>JAWQEG010001490.1:1815000-2410000 GCA_033782935.1 Petrolisthes cinctipes
AAAATTCGATATTTTGGGGTCCCAGAAGCGATCTGTACATGCCTACTCCGTGGTAGAGTATTTTCAAAATACAGGCCAAAAACATACTTAAAATCGATCTTTTAGGTGCCCAAAAGTCGATATGTGCATGCATCTTCTGTACTCGTTTATATCTCAAATTCAAGCTCAAAACACCCGAAAATTCGATATTTTTGGGTCCCAGAAGCGATCTGTACATCCCTACTCAGTGCTAGAATGTTTTCAAAATATAGGCTCAAAACAAGCTCAAAATCGATATTTTAGGTGCCCAAAAGTCGATATGTGCATGCATCTTCTGTACTCGTTTATATCTCAAATTCAAGCTCAAAACACCCGAAAATTCGATATTTTGGGGTCCCAGAAGCGATCTGCACATGCCTACTCCGTGTTAGAGTATTTTCAAAATACAGGCCAAAAACATACTGAAAATCGATCTTTTAGGTGCCCAAAAGTCGATATGTGCATGCATCTTCTGTACCCGTTTATATTTCAAATTCTGGCCCTAAGCACCCGAAAATTCAATATTTTGGGTTCCCAGAAGCAATCTGTACATGCCTACTCAGTGCTAGAATATTTTCAAAATATAGGCTAAAAACATGCTAAAAATCGATATTTTAGGTGCCAAAAAGTCGATATCTCAAATTCAGGCTCAAAACATCTGAAAATTCGATATTTTGGGGTCCCAGAAGCGATCTGTACATGCCTACTCAGTGCTAGAATGTTTTCAAAATTTAGGCTCAAAACATGCTAAAAATAGATATTTTAGGTGCCCAAAAGTCGATATGTGCATGCATCTACTGTACTCGCTTATATCTCAAATTCGGGCTCAAAACAACCGAAAATTCGATATTTTGGGGTCCCAGAAGCGATCTGTACATGCCTACTCAGTGCTAGAATGTTTTCAAAATTCAGGCCCAAAACTTGCTGAAAATCGATATTTTTGGTGCCCAAAATCAATATGTGTATGCATCTTCTATACTCGTTTATATCTCAAATTCAGGCTCAAAACACCCGAAAATTCGATATTTTGGGGTCCCAGAAGCGATCTGTACATGCCTACTCAGTGCTAGAATGTTTTCAAAATATAGGCTAAAAACATGCTCAAAATCGATCTTTTAGGTGCCAAAAAGTCGATATCTTAAATTCAGTTCCTAAACACCCGAAAATTCGATATTTAGGGGTCCCAGAAGCGATCTGTACATGCCTACTCCGTGTTAGAGTATTTTCAAAATACAGGCCAAAAACATACTGAAAATCGATCTTTTAGGTGCCCAACAGTCGATATGTGCTTGCATCTTCTGTACCCGTTTATATATCAAATTCTGGCCCTAAACACCCGAAAATTTTATATTTTTGGGTCCCAGAAGCAATCTGTACATGCCTACTCAGTGCTAGAATATTTTCAAAATATAGCCTAAAAACATGCTAAAAATCGATATTTTAGGTGCCAAAAAGTCGATATCTCAAATTAAGGCCCAAAACACCCGAAAATTCGATATTTAAGGGTCCCAGAAGCGATCTGTACATGCCTACTCGGTGTTAGAGTATTTTCAAAATACAGGCCCAAAACATGCTCAAAATCGATGTTTTAGGTGTCAAAAAGTCGATATGTGCATGCATCTTCAGTACCCGTTTATATCTCAAATTCAAGCTCAAAACACCCGAAAATTCGATATTTTGGGGTCCCAGAAGCGATCTGTACATGCCTACTCCGTGTTAGAGTATTTTCAAAATACATGCCAAAAACATGCTGAAAATCGATATTTTAGATGCCCAAAGTCAATATGTGCATGTATCTTCTGTACCCGTTTATATCTCAAATTCAGACTCAAAACACCCGAAAATTCAATATTTTGGGGTCCCAGAAGCAATCTGTACATGCCTACTCAGTGCTAGAATATTTTCAAAATATAGGCTAAAAACATGCTAAAAATCGATATTTTAGGTGCCAAAAAGTAGATATCTCAAATTAAGGCTCAAAACACCCGAAAACTCGATATTTAGGGGTCCCCGAAGCGATCTGTACATGCCTACTCCGTGTTAGAGTATTTTCAAAATACAGGCAAAAAACATACTGAAAATCGATCTTTTAGGTGCCCAACAGTCGATATGTGCTTGCATCTTCTGTACCCGTTTATATCTCAAATTCTGGCCCTAAACACCCGAAAATTCGTTATTTTGGGGTCCCAGAAGCGATCTGTACATGCCTACTCCGTGTTAGAGTATTTTCAAAATTCAGGCCCAAAACTTGCTGAAAATCGATCTTTTAGGTGCCCAAAAGTCGATATGTGCATGCATCTTCTGTAACTGTTTATATCTCAAATTTTGTCCCTAAACACCCGAAAATTCTATATTTTTGGGTCCCAGAAGCAATCTGTACATGCCTACTCAGTGCTAGAATATTTTCAAAATATAGCCTAAAAACATGCTAAAAATCGATATTTTAGGTGCCAAAAAGTCGATATCTCAAATTAAGGCCCAAAACACCCGAAAATTCGATATTTAAGGGTCCCAGAAGCGATCTGTACATGCCTACTCCGTGTTAGAGTATTTTCAAAATACATGCCAAAAACATGCTGAAAATCGATCTTTTAGGTGCCCAAAAGTTGATATGTGCATGCATCTTCTGTACCCGTTTATTTCTCAAATTCTGGCCCTAAACACCCGAAAATTCGATATTTTTGGGTCCCAGAAGCAATCTGTACATGCCTACTCAGTGCTAGAATGTTTTAAAAATATAGGCTCAAAACATGCTCAAAATCGTTATTTTAGGTGACCAAAAGTCGATATGTGCATGCATCGTCTGTACCCGTTTATATCTCAAATTCTGGCCCTAAACACCCGAAAATTCGATATTTTTGGGTCCCAGAAGCGATCTGTACATGCCTACTCAGTGCTAGAATGTTTTCAAAATATAGGCTCAAAACATGCTCAAAATCGATATTTTAGGAGCACAAAAGTCGATATGTGCATGCATGTTCTGTACTCGTTTATATCTCAAATTCAAGCTCAAAACACCCGAAAATTCGATATTTTGGGTTCCCAGAAGCTATCTGTACATGCCTACTCAGTGCTAGAATATTTTCAAAATAAAAGCTCAAAACATGCTAAAAATCGATATTTTAGGTGCGTAAAGGCGATATCTCAAATTCAGGCCCAAAACACCCGAAAATTCGAAATTTGGGGTCCCAGAAGCGATCTGTACATGCCTACTCCGTGTTAGAGTATTTTCGAAATACAGGCCCAAAACATGCTCAAAATCGATGTTTTAGGTGCCCAAAAGTCGATATGTGCATGCATCTTCAGTACCCGTTTATATCTCAAATTCAGGCTCAAAACACCCGAAAATTCAATATTTTGGGGTCCTAGAAGCAATCTGTACATGCCTACTCAGTGTTAGAGTATTTTCAAAATACAGGCCCAAAACATGCTGAAAATCGATATTTTAGATGCCCAAAGCCAATATCTGCATGTATCTTCTGTACCCGTTTATATCTCAAATTCTGGCCCTAAACACCCGAAAATTTGATATTTTGGGGTCCCAGAAGCAATCTGTACATGCCTACTCAGTGCTAGAATATTTTCAAAATATAGGCTAAAAACATGCTAAAAATCGATCTTTTAGGTGCCAAAAAGTCGATATCTCAAATTCAGTCCCAAAACACCCGACAATTCGATATTTTGGGGTCCCAGAAGCGATCTGTACATGCATACTCCGTGTTAGAGTATTTTCAAAATTCAGGCCCAAAACATGCTGAAAATCGATATTTTTGGTGCCCAAAGTCAATATGTGCATGTATCTTCTGTACCCGTTTATATCTCAAATTCGGGCTCAAAACACCCGAAAATTCAATATTTTGTGGTCCCAGAAGCAATCTGTACATGCCTACTCAGTGCTAGAATATTTTCAAAATATAGGCTAAAAACATGCTAAAAATCGATATTTTAAGTGCCAAAAAGTCGATATCTCAAATTCAGTCCCAAAACATCCGAAAATTCGATATTTAGGGGTCCCAGAAGCGATCTGTACATGCCTACTCCGTGTTAGAGTATTTTCAAAATACATGCTCAAAACATACTGAAAATCGATCTTTTAGGTGCACAAAAGTCGATATGTGCATGCTTCTTCAGTACCCGTTTATATCTCAAATTCAGGCTCAAAACACCCGAAAATTCAATATTTTGGGGTCCCAGAAGCAATCTGTACATGCCTACTCAGTGTTAGAGTATTTTCAAAATAAAGGCCCAAAACATGCTGGAAATCGATATTTTAGATGCCCAAAGTCAATATGTGCATGTATCTTCTGTACCCGTTTATATCTCAAATTCAGGCTCAAAACACCCGAAAATTCAATATTTTGGGGTCCCAGAAGCAATCTGTACATGCCTACACAGTGCTAGAATATTTTCAAAATATAGGCTAAAAACATGCTAAAAATCGACATTTTAGGTGCCAAAAATCGATATCTCAAATTCAGTCCCAAAACACCCGAAAATTCGATATTTAGAGGTCCCAGAAGGTATCTCTACATGCCTACTCCGTGTTAGAGTATTTTCAAAATACAGGCCAAAAACATACTGAAAATCGATCTTTTAGGTGCCCAAAAGTCGATATGTGCATGCATCTTCTGTACCCGTTTATATCTCAAATTCTGGCCCTAAACACCCGAAAATTCGATATTTTGGGGTCCCAGAAGCGATCTGTACATGCCTACTCAGTGCTAGAATATTTTCAAAATATAGGCTTAAAACATGCTAAAAATCGATCTTTTAGGTGCCAAAAAGTCGATATCTCAAATTCAGTCCCAAAACACCCGAAAATTCGATATTTAGGGGCCCCAGAAGCGATCTGTACATGCCTACTCCGTGTTAGAGTATTTTCAAAATACATGCTCAAAACATACTGAAAATCGATTTTTTAGGTGCACAAAAGTCGATATGTGCATGCATCTTCAGTACCCGTTTATATCTCAAATTCAGGCTCAAAACACCCGAAAATTCAATATTTTGGGGTCCCAGAAGCAATCTGTACATGCCTACTCAGTGTTAGAATATTTTCAAAATACAGGCCCAAAACATGCTGAAAATCGATATTTTAGATGCCCAAAGTCAATATGTGCATGTATCTTCTGTACCCGTTTATATCTCAAATTCAGGCTCAAAACACCTGAAAATTCAATATTTTGGGGTCCCAGAAGCAATCTGTACATGCCTACTCAGTGCTAGAATATTTTCAAAATATAGGCTAAAAACATGCTAAAAATCGATCTGTTAGGTGCCAAAAAGTCGATATCTCAAATTCAGTCCCAAAACACCCGAAAATTCGATATATAAAGGTCCCAGAAGGTATCTGTCCATGCCTACTCAGTGTTAGAGTATTTTCAAAATACATGCTCAAAACATACTGACAATCGATCTTTTAGGTGCACAAAAGTCGATATGTGCATGCATCTTCAGTACCCGTTTATATCTCAAATTCAGGCTCAAAACACCCGAAAATTCAATATTTTGGGGTCCCAGAAGCGATCTGTACATGCCTTCTCCGTGTTAGAGTATTTTCAAAATTCATGCCCAAAACATGCTGAAAATCGATATTTTAGATGCCCAAAGTCAATATGTGCATGTATCTTCTGTACCCGTTTACATCTCAAATTCAGGCTCAAAACACCCGAAAATTCAATATTTTGGGGTCCCAGAAGCAATCTGTACATGCCTACTCAGTGTTAGAGTATTTTCAAAATACAGGCCCAAAACATGCTGAAAATCGATAATTTAGATAACCAAAGTCAATATGTGCATGTATCTTCTGTACCCGTTTATATCTCAAATTCAGGCTCAAAACACCCGAAAATTCAATATTTTGGGGTCCCAGAAGCAATCTGTACATGCCTACACAGTGCTAGAATATTTTCAAAATATAGGCTAAAAACATGCTAAAAATCGACATTTTAGGTACCAAAAAATCGATATCTCAAATTCAGTCCCAAAACACCCGAAAATTCGATATTTAGAGGTCCCAGAAGGTATCTGTACATGCCTACTCCGTGTTAGAGTATTTTCAAAATACAGGCCAAAAACATACTGAAAATCGATCTTTTAGGTGCCTAAAAGTCGATATGTGCATGCATCTTCTGTACCCGTTTATATCTCAAATTCTGGCCCTAAACACCCGACAATTCGATATTTTGGGGTCCCAGAAGCGATCTGTACATGCCTACTCCGTGTTAGAGTATTTTCAAAATTCAGGCCCAAATATGCTGAAAATCGATATTTTTGGTGCCCAAAGTCAATATGTGCATGTATCTTCTGTACCCGTTTATATCTCAAATTCAGGCTCAAAACACCCGAAAATTCAATATTTTGGGGTCCCAGAAGCAATCTGTACATGCCTACTCAGTGCTAGAATATTTTCAAAATATAGGCTAAAAACATGCTAAAAATCGATATTTTAGGTGCCAAAAAGTCGATATCTCAAATTCAGTCCCAAAACATCCTAAAATTCGATATTTAGGGGTCCCAGAAGGTATCTGTACATGCCTACTCCGTGTTAGAGTATTTTCAAAATACATGCTCAAAACATACTGAAAATCGATCTTTTAGGTGCACAAAAGTCGATATGTGCATGCATCTTCAGTACCCGTTTATATCTCAAATTCAGGCTCAAAACACCCGAAAATTCAATATTTTGGGGTCCCAGAAGCAATCTGTACATGCCTACTCAGTGTTAGAGTATTTTCAAAATACAGGCCCAAAACATGCTGAAAATCGATATTTTAGATGCCCAAAGTCAATATGTGCATGTATCTTCTGTACCCGTTTATATCTCAAATTCAGGCTCAAAACACCCGAAAATTCAATATTTTGGGGTCCCAGAAGCAATCTGTACATGCCTACACAGTGCTAGAATATTTTCAAAATATAGGCTAAAAACATGCTAAAAATCGACATTTTAGGTGCCAAAAAGTCGATATCTCAAATTCAGTCCCAAAACACCCGAAAATTCGATATTTAGAGGTCCCAGAAGGTATCTGTACATGCCTACTCCGTGTTAGAGTATTTTCAAAATACAAGCCAAAAACATACTGAAAATCGATCTTTTAGGTGCCCAAAAGTCGATATGTGCATGAATCTTCTGTACCCGTTTATATCTCAAATTCTGGCCCTAAACACCCGAAAATTCGATATTTTGGGGTCCCAGAAGCGATCTGTACATGCCTACTCAGTGCTAGAATATTTTCAAAATATAGGCTTAAAACATGCTAAAAATCGATCTTTTAGGTGCCAAAAAGTCGATATCTCAAATTCAGTCCCAAAACACCCGCAAATTCGATATTTAGGGGCCCCAGAAGCGATCTGTACATGCCTACTCCGTGTTAGAGTATTTTCAAAATACATGCTCAAAACATACTGAAAATCGATCTTTTATGTGCACAAAAGTCGATATGTGCATGCATCTTCAGTACCCGTTTATATCTCAAATTCAGGCTCAAAACACTCGAAAATTCAATATTTTGGGGTCCCAGAAGCAATCTGTACATGCCTACTCAGTGTTAGAGTATTTTCAAAATACAAGCCCAAAACATGCTGAAAATCGATAATTTAGATGCCCAAAGTCAATATGTGCATGTATCTTCTGTACCCGTTTATATCTCAAATTCAGGCTCAAAACACCCGAAAATTCAATATTTTGGGGTCCCAGAAGCAATCTGTACATGCCTACTCAGTGCTAGAATATTTTCAAAATATAGGCTAAAAACATGCTAAAAATCGATCTTTTAGATGCCAAAAAGTCGATATCTCAAATTCAGTCCCAAAACACCCGACAATTCGATATTTTGGGGTCCCAGAAGCGATCTGTACATGCCTACTCCGTGTTAGAGTATTTTCAAAATTCAGGCCCAAAACATGCTGAAAATCGATATTTTTGGTGCCCAAAGTCAATATGTGCATGTATCTTCTGTACCCGTTTATATCTCAAATTCAGGCTCAAAACACCCGAAAATTCAATATTTTGGGGTCCCAGAAGCAATCTGTACATGCCTACACAGTGCTAGAATATTTTCAAAATATAGGCTAAAAACATGCTAAAAATCGACATTTTAGGTGCCAAAATATCGATATCTCAAATTCAGTCCCAAAACATCCGAAAATTCGATATTTAGAGGTCCCAGAAGGTATCTGTACATGCCTACTCCGTGTTAGAGTATTTTCAAAATACAAGCCAAAAACATACTGAAAATCGATCTTTTAGGTGCCCAAAAGTCGATATGTGCATGAATCTTCTGTACCCGTTTATATCTCAAATTCTGGCCCTAAACACCCGAAAATTCGATATTTTGGGGTCCCACAAGCGATCTGTACATGCCTACTCAGTGCTAGAATATTTTCAAAATATAGGCTTAAAACATGCTAAAAATCGATCTTTTAGGTGCCAAAAAGTCGATATCTCAAATTCAGTCCCAAAACACCCGCAAATTCGATATTTAGGGGCCCCAGAAGCGATCTGTACATGCCTACTCCGTGTTAGAGTATTTTCAAAATACATGCTCAAAACATACTGAAAATCGATCTTTTAGGTGCACAAAAGTCGATATGTGCATGCATCTTCAGTACCCGTTTATATCTCAAATTCAGGCTCAAAACACCCGAAAATTCAATATTTTGGGGTCCCAGAAGTAATCTGTACATGCCTACTCAGTGTTAGAGTATTTTCAAAATACAAGCCCAAAACATGCTGAAAATCGATATTTTAGATGCCCAAAGTCAATATGTGCATGTATCTTCTGTACCCGTTTATATCTCAAATTCAGGCTCAAAACACCCGAAAATTCAATATTTTGGGGTCCCAGAAGCAATCTGTACATGCCTACTCAGTCTTAGAGTATTTTCAAAATACAGGCCCAAAACATGCTGAAAATCGATATTTTAGATGCCCAAAGCCAATATCTGCATGTATCTTCTGTACCCGTTTATATCTCAAATTCTGGCCCTAAACACCCGAAAATTCGATATTTTGGGGTCCCAGAAGCAATCTGTACATGCCTACTCAGTGCTAGAATATTTTCAAAATATAGGCTAAAAACATGCTAAAAATCGATCTTTTAGGTGCCAAAAAGTCGATATCTCAAATTCAGTCCCAAAACACCCGACAATTCGATATTTTGGGGTCCCAGAAGCGATCTGTACATGCCTACTCCGTGTTAGAGTATTTTCAAAATTCAGGCCCAAAACATGCTGAAAATCGATATTTTTGGTGCCCAAAGTCAATATGTGCATGTATCTTCTGTACCCGTTTATATCTCAAATTCAGGCTCAAAACACCCGAAAATTCAATATTTTGGGGTCCCAGAAGCAATCTGTACATGCCTACTCAGTGCTAGAATATTTTCAAAATATAGGCTAAAAACATGCTAAAAATCGATATTTTAGGTGCCAAAAAGTTGATATCTCAAATTCAGTCCCAAAACATCCGAAAATTCGATATTTAGGGGTCCCAGAAGCGATCTGTACATGCCTACTCCGTGTTAGAGTATTTTCAAAATACATGCTCAAAACATACTGAAAATCGATCTTTTAGGTGCACAAAAGTCGATATGTGCATGCTTCTTCAGTACCCGTTTATATCTCAAATTCAGGCTCAAAACACCCGAAAATTCAATATTTTGGGGTCCCAGAAGCAATCTGTACATGCCTACTCAGTGTTAGAGTATTTTCAAAATACAGGCCCAAAACATGCTGAAAATCGATATTTTAGATGCCCAAAGTCAATATGTGCATGTATCTTCTGTACCCGTTTATATCTCAAATTCAGGCTCAAAACACCCGAAAATTCAATATTTTGGGGTGACAGAAGCAATCTGTACATGCCTACACAGTGCTAGAATATTTACAAAATATAGGCTAAAAACATGCTAAAAATCGACATTTTAGGTGCCAAAAATCGATATCTCAAATTCAGTCCCAAAACACCCGAAAATTCGATATTTAGAGGTCCCAGAAGGTATCTGTACATGCTTACTCCGTGTTAGAGTATTTTCAAAATACAGGCCAAAAACATACTGAAAATCGATCTTTTAGGTGCCCAAAAGTCGATATGTGCATGCATCTTCTGTACCCGTTTATATCTCAAATTCTGGCCCTAAACACCCGAAAATTCGATATTTTGGGGTCCCAGAAGCGATCTGTACATGCCTACTCAGTGCTAGAATATTTTCAAAATATAGGCTTAAAACATGCTAAAAATCGATCTTTTAGGTGCCAAAAAGTCGATATCTCAAATTCAGTCCCAAAACACCCGAAAATTCGATATTTAGGGGCCCCAGAAGCGATCTGTACATGCCTACTCCGTGTTAGAGTATTTTCAAAATACATGCTCAAAACATGCTGAAAATCGATCTTTTAGGTGCACAAAAGTCGATATGTGCATGCATCTTCAGTACCCGTTTATATCTCAAATTCAGGCTCAAAACACCCGAAAATTCAATATTTTGGGGTCCCAGAAGCAATCTGTACATGCCTACTCAGTGTTAGAGTATTTTCAAAATACAGGCCCAAAACATGCTGAAAATCGATATTTTAGATGCCCAAAGTCAATATGTGCATGTATCTTCTGTACCCGTTTATATCTCAAATTCAGGCTCAAAACACCCGAAAATTCAATATTTTGGGGTCCCAGAAGCAATCTGTACATGCCTACTCAGTGCTAGAATATTTTTAAAATATAGGCTAAAAACATGCTAAAAATCGATCTTTTAGGTGCCAAAAAGTCGATATCTCAAATTCAGTCCCAAAACACCCGAAAATTCAATATTTAGGGGTCCCAGAAGCGATCTGTACATGCCTACTCCGTGTTAGAGTATTTTCAAAATACATGCTCAAAGCATACTGAAAATCGATCTTTTAGGTGCCCAAAAGTCGATATGTGCATGCATCTTCAGTACCCGTTTATATCTCAAATTCAGGCTCAAAACACCCGAAAATTCAATATTTTGGGATCCCAGAAGCAATCTGTACATGCCTACACTGTGCTAGAATATTTTCAAAATATAGGCTAAAAACATGCTAAAAATCGACAGTTTAGGTGCCAAAAAATTGATATCTCAAATTCAGTCCCAAAACACCCGAAAATTCGATATTTAGAGGTCCCAGAAGGTATCTGTATATGCCTACTCCGTGTTAGAGTATTTTCAAAATACAGGCCAAAAGCATACTGAAAATCGATCTTTTAGGTGCCCAAAAGTCGATATGTGCATGCATCTTCTGTACCCGTTTATATCTCAAATTCTGGCCCTAAACACCCGAAAATTCGATATTTTGGGGTCCCAGAAGCGATCTGTACATGCCTACTCCGTGTTAGAGTATTTTCAAAATTCAGGCCCAAAACATGCTGAAAATCGATATTTTTGGTGCCGAAAGTCAATATGTGCATGTATCTTATGAACCCGTTTATATCTCAAATTCAGGCTCAAAACACCCGAAAATTCAATATTTTGGGGTCCAAGAAGAAATCTGCACATGCCTACTCAGTGCTAGAATATTTACAAAATATAGGCTTAAAACATGCTAAAAATCGATATTATAGGTGCCAAAAAATCGATATCTCAAATTCAGACCCATAACACCCGAAAATTCGATATTTAGAGGTCCCAGAAGGTATCTGTACATGACTACTCCGTGTTAGAGTATTTTCAAAATACATGCTCAAAACATACTGAAAATCGATCTTTTAGGTGCACAAAAGTCGATATGTGCATGCATCTTCAGTACCCGTTTATATCTCAAATTCAAGCTCAAAAAACCTGAAAATTCAATATTTTGGGGTCCCAGAAGCGATCTGTACATGACTACTCCGTGTTAGAGTATTTTCAAAATTCAGGCCCAAAACATGCTAAAAATCGATATTTTTAGTGCCCAAAGTCAATATGTGCATGTATCTTCTGTACCCGTTTATATCTCAAATTCAGGCTCAAAACACCCGAAAATTCAATATTTTGGGGTCCCAGAAGCAATCTGTACATGCCTACTCAGTGCTAGAATATTTTCAAAATATAGGCTAAAAACATGCTAAAAATCGATCTGTTAGGTGCCAAAAAGTCGATATCTCAAATTCAGTCCCAAAACACCCGAAAATTCGATATTTAGGGGTCCCAGAAGCGATCTGTACATGCCTACTCAGTGTTAGAGTATTTTCAAAATAAAGGCCCAAAACATGCTGAAAATCGATATTTTAGATGCACAAAAGTCAATATGTGCATGTATCTTCTGTACCCGTTTATATCTCAAATTCAGGCTCAAAACACCCGAAAATTCAATATTTTGGGGTCCCAGAAGCAATCTGTACATGCCTACACAGTGCTAGAATATTTTCAAAATATAGGCTAAAAACATGCTAAAAATCGACATTTTAGGTGCCAAAAAATCGATATCTCAAATTCAGTCCCAAAACACCCGAAAATTCGATATTTAGAGGTCCCAGAAGGTATCTGTATATGCCTACTCCGTGTTAGAGTATTTTCAAAATACAGGCCAAAAGCATACTGAAAATCGATCTTTTAGGTGCCCAAAAGTCGATATGTACATGCATCTTCTGTACCCTTTTATATCTCAAATTCTGGCCCTAAACACCCGAAAATTCGATATTTTGGGGTCCCAGAAGCGATCTGTACATGCCTACTCCGTGTTAGAGTATTTTCAAAATTCAGGCGCAAAACATGCTGAAAATCGATATTTTTGGTGCCCAAAGTCAATATGTGCATGTATCTTCTGTACCCGTTTATATCTCAAATTCAGGCTCAAAACACCCGAAAATTCAATATTTTGGGGTCCCAGAAGCAATCTGTACATGCCTACTCAGTGCTAGAATATTTACAAAATATAGGCTAAAAACATGCTAAAAATCGATATTATAGGTGCCAAAAAATCGATATCTCAAATTCAGACCCATAACACCCGAAAATTCGATATTTAGAGGTCCCAGAAGGTATCTGTACATGACTACTCCGTGTTAGAGTATTTTCAAAATACAGGCCAAAAACATACTGAAAATCGATCTTTTAGGTGCCCAAAAGTCGATATGTGCATGCATCTTCTGTACTCGTTTATATCTCAAATTCTGGCCCTAAACACCCGAAAATTCGATATTTTGGGGTCCCAGAAGCGATCTGTACATGACTACTCCGTGTTAGAGTATTTTCAAAATTCAGGCCCAAAACATGCTAAAAATCGATATTTTTGGTGCCCAAAGTCAATATGTGCATGTATCTTCTGTACCCGTTTATATCTCAAATTCAGGCTTAAAACACCTGAAAATTCAATATTTTGGGGTCCCAGAAGCAATCTGTACATGCCTACTCAGTGCTAGAATATTTTCAAAATATAGGCTAAAAACATGCTAAAAATCGATCTGTTAGGTGCCAAAAAGTCGATATCTCAAATTCAGTCCCAAAACACCCGAAAATTCGATATTTAGGTGTCCCAGAAGCAATCTGTACATGCCTACTCAGTGCTAGAATATTTTCAAAATATAGGCTAAAAACATGCTAAAAATCGATCTGTTAGGTGCCAAAAAATCGATATCTCAAATTCAGTCCCAAAACACCCGAAAATTCGATATTTAGAGGTCCCAGAAGGTATCTGTATATGCCTACTCCGTGTTAGAGTATTTTCAAAATACAGGCCAAAAGCATACTGAAAATCGATCTTTTAGGTGCCCAAAAGTCGATATGTGCATGCATCTTCTGTACCCGTTTATATCTCAAATTCTGGCCCTAAACACCCGAAAATTCGATATTTTGGGGTCCCAGAAGCGATCTGTACATGCCTACTCCGTGTTAGAGTATTTTCAAAATTCAGGCGCAAAACATGCTGAAAATCGATATTTTTGGTGCCGAAAGTCAATATGTGCATGTATCTTCTGTACCCGTTTATATCTCAAATTCAGGCTCAAAACACCCGAAAATTCAATATTTTGGGGTCCCAGAAGCAATCTGTACATGCCTACTCAGTGCTAGAATATTTACAAAATATAGGCTAAAAATATGCTAAAAATCGATATTATAGGTGCCAAAAAATCGATATCTCAAATTCAGACCCATAACACCCGAAAATTCGATATTTAGAGGTCCCAGAAGGTATCTGTACATGACTACTCCGTGTTAGAGTATTTTCAAAATACAGGCCAAAAACATACTGAAAATCGATCTTTTAGGTGCCCAAAAGTCGATATGTGCATGCATCTTCTGTACTCGTTTATATCTCAAATTCTGGCCCTAAACACCCGAAAATTCAATATTTTGGGGTCCCAGAAGCGATCTGTACATGACTACTCCGTGTTAGAGTATTTTCAAAATTCAGGCCCAAAACATGCTAAAAATCGATATTTTTGGTGCCCAAAGTCAATATGTGCATGTATCTTCTGTACCCGTTTATATCTCAAATTCAGGCTCAAAACACCCGAAAATTCAATATTTTGGGGTCCCAGAAGCAATCTGTACATGCCTACTCAGTGCTAGAATATTTTCAAAATATAGGCTAAAAACATGCTAAAAATCGATCTGTTAGGTGCCAAAAAGTCGATATCTCAAATTCAGTCCCAAAACACCCGAAAATTCGATATTTAGGGGTCCCAGAAGCAATCTGTACATGACTACTCCGTGTTAGAGTATTTTCAAAATACAGGCCAAAAACATACTGAAAATCGATCTTTTAGGTGCCCAAAAGTCGATATGTGCATGCATCTTCTGTACTCGTTTATATCTCAAATTCTGGCCCTAAACACCCGAAAATTCGATATTTTGGGGTCCCAGAAGCGATCTGTACATGACTACTCCGTGTTAGAGTATTTTCAAAATTCAGGCCCAAAACATGCTAAAAATCGATATTTTTGGTGCCCAAAGTCAATATGTGCATGTATCTTCTGTACCCGTTTATATCTCAAATTCAGGCTCAAAACACCCGAAAATTCAATATTTTGGGGTCCCAGAAGCAATCTGTACATGCCTACTCAGTGCTAGAATATTTTCAAAATATAGGCTAAAAACATGCTAAAAATCGATATTATAGGTGCCAAAAAATCGATATCTCAAATTCAGACCCATAACACCCGTAAAATCGATATTTAGAGGTCCCAGAAGGTATCTGTACATGACTACTCCGTGTTAGAGTATTTTCAAAATACAGGCCAAAAACATGCTAAAAATCGACATTTTAGGTGCTAAAAAATCGATATCTCAAATTCAGTCCCAAAACACCCGAAAATTCGATATTTAGGGGTCCCAGAAGCGATCTGTACATGCCTACTCAGTGTTAGAGTATTTTCAAAATACAGGCCCAAAACATGCTGAAAATCGATATTTTAGATGCCCAAAAGTCAATATGAGCATGTATCTTCTGTACCCGTTTATATCTCAAATTCAGGCTCAAAACACCCGAAAATTCAATATTTTGGGGTCCCAGAAGCAATCTGTACATGCCTACACAGTGCTAGAATATTTTCAAAATATAGGCTAAAAACATGCTAAAAATCGACATTTTAGGTGCCAAAAAATCGATATCTCAAATTCAGTCCCAAAACACCCGAAAATTCGATATTTAAAGGTCCCAGAAGGTATCTGTCCATGCCTACTCCGTGTTAGAGTATTTTCAAAATACAGGCCAAAAACATACTGAAAATCGATCTTTTAGGTGCCCAAAAGTCGATATGTGGATGCATCTTCTGTACCCGTTTATATCTCAAATTCTGGTCCTAAACACCCGAAAATTCGATATTTTGGGGTCCCAGAAGCGATCTGTACATGCCTACTCCGTGTTAGAGTATTTTCAAAATTCAGGCCCAAAACATGCTGAAAATCGATATTTTTGGTGCCCAAAGTCAATATGTGCATGTATTTTCTGTACCCGTTTATATCTCAAATTCAGGCTCAAAACACCCAAAAATTCAATATTTTGGGGTCCCAGAAGCAATCTGTACATGCCTACTCAGTGCTAGAATATTTTCAAAATATAGGCTAAAAACATGCTAAAAATCGATCTTTTAGGTGCCAAAAAGTCGATATCTCGAATTCAGTCCCAAAACACCCGAAAATTCGATATTTAGGGGTCCCAGAAGCGATCTGTACATGCCTACTCCGTGTTAGAGTATTTTCAAAATACATGCTCAAAACATACTGAAAATCGATCTTTTAGGTGCACAAAAGTCGATATGTGCATGCATCTTCAGTACCCGTTTATATCTCAAATTTAGGCTCAAAACACCCGAAAATTCAATATTTTGGGGTCCCAGAAGCAATCTGTACATGCCTACACAGTGCTAGAATATTTTCAAAATATAGGCTAAAAACATGCTAAAAATCGACATTTAAGGTGCCAAAAATCGATATCTCAAATTCAGTCCCAAAACACCCGAAAATTCGATATTTAGAGGTCCCAGAAGGTATCTGTACATGCTTACTCCGTGTTAGAGTATTTTCAAAATACAGGCCAAAAACATACTGAAAATCGATCTTTTAGGTGCCCAAAAGTCGATATGTGCATGCATCTTCTGTACCCGTTTATATCTCAAATTCTGGCCCTAAACACCCGAAAATTCGATATTTTGGGGTCCCAGAAGCGATCTGTACATGCCTACTCAGTGCTAGAATATTTTCAAAATATAGGCTTAAAACATGCTAAAAATCGATCTTTTAGGTGCCAAAAAGTCGATATCTCAAATTCAGTCCCAAAACACCCGAAAATTCGATATTTAGGGGCCCCAGAAGCGATCTGTACATGCCTACTCCGTGTTAGAGTATTTTCAAAATACATGCTCAAAACATGCTGAAAATCGATCTTTTAGGTGCACAAAAGTCGATATGTGCATGCATCTTCAGTACCCGTTTATATCTCAAATTCAGGCTCAAAACACCCGAAAATTCAATATTTTGGGGTCCCAGAAGCAATCTGTACATGCCTACTCAGTGTTAGAGTATTTTCAAAATACAGGCCCAAAACATGCTGAAAATCGATATTTTAGATGCCCAAAGTCAATATGTGCATGTATCTTCTGTACCCGTTTATATCTCAAATTCAGGCTCAAAACACCCGAAAATTCAATATTTTGGGGTCCCAGAAGCAATCTGTACATGCCTACTCAGTGCTAGAATATTTTTAAAATATAGGCTAAAAACATGCTAAAAATCGATCTTTTAGGTGCCAAAAAGTCGATATCTCAAATTCAGTCCCAAAACACCCGAAAATTCAATATTTAGGGGTCCCAGAAACGATCTGTACATGCCTACTCCGTGTTAGAGTATTTTCAAAATACATGCTCAAAGCATACTGAAAATCGATCTTTTAGGTGCCCAAAAGTCGATATGTGCATGCATCTTCAGTACCCGTTTATATCTCAAATTCAGGCTCAAAACACCCGAAAATTCAATATTTTGGGATCCCAGAAGCAATCTGTACATGCCTACACTGTGCTAGAATATTTTCAAAATATAGGCTAAAAACATGCTAAAAATCGACAGTTTAGGTGCCAAAAAATTGATATCTCAAATTCAGACCCATAACACCCGAAAATTCGATATTTAGAGGTCCCAGAAGGTATCTGTACATGACTACTCCGTGTTAGAGTATTTTCAAAATACATGCTCAAAACATACTGAAAATCGATCTTTTAGGTGCACAAAAGTCGATATGTGCATGCATCTTCAGTACCCGTTTATATCTCAAATTCAAGCTCAAAACACCCGAAAATTCAATATTTTGGGGTCCCAGAAGCGATCTGTACATGACTACTCCGTGTTAGAGTATTTTCAAAATTCAGGCCCAAAACATGCTAAAAATCGATATTTTTGGTGCCCAAAGTCAATATGTGCATGTATCTTCTGTACCCGTTTATATCTCAAATTCAGGCTCAAAACACCCGAAAATTCAATATTTTGGGGTCCCAGAAGCAATCTGTACATGCCTACTCAGTGCTAGAATATTTTCAAAATATAGGCTAAAAACATGCTAAAAATCGATCTGTTAGGTGCCAAAAAGTCGATATCTCAAATTCAGTCCCAAAACACCCGAAAATTCGATATTTTGGGGTCCCAGAAGCGATCTGTACATGCCTACTCAGTGTTAGAGTATTTTCAAAATAAAGGCCCAAAACATGCTGAAAATCGATATTTTAGATGCACAAAAGTCAATATGTGCATGTATCTTCTGTACCCGTTTATATCTCAAATTCAGGCTCAAAACACCCGAAAATTCGATATTTTGGGGTCCCAGAAGCGATCTGTACATGCCTACTCCGTGTTAGAGTATTTTCAAAATTCAGGCGCAAAACATGCTGAAAATCGATATTTTTGGTGCCCAAAGTCAATATGTGCATGTATCTTCTGTACCCGTTTATATCTCAAATTCAGGCTCAAAACACCCGAAAATTCAATATTTTGGGGTCCCAGAAGCAATCTGTACATGCCTACTCAGTGCTAGAATATTTACAAAATATAGGCTAAAAACATGCTAAAAATCGATATTATAGGTGCCAAAAAATCGATATCTCAAATTCAGACCCATAACACCCGAAAATTCGATATTTAGAGGTCCCAGAAGGTATCTGTACATGACTACTCCGTGTTAGAGTATTTTCAAAATACAGGCCAAAAACATACTGAAAATCGATCTTTTAGGTGCCCAAAAGTCGATATGTGCATGCATCTTCTGTACTCGTTTATATCTCAAATTCTGGCCCTAAACACCCGAAAATTCGATATTTTGGGGTCCCAGAAGCGATCTGTACATGACTACTCCGTGTTAGAGTATTTTCAAAATTCAGGCCCAAAACATGCTAAAAATCGATATTTTTGGTGCCCAAAGTCAATATGTGCATGTATCTTCTGTACCTGTTTATATCTCAAATTCAGGCTCAAAACACCCGAAAATTCAATATTTTGGGGTCCCAGAAGCAATCTGTACATGCCTACTCAGTGCTAAAATATTTTCAAAATATAGGCTAAAAACATGCTAAAAATCGATATTATAGGTGCCAAAAAATCGATATCTCAAATTCAGACCCATAACACCCGAAAATTCGATATTTAGAGGTCCCAGAAGGTATCTGTACATGACTACTCCGTGTTAGAGTATTTTCAAAATACAGGCCAAAAACATGCTAAAAATCGACATTTTAGGTGCCAAAAAATCGATATCTCAAATTCAGTCCCAAAACACCCGAAAATTCGATATTTAGGGGTCCCAGAAGCGATCTGTACATGCCTACTCAGTGTTAGAGTATTTTCAAAATACAGGCCCAAAACATGCTGAAAATCGATATTTTAGATGCCCAAAAGTCAATATGAGCATGTATCTTCTGTACCCGTTTATATCTCAAATTCAGGCTCAAAACACCCGAAAATTCAATATTTTGGGGTCCCAGAAGCAATCTGTACATGCCTACTCAGTGCTAGAATATTTTCAAAATATAGGCTAAAAACATGCTAAAAATCGACATTTTAGGTGCCAAAAAATCGATATCTCAAATTCAGTCCCAAAACACCCGAAAATTCGATATTTAAAGGTCCCAGAAGGTATCTGTCCATGCCTACTCCGTGTTAGAGTATTTTCAAAATACAGGCCAAAAACATACTGAAAATCGATCTTTTAGGTGCCCAAAAGTCGATATGTGGATGCATCTTCTGTACCCGTTTATATCTCAAATTCTGGTCCTAAACACCCGAAAATTCGATATTTTGGGGTCCCAGAAGCGATCTGTACATGCCTACTCCGTGTTAGAGTATTTTCAAAATTCAGGCCCAAAACATGCTGAAAATCGATATTTTAGATGCCCAAAAGTCAATATGAGCATGTATCTTCTGTACCCGTTTATATCTCAAATTCAGGCTCAAAACACCCAAAAATTCAATATTTTGGGGTCCCAGAAGCGATCTGTACATGCCTACTCAGTGTTAGAGTATTTTCAAAATACAGGCCAAAAACATGCTAAAAATCGACATTTTAGGTGCCAAAAAATCGATATCTCAAATTCAGTCCCAAAACACCCGAAAATTAGATATTTAGGGGTCCCAGAAGCGATCTGTACATGCCTACTCAGTGTTAGAGTATTTTCAAAATACAGGCCCAAAACATGCTGAAAATCGATATTTTAGATGCCCAAAAGTCAATATGAGCATGTATCTTCTGTACCCGTTTATATCTCAAATTCAGGCTCAAAACACCCAAAAATTCAATATTTTGGGGTCCCAGAAGCAATCTGTACATGCCTACTCAGTGCTAGAATATTTTCAAAATATAGGCTAAAAACATGCTAAAAATCGATCTTTTAGGTGCCAAAAAGTCGATATCTCGAATTCAGTCCCAAAACACCCGAAAATTCGATATTTAGGGGTCCCAGAAGCGATCTGTACATGCCTACTCCGTGTTAGAGTATTTTCAAAATACATGCTCAAAACATGCTGAAAATCGATCTTTTAGGTGCACAAAAGTCGATATGTGCATGCATCTTCAGTACCCGTTTATATCTCAAATTCAAGCTCAAAACACCCGAAAATTCAATATTTTGGGGTCCCAGAAGCAATCTGTACATGCCTACTCCGTGTTAGAGTATTTTCAAAATACAGGCCCAAAACATGCTGAAAATCGATATTTTATATGCCCAAAGTCAATATGTGCATGCATCTTCTGTACCCGTTTATATCTCAAATTCAGGCTCAAAACACCCGAAAATTCAATATTTTGGGGTCCCAGAAGCAATCTGTACATGCCTACTCAGTGCTAGAATATTTACAAAATATAGGCTAAAAACATTTTAAAAATCGATATTATAGGTGCCAAAAAATCGATATCTCAAATTCAGACCCATAACACCCGAAAATTCGATATTTAGAGGTCCCAGAAGGTATCTGTACATGACTACTCCGTGTTAGAGTATTTTCAAAATACAGGCCAAACACATACTGAAAATCGATCTTTTAGGTGCCCAAAAGTCGATATGTGCATGCATCTTCTGTACTCGTTTATATCTCAAATTCTGGCCCTAAAGAACCGAAAATTCGATATTTTGGGGTCCCAGAAGCGATCTGTACATGACTACTCCGTGTTAGAGTATTTTCAAAATTCAGGCCCAAAACATGCTAAAAATCGATATTTTTGGTGCCCAAAGTCAATATGTGCATGTATCTTCTGTACCCGTTTATATCTCAAATTCAGGCTCAAAACACCCGAAAATTCAATATTTTGGGGTCCCAGAAGCAATCTGTACATGCCTACTCAGTGCTAGAATATTTTCAAAATATAGGCTAAAAACATGCCAAAAATCGATCTGTTAGGTGCCAAAAAGTCGATATCTCAAATTCAGTCCCAAAACACCCGAAAATTCGATATTTAGGGGTCCCAGAAGCGATCTGTACATGCCTACTCAGTGTTAGAGTATTTTCAAAATACTGGCCCAAAACATGCTGAAAATCGATATTTTAGATGCACAAAAGTCGATATGTGCATGTATCTTCTGTACCCGTTTATATCTCAAATTCAGGCTCAAAACACCCGAAAATTCAATATTTTGGGGTCCCAGAAGCAATCTGTACATGTCTACACAGTGCTAGAATATTTTCAAAATATAGGCTAAAAACATGCTAAAAATCGACATTTTAGGTGCCAAAAAATCGATATCTCAAATTCAGTCCCAAAACACCCGAAAATTCGATATTTAAAGGTCCCAGAATGTATCTGTCCATGCCTACTCCGTGTTAGAGTATTTTCAAAATACAGGCCAAAAACATACTGAAAATCGATCTTTTAGGTGCCCAAAAGTCGATATGTGCATGCATCTTCTGTACCCGTTTATATCTCAAATTCTGGCCCTAAACACCCGAAAATTCGATATTTTGGGGTCCCAGAAGCGATCTGTACATGCCTACTCCGTGTTAGAGTATTTTCAAAATTCAGGCCCAAAACATGCTGAAAATCGATATTTTTGGTGCCCAAAGTCAATATGTGCATGTATTTTCTGTACCCGTTTATATCTCAAATTCAGGCTCAAAACACCCAAAAATTCAATATTTTGGGGTCCCAGAAGCAATCTGTACATGCCTACTCAGTGCTAGAATATTTTCAAAATATAGGCTAAAAACATGCTAAAAATCGACATTTTAGGTGCCAAAAAATCGATATCTCAAATTCAGTCCCAAAACACCCGAAAATTCGATATTTAAAGGTACCAGAAGGTATCTGTCCATGCCTACTCCGTGTTAGAGTATTTTCAAAATACAGGCCAAAAACATACTGAAAATCGATCTTTTAGGTGCCCAAAAGTCGATATGTGGATGCATCTTCTGTACCCGTTTATATCTCAAATTCAGGCTCAAAACACCCAAAAATTCAATATTTTGGGGTCCCAGAAGCAATCTGTACATGCCTACTCAGTGCTAGAATATTTTCAAAATATAGGCTAAAAACATGCTAAAAATCGATCTTTTAGGTGCCAAAAAGTCGATATCTCGAATTCAGTCCCAAAACACCCGAAAATTCGATATTTAGGGGTCCCAGAAGCGATCTGTACATGCCTACTCCGTGTTAGAGTATTTTCAAAATACATGCTCAAAACATGCTGAAAATCGATCTTTTAGGTGCACAAAAGTCGATATGTGCATGCATCTTCAGTACCCGTTTATATCTCAAATTCAAGCTCAAAACACCCGAAAATTCAATATTTTGGGGTCCCAGAAGCAATCTGTACATGCCTACTCCGTGTTAGAGTATTTTCAAAATACAGGCCCAAAACATGCTGAAAATCGATATTTTATATGCCCAAAGTCAATATGTGCATGCATCTTCTGTACCCGTTTATATCTCAAATTCAGGCTCAAAACACCCGAAAATTCAATATTTTGGGGTCCCAGAAGCAATCTGTACATGCCTACTCAGTGCTAGAATATTTACAAAATATAGGCTAAAAACATTTTAAAAATCGATATTATAGGTGCCAAAAAATCGATATCTCAAATTCAGACCCATAACACCCGAAAATTCGATATTTAGAGGTCCCAGAAGGTATCTGTACATGACTACTCCGTGTTAGAGTATTTTCAAAATACAGGCCAAACACATACTGAAAATCGATCTTTTAGGTGCCCAAAAGTCGATATGTGCATGCATCTTCTGTACTCGTTTATATCTCAAATTCTGGCCCTAAAGAACTGAAAATTCGATATTTTGGGGTCCCAGAAGCGATCTGTACATGACTACTCCGTGTTAGAGTATTTTCAAAATTCAGGCCCAAAACATGCTAAAAATCGATATTTTTGGTGCCCAAAGTCAATATGTGCATGTATCTTCTGTACCCGTTTATATCTCAAATTCAGGCTCAAAACACCCGAAAATTCAATATTTTGGGGTCCCAGAAGCAATCTGTACATGCCTACTCAGTGCTAGAATATTTTCAAAATATAGGCTAAAAACATGCCAAAAATCGATCTGTTAGGTGCCAAAAAGTCGATATCTCAAATTCAGTCCCAAAACACCCGAAAATTCGATATTTAGGGGTCCCAGAAGCGATCTGTACATGCCTACTCAGTGTTAGAGTATTTTCAAAATACTGGCCCAAAACATGCTGAAAATCGATATTTTAGATGCACAAAAGTCGATATGTGCATGTATCTTCTGTACCCGTTTATATCTCAAATTCAGGCTCAAAACACCCGAAAATTCAATATTTTGGGGTCCCAGAAGCAATCTGTACATGTCTACACAGTGCTAGAATATTTTCAAAATATAGGCTAAAAACATGCTAAAAATCGACATTTTAGGTGCCAAAAAATCGATATCTCAAATTCAGTCCCAAAACACCCGAAAATTCGATATTTAAAGGTCCCAGAATGTATCTGTCCATGCCTACTCCGTGTTAGAGTATTTTCAAAATACAGGCCAAAAACATACTGAAAATCGATCTTTTAGGTGCCCAAAAGTCGATATGTGCATGCATCTTCTGTACCCGTTTATATCTCAAATTCTGGCCCTAAACACCCGAAAATTCGATATTTTGGGGTCCCAGAAGCGATCTGTACATGCCTACTCCGTGTTAGAGTATTTTCAAAATTCAGGCCCAAAACATGCTGAAAATCGATATTTTTGGTGCCCAAAGTCAATATGTGCATGTATTTTCTGTACCCGTTTATATCTCAAATTCAGGCTCAAAACACCCAAAAATTCAATATTTTGGGGTCCCAGAAGCAATCTGTACATGCCTACTCAGTGCTAGAATATTTTCAAAATATAGGCTAAAAACATGCTAAAAATCGACATTTTAGGTGCCAAAAAATCGATATCTCAAATTCAGTCCCAAAACACCCGAAAATTCGATATTTAAAGGTACCAGAAGGTATCTGTCCATGCCTACTCCGTGTTAGAGTATTTTCAAAATACAGGCCAAAAACATACTGAAAATCGATCTTTTAGGTGCCCAAAAGTCGATATGTGGATGCATCTTCTGTACCCGTTTATATCTCAAATTCTGGTCCTAAACACCCGAAAATTCGATATTTTGGGGTCCCAGAAGCGATCTGTACATGCCTACTCCGTGTTAGAGTATTTTCAAAATTCAGGCCCAAAACATGCTGAAAATCGATATTTTTGGTGCCCAAAGTCAATATGTGCATGTATTTTCTGTACCCGTTTATATCTCAAATTCAGGCTCAAAACACCCAAAAATTCAATATTTTGGGGTCCCAGAAGCAATCTGTACATGCCTACTCAGTGCTAGAATATTTTCAAAATATAGGCTAAAAACATGCTAAAAATCGATCTTTTAGGTGCCAAAAAGTCGATATCTCGAATTCAGTCCCAAAACACCCGAAAATTCGATATTCAGGGGTCCCAGAAGCGATCTGTACATGCCTACTCCGTGTTAGAGTATTTTCAAAATACATGCTCAAAACATACTGAAAATCGATCTTTTAGGTGCACAAAAGTCGATATGTGCATGCATCTTCAGTACCCGTTTATATCTCAAATTCAAGCTCAAAACACCCGAAAATTCAATATTTTGGGGTCCCAGAAGCAATCTGTACATGCCTACTCCGTGTTAGAGTATTTTCAAAATACAGTCCCAAAACATGCTGAAAATCGATATTTTAGATGCCCAAAGTCAATATGTGCATGCATCTTCTGTACCCGTTTATATCTCAAATTCAGGCTCAAAACACCCGAAAATTCAATATTTTGGGGTCCCAGAAGCAATCTGTACATGCCTACTCAGTGCTAGAATATTTACAAAATAGAGGCTAAAAACATTTTAAAAATCGATATTATAGGTGCCAAAAAATCGATATCTCAAATTCAGACCCATAACACCCGAAAATTCGATATTTAGAGGTCCCAGAAGGTATCTGTACATGACTACTCCGTGTTAGAGTATTTTCAAAATACAGGCCAAAAACATACTGAAAATCGATCTTTTAGGTGCCCAAAAGTCGATATGTGCATGCATCTTCTGTACTCGTTTATATCTCAAATTCTGGCCCTAAAGAACCGAAAATTCGATATTTTGGGGTCCCAGAAGCGATCTGTACATGACTACTCCGTGTTAGAGTATTTTCAAAATTCAGGCCCAAAACATGCTAAAAATCGATATTTTTGGTGCCCAAAGTCAATATGTGCATGTATCTTCTGTACCCGTTTATATCTAAAATTCAGGCTCAAAACACCCGAAAATTCAATATTTTGGGGTCCCAGAAGCAATCTGTACATGCCTACTCAGTGCTAGAATATTTTCAAAATATAGGCTAAAAACATGCTAAAAATCGATCTGTTAGGTGCCAAAAAGTCGATATCTCAAATTCAGTCCCAAAACACCCGAAAATTCGATATTTAGGGGTCCCAGAAGCGATCTGTACATGCCTACTCAGTGTTAGAGTATTTTCAAAATACAGGCCCAAAACATGCTGAAAATCGATATTTTAGATGCACAAAAGTCGATATGTGCATGTATCTTCTGTACCCGTTTATATCTCAAATTCAGGCTCAAAACACCCGAAAATTCAATATTTTGGGGTCCCAGAAGCAATCTGTACATGCCTACACAGTGCTAGAATATTTTCAAAATATAGGCTAAAAACATGCTAAAAATCGACATTTTAGGTGCCAAAAAATCGATATCTCAAATTCAGTCCCAAAACACCCGAAAATTCGATATTTAAAGGTCCCAGAAGGTATCTGTCCATGCCTACTCCGTGTTAGAGTATTTTCAAAATACAGGCCAAAAACATACTGAAAATCGATCTTTTAGGTGCCCAAAAGTCGATATGTGCATGCATCTTCTGTACCCGTTTATATCTCAAATTCTGGCCCTAAACACCCGAAAATTCGATATTTTGGGGTCCCAGAAGCGATCTGTACATGCCTACTCCGTGTTAGAGTATTTTCAAAATTCAGGCCCAAAACATGCTGAAAATCGATATTTTTGGTGCCCAAAGTCAATATGTGCATGTATTTTCTGTACCCGTTTATATCTCAAATTCAGGCTCAAAACACCCAAAAATTCAATATTTTGGGGTCCCAGAAGCAATCTGTACATGCCTACTCAGTGCTAGAATATTTTCAAAATTAGGCTAAAAACATGCTAAAAATCGATCTTTTAGGTGCCAAAAAGTCGATATCTCGAATTCAGTCCCAAAACACCCGAAAATTCGATATTTAGGGGTCCCAGAAGCGATCTGTACATGCCTACTCCGTGTTAGAGTATTTTCAAAATACATGCTCAAAACATACTGAAAATCGATCTTTTAGGTGCCCAAAAGTCGATATGTGCATGCATCTTCAGTACCCGTTTCTATCTCAAATTCTGACCTTAAACACCCGATAATTCGATATTTTGGGGTCCCAGAAGCGATCTGTACATGCCTACTCCGTGTTAGAGTATTTTCAAAATTCAGGCCCAAAACATGCTGAAAATCGATATTTTAGATGCCCAAAGTCAATATGTGCATGTATCTTCTGTACCCGTTTATATCTCAAATTCAGGCTCAAAACACCCGAAAATTCAATATTTTGGGGTCCCAGAAGCAATTTGTACATGCCTACACAGTGCTAGAATATTTTCAAAATATAGGCTAAAAACATGCTAAAAATCGACATTTTAGGTGCCAAAAAATCGATATCTCAAATTCAGTCCCAAAACACCCGAAAATTCGATATTTAGAGGTCCCAGAAGGTATCTGTACATGCCTACTCATATTTAGAATGTTTTCAAGATACAGACCCAAATCATGCTCAAAATCGATATTTTAGGTGCCAAAAAGTCGATATGTTCATGCATCTTCAGTACCCGTTTATATCTCAAATTCAGGCTACAAACACCCGAAAATTCGATATTTTGAGGTCCCAGAAGCGATCTGTACATGCCTATTCAGATACAGGCCCAAAACATGCTGAAAATCGATATATTAGGTGCCCAAAGTCAATATGTATATGCATCTTCTGCAACCGTAATATTACAAATTAAACCTAAAAACACCCGAAAATTCAATATTTTTGGGTCCCAGAAGCGATCTATACATACCTACTCCGTGTTAGATTATTTTCAACTTACAGGCCCAAAACATGCTGAAAATCGATATTTTAGGTGCCCAAAGTCAATATGTGCATGTATCTTCTGTACCCGTTTATATCTCAAATTCAACCTCAAAACACACGAAATTTCGATATTTTGGGGTTCCAGAAGCGATCTGTACATGCCTACTCTGTGCTAGAATGTTTTCATAATATAGGCAGAAAACATGCTAAAAATCGATATTTTAAGTGTCCAAAATCGATATGTGCATGCATCTTCTGTACCCGTTTATATCTCAAATTCAGGCTCAAAATACCCGAAAATTCGGTATTTTTGGGTCCTCGAAGCGATCTGTACATGCCTACTCCGTGTTAGAGTATTTTCAAAATACAGGCCAAAAACATGCTGAAAATCGATATTTTAGGTGCCCAAAGTCAATATGTGCATGCATCTTCTTTACCCGTTTATATCTCAAATTCGACCTCAAAACACCCGAAAATTCGATATTTTTGGGTCCCAGAAGCGATCTGTACATGCCTACACAGTGCTAGAATGTTTTAAAAAAAAGGCTCAAAACATGCTAAAAATCGATATTTTAATTGTCCAAAGTCGATATGTGCATGGATCATCTGTACCTGTTTATATCTTAAATTCAGGCTCAAGAGACCCGAAAATTTGGTATTTTGGTATCCCAGAAGCGATCTGTACATGCCTACTCCTAGTTAGAATGTTTTCAAGATACTGACCCAAAACATGCTCAAAATCGATATTTTAGGTGCCAAAAAGTCGATATGTTCATGACTCTTCAGTACCCGTTTATATCTCAAATTCAGGCTCAAAACACCCGAAAATTCGATATTTTGAGGTCCCAGAAGCGATCTGTACATGCCTACTCAGTGCTAGAATATTTTCAAAATATAGTCCAAAAACATGCTAAAAATCGATATTTTAGGTACCCAAAGTCGATATCTCAAATTCAGGCCCAAAACACCCGAAAATTCAATATTTTGGGGTCCCAGAAGCTATCTGTAAATGCCTACTCCGTGTTAGAATATTTTCAAAATACAGGCCCAAAAAATACTGAAAATCGATATTTTAGGTGCCAAAAAGTCAATATGTGCATGCATCTTCTGTACCCGTTTATATCTCAAAATCACGCTACAAACACCTGAAAATTCGATATTTTGGGGTCCCAGAAGCAATTTGTACATGCATACTCAGTGCTAGAATGTTTTCAAAACATAGGCTCAGAACATGCTAAAAATCGATATTTTAGGTGTCCAAAGTCGAAATGTGCATGTATCTTCTGTACCCGTTTATATCTCAAATTCAGGCTCAAAACACCCGAAAATTCAATATTTTGGGGTCCCAGAAGCAATCTGTACATGCCTACACAGTGCTAGAATATTTTCAAAATATAGGCTAAAAACATGCTAAAAATCGACATTTTAGGTGCCAAAAAATCGATATATCAAATTCAGTCCCAAAACACCCGAAAATTCGATATTTAGGGGTCCCAGAAGGTATCTGTGCATGCCTACTACGTGTTAGAGTATTTTCAAAATACAGGCCTAAAACATACTGAAAATCGATCTTTTAGGTGCCCAAAAGTCGATATGTGCATGCATCTTCAGAACCGTTTCTATCTCAAATTCTGGCCTTAAACACCCGATAATTCGATATTTTGGGGTCCCAGAAGCGATCTGTACATGCCTACTCCGTGTTAGAGTATTTTCAAAATTCAGGCCCAAAACATGCTGAAAATCGATATTTTAGATGCCCAAAGTCAATATGTGCATGTATCTTCTGTACCCGTTTATATCTCAAATTCAGGCTCAAAACACCCGAAAATTCAATATTTTGGGGTCCCAGAAGCAATTTGTACATGCCTACACAGTGCTAGAATATTTTCAAAATATAGGCTAAAAACATGCTAAAAATCGACATTTTAGGTGCCAAAAAATCGATATCTCAAATTCAGTCCCAAAACACCCGAAAATTCGATATTTAGAGGTCCCAGAAGGTATCTGTACATGCCTACTCATATTTAGAATGTTTTCAAGATACAGACCCAAATCATGCTCAAAATCGATATTTTAGGTGCCAAAAAGTCGATATGTTCATGCATCTTCAGTACCCGTTTATATCTCAAATTCAGGCTACAAACACCCGAAAATTCGATATTTTGAGGTCCCAGAAGCGATCTGTACATGCCTATTCAGATACAGGCCCAAAACATGCTGAAAATCGATATATTAGGTGCCCAAAGTCAATATGTATATGCATCTTCTGCAACCGTAATATTACAAATTAAACCTAAAAACACCCGAAAATTCAATATTTTTGGGTCCCAGAAGCGATCTATACATACCTATTCCGTGTTAGATTATTTTCAACTTACAGGCCCAAAACATGCTGAAAATCGATATTTTAGGTGCCCAAAGTCAATATGTGCATGTATCTTCTGTACCCGTTTATATCTCAAATTCAACCTCAAAACACACGAAATTTCGATATTTTGGGGTTCCAGAAGCGATCTGTACATGCCTACTCAGTGCTAGAATGTTTTCATAATATAGGCTCAAAAATTGCTAAAAATCAATATTTTAAGTGTCCAAAGTCGATATGTGCATGCATCTTCTATACCCGTTTATATCTCAAATCCGGGATCAAAACACCTGAAAATTCGGTATTTTTGGGTCCCAGAAGCAATCTGTACATGCCTACACAGTGCTAGAATGTTTTAAAAAAAACGGCTGAAAACATGCTAAAAATCGATATTTTAAGTGTCCAAAGTCGATATGTGCATGCATCTTCTGTACCCGTTTATATCTCAAATTTACCTTAAAACACACGAAAATTAGATATTTTGGGGTCCCAGAAGCGATCTGTACATGCCTACTCTGTGCTAGAATGTTTTCATAATATAGGCACAAAACATGCTAAAAATCGATATTTTAAGTGTCCAAAATCGATATGTGCATGCATCTTCTGTACCCGTTTATATCTCAAATTCAGGCTCAAAATACCCGAAAATTCGGTATTTTTGGGTCCTCGAAGCGATCTGTACATGCCTACTCCGTGTTAGAGTATTTTCAAAATACAGGCCAAAAACATGCTGAAAATCGATATTTTAGGTGCCCAAAGTCAATATGTGCATGCATCTTCTTTACCCGTTTATATCTCAAATTTGACCTCAAAACACCCGAAAATTCGATATTTTTGGGTCCCAGAAGCGATCTGTACATGCCTACACAGTGCTAGAATGTTTTAAAAAAAAGGCTCAAAACATGCTAAAAATCGATATTTTAATTGTCCAAAGTCGATATGTGCATGGATCATCTGTACCTGTTTATATCTTAAATTCAGGCTCAAGAGACCCGAAAATTTGGTATTTTGGTATCCCAGAAGCGATCTGTACATGCCTACTCCTAGTTAGAATGTTTTCAAGATACTGACCCAAAACATGCTCAAAATCGATATTTTAGGTGCCAAAAAGTCGATATGTTCATGACTCTTCAGTACCCGTTTATATCTCAAATTCAGGCTCAAAACACCCGAAAATTCGATATTTTGAGGTCCCAGAAGCGATCTGTACATGCCTACTCAGTGCTAGAATATTTTCAAAATATAGTCCAAAAACATGCTAAAAATCGATATTTTAGGTACCCAAAGTCGATATCTCAAATTCAGGCCCAAAACACCCGAAAATTCAATATTTTGGGGTCCCAGAAGCTATCTGTAAATGCCTACTCCGTGTTAGAATATTTTCAAAATACAGGCCCAAAAAATACTGAAAATCGATATTTTAGGTGCCAAAAAGTCAATATGTGCATGCATCTTCTGTACCCGTTTATATCTCAAAATCACGCTACAAACACCTGAAAATTCGATATTTTGGGGTCCCAGAAGCAATCTGTACATGCATACTCAGTGCTAGAATGTTTTCAAAACATAGGCTCAGAACATGCTAAAAATCGATATTTTAGGTGTCCAAAGTCGATATGTGCATGCATCTTCTGTACCCGTTTATATCTCAAATTCAGGCTCAAAACATCCGAAAATTTGGTATTTTGGTATCCCAGAAGCGATCTGTACATGCCTACTCCTAGTTAGAATGTTTTCAAGATACTGACCCAAAACATGCTCAAAATCGATATTTTAGGTGCCAAAAAGTCGATATGTTCATGACTCTTCAGTACCCGTTTATATCTCAAATTCAGGCTCAAAACACCCGAAAATTCGATATTTTGAGGTCCCAGAAGCGATCTGTACATGCCTACTCAGTGCTAGAATATTTTCAAAATATAGTCCAAAAACATGCTAAAAATCGATATTTTAGGTGCCCAAAGTCGATATCTCAAATTCAGGCCCAAAACACCCGAAAATTCAATATTTTGGGGTCCCAGAAGCTATCTGTAAATGCCTACTCCGTGTTAGAGTATTTTCAAAATACAGGCCCAAAAAATACTGAAAATCGATATTTTAGGTGCCAAAAAGTCAATATGTGCATGCATCTTCTGTACCCGTTTATATCTCAAAATCACGCTACAAACACCCGAAAATTCGATATTTTGGGGTCCTAGAAGCAATCTGTACATGCCTACTCAGTGCTAGAATGTTTTCAAAACATAGGCTCAGAACATGCTAAAAATCGATATTTTAGGTGTCCAAAGTCGATATGTGCATGCATCTTCTGTACCCGTTTATATCTCAAATTCAGGCTCAAAACACCCGAAAATTCGGTATTTTTGGGTCCTACAAGCGATCTGTACATGCCTACTCCTAGTTAGAATGTTTTCCAGATACAGACCCAAATCATGATCAAAATCGATATTTTAGGTGCCCACAAGTCGATACGTGCATGCATCTTCTGTACCCGTTTATATCTCAAATTGAAGCTCTAAACACCCAAAAATTCGATATTTTGGAGTCCCAAAAGGGATCTGTACATCCCTACTCATATACAGGCCCAAAACATGCTGAAAATCGAATTTTTAGGTGCCCAAAGTCAAGATGTGGATGCATCTTCTGCGCCCGTTTATATCCCAAATTCAACCTCAAAACACGCGAAAATTCGATATTTTTGGGTCCCAGAAGCGATCTGTACATGCCTACTCTGTGCTAGAATGTTTTCATAATATAGGCACAAAACATGCTAATAATCGATATTTTAAGTGTCCAAAGTCAATATGTGCATGCATCTTCTGTTCCCGTTTATATCTCAAATTTAACCACAAAACACACGAAAATTCGATATTTTGGGGTCCCAGAAGCGATCTGTACATGCCTACTCCGTGTTAGAGTATTTTCAAAATACAGGCCCAAAACATACTGAAAATCGATCTGTTAGGTGCCCAAAAGTCGATATGTGTATGCATCTTCTGAGCCCGTTTATATCCCAAATTCAACCTCTAAACACCCGAAAATTCGATATTTTTGCGTCCCAAAAGCGATCTGTACATGCCTACTCTGTGCTTGAATGTTTTCAAAATATAGGCTCAAAACATGCTAAAAATCGATATTTTAAGTGTCCAAAACCGATATGTGCATGCATCTTCTGTACCCGTTTATATCTCAAATTCAGGCTCAAAATACCCGAAAATTCGGTATTTTTTGGGTCCTACAAGCGATCTGTACATGCCTACTCCTAGTTAGAATGTTTTCAAGATACAGACCCAAAACATGCTCAAAATCGATATTTTAGGTGCCAAAAAGTTGATATGTTCATGCATCTTCAGTACCCGTTTATATCTCAAATTCAGGCTCAAAATACCCGAAAATTCGATATTTTGGGGTCCCAGAAGCTATCTGTAAATGCCTACTCTGTGTTAGAGTATTTTCAAAATTACAGGCCCAAAAAATACTGAAAATCGATATTTTAGGTGCCCAAAAGTCGATAAGTGCATGCATCTTCTGTACCCCTTTATATCTCAAATTCACGCTACAAACACCCGAAAATTCGATATTTTGGGGTCCCAGAAGCGATCTGTACATGCCTACTCAGTGCTAGAATGTTTTCAAAACATAGGCTCAAAACATGCTAAAAATCGATATTTTAGGTGTCCAAAGTCGATATGTGCATGCATCTTCTGTACCCGTTTATATCTCAAATTCAGGCTCAAAACACCCGAAAATTCGGTATTTTTGGGTCCTACAAGCGATCTGTACATGCCTACTCCTAGTTAGAATGTTTTCAAGATACAGACCCAAATCATGCTCAAAATCGATATTTTAGGTGCCAAAAAGTCGATATGTTCATGCATCTTCAGTACCCGTTTATATCTCAAATACAGGCTACAAACACCCGAAAATTCGATATTTTGAGGTCCCAGAAGCGATCTGTACATGCCTATTCAGTTACAGGCCCAAAACATGCTTAACATCGATATATTAGGTGCTCAAAGTCAATATGTGTATGCATCTTCTGCAACCGTTAATATCACAAATTAAACCTCAGAACACCCGAAAATTCAATATTTTTGGGTCCCAGAAGCGATCTATACATCCCTACTCCGTGTTAGAGTATTTCCAACATACAGGCCCAAAACATGCTGAAAATCGATAATTTAGGTGCCCAAAGTCAATATGTGCATGCATCTTCTGTACTCGTTTATATCTCAAATTCAACCTCAAAACACACAAAAATTCGATATTTTGGGGTGCCAGAAGCGATCTGTACATGCCTACTCAGTGCTAGAATGTTTTCATAATATTGGCTCAAAACTTGCTAAAAATCAATATTTTAAGTGTCCAAAGTCGATATGTGCATGCATCTTCTGTACCCGTTTATATCTCAAATTCGGATTAAAACACCTGAAAATTCGGTATTTTGGGGTCCTACAAGCGATCTGTACATGCCTACTCCTAGTTAGAATGTTTTCAAGATACAGACCCAAATCATGCTCAAAATCGATATTTTAGGTGCCAAAAAGTCGATATGTTCATGCATCTTCAGTACCCGTTTATATCTCAAAATCAGGCTACAAACACCCGAAAATTCGATATTTTGAGGTCTAAGAAGCGATCTGTACATGCCTATTCAGATACAGGCCCAAAACATGCTGAACATCGATATATTAGGTGCCTAAAAGTCAATATGTGTATGCATCTTCTGCAACCGTTAATATCACAAATTAAACCTCAGAACACCCGAAAATTCGATATTTTTGGGTCCCAGAAGCGATCTATACATACCTACTCCGTGTTAAAGTATTTTCAACATACAGGCCCAAAACATGCTGAAAATCGATATTTTAGGTGCCCAAAGTCAATATGTGCATGCATCTTCTGTACTCGTTTATATCTCAAATTCAACCTCAAAACACATAAAAATTCGATATTTTGGGGTGCCAGAAGCGATCTGTACATGCCTACTCTGTGCTAGAAATTTTTCATAATATTGGCTCAAAACTTGCTAAAAATCAATATTTTAAGTGTCCAAAGTCGATATGTGCATGCATCTTCTGTACCCGTTTATACCTCAAATTCGGGATTAAAACACCTGAAAATTCGGTATTTCTGGGTCCTAGAAGCGATCTGTACATGCCTTCTCCTAGTTAGAATGTTTTCAAGATACAGACCCAAAACATGCTCAAAATCGATATTTTAGGTGCCCAAAAGTCATTATGTGCATGCATCTTCAGTACCTGTTAATATCTCAAATTCAGGGTTAAAAAACCCGAAAATTTCGATATTTTGGGGTTCCAGAAGCGATCTGTACATGCCTACTCCGTGTTAGAGTATTTTCAACATACATCCCTAAAACATGCTGAAAATCGATATTTTAGGTGCCCAAAGTCAATATGTGCATGCATCTTCTTTACCCGTTTATATCTCAAATTCAACCTCAAAACACACGAAAATTCGATATTTTGGGGTCCCATAAGCGATCTGTTCATGCCTACTCAGTGCTAGAATATTTTCAAAATATAGGCCCAAAACATGCTAAAAATCGATATCTTAGGTGTCCAAAGTCGATATCTCAAATTCAGGCCCAAAACACCCGAAAATTCGATATTTTGGGGTCCCAAAAGCAATTTGTACATGCCGACTCCGTGTTAGAGTATTTTCAAAATACAGGCCCAAAACATACTGAAAATCGATCTTTTAGGTGCCCGCAAGTCGATATGTACATGAATCTTCTGTACCCGTTTATATCTCAAATTGAAGCTCTAAACACCAAAAAATTTGATAGTTTGTGGTCCCAAAAGCGGTCTGTACATGCCTACTCAGAAACAGGCCCAAAACATGCTGAAAATCGATATTTTAGGTGACCAAAGTCAAAATGTGGATGCATCTTCTGCGCCCGTTTATATCCCAAATTCAACCTCAAAACACCCGAAAATTCGATATTTTTGGGTCCCAGAAGCGATCTGTACATGCCTACTCTGTCCTAGAATGTTTTCATAATATAGGCACAAAACATGCTAAAAATCGATATTTTAAGTGTCCAAAGTCGATATGTGCAGGCATCTTCTGTACCCGTTTATATCTCAAATTCAGGCTAAAAACACCCGAAAATTCGGTATTTTTGGGTCCTAAAAGCGATCTGTACATGCCTAAATCCTAGTTGGAATGTTTTCAAGATACAGACCCAAAACTTGCTCAAAATCGATATTTTAGGTGTCCAAAAGTCGATATGTGCATGCATCTTCAGTACCCGTTTATATCTCAAATTCAGGCTCAAAACACCCGAAAATTCGATATTTTGAGGTCCCAGAAGTGATCTGTATATGCCTACTCTGTGTTAGAGTATTTCAAAATACAGGCCCAAAACATGCTAACAATCGATATTTTAGGTGCCCAAAGTCAATATGTGTATGCATCTTCTGCACCCTTTTATATCACAAATTCAACCTCAAAACACTCGAATAATCGATATTTTTGGGCCCCAGAAGTGATCTGTACATGCCTACTCAGTGCTAGAATGTTTTCAAAATATAGGCCTAAAACATGCTAAAAATCGATATTTTAAGTGTCCAAAGTCGATATGTGCATGCATCTTCTGTACCCGTTTATATCTCAAACTCAGGCTCAAAACACCCTAAAATACGGTATTTTTGCGTCCTAGAAGTAATCTGTACATGCCTACTCTGTCCTAGAATGTTTTCATAATATAGGCACAAAACATGCTAAAAATCGATATTTTAAGTGTCCAAAGTCGATATGTGCATGCATCTTCTGTACCCGTTTATATCTCAAATTTAACATCAAAACACACGAAAATTCGATATTTTGGGGTCCCAGAAGCGATCTGTACATGCTTACTCAGTGCTAGAATATTTTCAAAATATAGGCTCAAAACTAGCTAAAAATCGATATTTTAGGTGCCCAAAGTCGATATCTCAAATTCAGGCCCAAAACACCCGAAAATTCGATATTTTGGGGTCCCAGAAGCGATCTGTACATGCCTACTCCGTGTTAGAGTATTTTCAAAATACAGGCCCAAAACATACTGAAAATCGATCTTTTAGGTGCACAAAAGTCGATATGTGTATGCATCTTCTGGGCTTGTTTATATCCCAAATTCAACCTCAAACACCCCGAAAATTCGATATTTTTGCGTCCCAGAAGCGATCTGTACATGCCTACTCTGTGCTAGAATGTTTTCATAATATAGGCACAAAACATGCTAAAAATCGATATTTTAAGTGTCCAAAGTCGATATGTGCTTGCATCTTCTGTACCCGTTTATATCTCAAATTTAACATCAAAACACCCGAAAATTCGATATTTTGAGGTCCCAGAAGTGATCTGTACATGCCTACTCTGTGTTAGAGTATTTCAAAATACAGACCCAAAACATGCTAACAATCGATATTTTAGGTGCCCAAAGTCAATATGTGTATGCATCTTCTGCACCCGTTTATATCACAAATTCAACCTCAAAACACTCGAATAATCGATATTTTTGGGCACCAGAAGTGATCTGTACATGCCTACTCAGTGCTAGAATGTTTTCAAAATATAGGCCTAAAACATGCTAAAAATCGATATTTTAAGTGTCCAAAGTCGATATGTGCATGCATCTTCTGTACCCGTTTATATCTCAAATTCAGGCTAAAAACACCCGAAAATTCGGTATTTTTGGGTCCTAAAAGCGATCTGTACATGCCTAAATCCTAGTTCGAATGTTTTCAAGATACAGACCTAAAACTTGCTCAAAATCGATATTTTAGGTGTCCAAAAGTCGATGTGTGCATGCATCTTCAGTACCCGTTTATATCTCAAATTCAGGCTCAAAACACACGAAAATTCGATATTTTGAGGTCCCAGAAGTGATCTGTACATGCCTACTCTGTGTTAGAGTATTTCAAAATACAGACCCAAAACATGCTAACAATCGATATTTTAGGTGCCCAAAGTCAATATGTGTATGCATCTTCTGCACCCGTTTATATCACAAATTCAACCTCAAAACACTCGAATAATCGATATTTTTGGGCCCCAGAATTGATCTGTACATGCCTACTCAGTGCTAGAATGTTTTCAAAATATAGGCCTAAAACATGCTAAAAATCGATATTTTAAGTGTCCAAAGTCGATATGTGCATGCATCTTCTGTACCCGTTTATATCTCAAACTCAGGCTCAAAACACCCTAAAATACGGTATTTTTGCGTCCTAGAAGTAATCTGTACATGCCTACTCTGTGCTAGAATGTTTTCATAATATAGGCACAAAACATGCTAAAAATCGATATTTTAAGTGTCCAAAGTCGATATGTGCATGCATCTTCTGTACCCGTTTATATCTCAAATTTAACATCAAAACACACGAAAATTCGATATTTTGGGGTCCCAGAAGCGATCTGTACATGCTTACTCAGTGCTAGAATATTTTCAAAAAATAGGTTCAAAACTAGCTAAAAATCGATATTTTAGGTGCCCAAAGTCGATATCTCAAATTCAGGCCCAAAACACCCGAAAATTCGATATTTTGGGGTCCCAGAAGCGATCTGTACATGCCTACTCCGTGTTAGAGTATTTTCAAAATACAGGCCCAAAACATACTGAAAATCGATCTTTTAGGTGCCCAAAAGTCGATATGTGTATGCATCTTCTGAGCCCGTTTATATCCCAAATTCAACCTCAAACACCCGAAAATTCGATATTTTTGCGTCCCAGAAGCGATCTGTACATGCTTACTCTGTGCTAGAATGTTTTCAAAATATAGGCTCAAAAAATGCTAAAAATCGATATTTTAAGTGTCCAAAATCGATATGTCCGTGCATCTTCTGTTCCCGTTTATATCTCAAATTCAGGCTCAAAATACCCGAAAATTCGGTATTTTTGGGTCCTAGAAGCGATCTGTACATGCCTACTCCTAGTTAGAATATTTTAAAGACACAGACCCAAAACATGCTCAAAATCGATATTTTAGGTGCCCAAAAGTCGATATGTGCATGCATCTTCAGTACCCGTTTATATCTCAAATTTAGGGTTAAAAACCCGAAAATTTCGATATTCTGGGGTTCCAGAAGCGATCTGTACATGCCTACTCCGTGTACGAGAATTTTCAACATGCAGGCCTGTGATGATAAACTACTTTCTATAAACCATTAACTATGTTGTTATGACAAACTGTTCTCTGTGAATCACTGGCTGTTGTATGTGAGTTTGGCAACACTGTTTTAGGAGTTGACCTGAGAGTTGTCGGAGTTGGGGTGTTCCACTCCTCACTCATCGTCAGTTCTGACAGGTGTGTACTGTGTATAGACTTGGTAGTATTGTGGGTTTTCTTATAATGGTGTTTTGTGTTATTTTGTTATTATGTTATTGATGTTCACGTGTTAAGGTTTGGCTTTGTATCTTTTACAGTATGAAGATGTTTTATGTTGATTAAAGCCTACAAAATGGTTTGATGTGTATAACTTTTTACATCAATTTAATCAACATAAAACATAGTGGCGGCGTTTGAACCTGCCACTTCACTATGGAGCGTTTCATGAAATCGGACCTCCTGGATTGTGACCCAAGTTTACCGACGGCAGCACAGGAGTGGAAGCACTGGTTTAAAACGTTCAACAACTTCGTAGAAGCTATACCTGGTGAAAATATAAATAAGCTCAACCTCCTCATCAATTTTGTGTCTCCTAGAATTTATGAAAATATATCGGAGAGTGCTTCCTACAATAATGCCATAGATACCTTACAAGCCATGTTTGTGAAACCTACTAATGAAGTGTTTGCTCGTCATCGTCTTGCTACCCGCCGCCAACAATCAGGTGAGACTTTGGACGAGTATTTCAGAACTCTTAACGTGTTGAGTAAAGACTGTAACTTTAAAGCTGTAACTGCAATTCAGCATTGTGAGGAGTTCATCAGGGATGCTTTTATTAGTGGCCTGCAGTCTCCACTGATCAGGCAGCGCTTACTGGAAAACAAGACTCTCGATCTGGCTACCATGTTTGACCAGGCACGGGCTCTCGAGTCGGCACAGAAAGATTCAGAGTCTTATAGCGGTAATAGTGCTGTATATCCCCGTCTATTAAGTGCAGCCCATGAAAATGATGACTGTGAACTGAAATGTGAAATGAAACCAGAATCCCCTCCTGTGGTGTCAGCCGCGAGTGCTAAATGTTATTTTTGTGGCCAGTCACGTCATCCACGCTCTAAGTGTCCTGCTCGTACAGCGGTGTGTCATAAATGTCAGAAAATGGGTCACTTCTCTAAAGTGTGTCGAAGTCCAAGTGCTAGTGCTTCTGTGACTTTTAGTGATCGTGCTACTCTGGCCACCATAACTTCAGCAGCTGCTCCTGGTGTTTTGTCAAAGGCTGTCGTTGGTATTTTAGTGAATGGAACAGAAATAGAAGGTCTTATTGACAGTGGTAGCTCTGGGAGTTTTATTCATCCAGATCTAGTGAAGCAACTCAACTTAGCTGTGCAACAATCACAAAGTGCTGTAACATTGGCCTCTACTTCCTTCTCGGCTAAAGCTACTGGTCTGTGCACTGTTAATATCAAAGTGAACGGCAGGGACTATGAAAATGTGCGTCTAACTGTGCTCCCACAACTCTGTTCAGACGTAATTCTAGGCCAAGATTTCCAGAAATTACATAGCAGTGTTACGTTAACGTATGATGGAACTTTGCCCCCTCTTGTTATCTGTGGACTAGGTGTGCTAAAAGTTAATCCTCCTGAATTATTTGCTAACTTGACGGCTGACTGTCATCCTGTTGCAGCCAAATCCCGTCGGTATTCCTTTGATGATCGTGACTTTATTTATAAAGAAGTACAAAGACTACTTCAGGAAGGAATAATTGAACAAAGTAACTCCCCGTGGCGAGCTCAAGTTGTCGTTGTCAAGAATGAATCCCGCAAGAAAAGACTAGCCATAGACTACTCTGAAACTATTAACAAGTTTACGCAACTCGATGCTTATCCATTGCCTCGCATTGATGCAACAGTGAATAAAATTGCTCAATACCGTGTTTTTTGCACTATCGATCTCCGTAGTGCCTATCATCAAGTTGCAATTAAGGAAGAGGATAAGCCATACACTGCTTTTGAAGCGTGTGGTAAACTGTACCAATTTACTCGTATCCCTTTTGGGGTCACCAACGGAGTAGCGTGTTTTCAAAGAATTATTAATTCACTCATCAAAGAGGAAGGACTTTCTGGCACCTTCGCCTACCTGGACGATGTCACCATTTGTGGAATGACGCAAGAAGAACATGATGAAAATCTCAGAAAATTCATTGAAGCTGCCGGGGGAAGGAATGTAAGTTATAATGAAGGAAAGTGCACTTTTTCCACACGAAAACTCAGCATTCTCGGTTACGTAGTGGAGGACGGAACAGTACGTCCGGATCCAGAACGACTCAAACCACTTCAAGATTTACCTGTGCCGTGTGATATGAAGTCCCTGCGCCGCGCTCTTGGCCTTTTTGCTTACTATTCACGATGGATATACAACTACTCAGGCAAAATTCGTCCACTAAGTGCCACTACTACATGTCCGGTGACGAAAGAGGCAGAAGAAGCATTTCATCAACTCAGGAATGATATCGAATCCTCAGTGGTTAAGGCTATTGATGAAGCGGTGCCATTTGAAGTAGAAACAGATGCCTTTGACTCTGCCATAGCAGCCGTCCTCACTCAGGCTGGACGTCCTGTTGCCTTCTTTTCGCGTACACTCCAAGGACCTGAGAGGCGTCATGCTGCTGTTGAAAAGGAGGCTCAGGCTATTATTGAAAGTGTACGTCACTGGAGGCATTATTTGACTGGTAGGCATTTTACTATAAGAACTGATCAACGCTCTGTGACTTACATGTTTGATAAACATCACAACAGCAAGATTAAAAACGACAAAATATTAAGGTGGAGAATGGACTTATCTTGCTATGATTATGATATTGTGTATAGACCTGGCAGAGACAACATTACTCCTGACATAATTTCCAGATCCTACTGTGGAATGACATGCAATGACCAGAGGTCGCTGTCTGCCCTTCATAACGGTTTGTGTCACCCTGGTATTACCCGGATGCTTCATTTTGTCAGATCTAAGAATCTCCCTTACTCAGTAGAAGACATCAGACAGGTCATTAATTCATGTAAAGTGTGTGCCGAGATTAAACCTAAATTTCATCAACCTGAAAAAGCCCATCTTGTTAAGGCTACTCAACCATTTGAGCGTCTTAATATTGATTTTAAAGGACCTCTCCCCAGCACAGATAAAAATCAGTATTTTTTAAACATTGTAGACGAGTACTCAAGATTTCCTTTTGTATTTCCATGCTCTGGTATGACTGCATCGACCGTGATAAGTTGTCTTTCTCAGCTTTTTTCTATTTTTGGTATGCCAGCTTATATTCATTCAGACAGGGGGACGTCATTCATGAGCAGAGAACTGCAGGGATTCCTGGCAAGTAAAGGAATCGCCAGTAGTAGGACTACGAGTTACAACCCTCAAGGTAATGGGCAAGTGGAACGGACTAATGGCACAATCTGGAAGGCTATCACCGCTGCTTTGAAGTCCCGTGGCCTGCAGACCAAGTACTGGCAGGTTGTCCTTCATGATGCCCTTCACTCAATCTGCTCGTTACTATGTACAACTACCAATGCTACTCCTCACGAAAGGTTATTTAACTATGCTCGCCGCTCCTCTACAGGTACCTCTGTTCCTTCTTGGTTATGCGGTCCTGGCCCAGTTCTCCTGAAGCGTCATGTCCGCATGAGCAAGACTGAACCTCTAGTTGACGAAGTTGAGCTTTTACATTCCAATCCTCAGTACGCTCATATTAAGTATCCAAATGGCAAGGAAGATACCGTATCTATTAGACATTTAGCCCCAGTCGGTAGTGAACCTCCTTGTGTTCAGCTAAACCAGGAAGTTGATAATCATATGACTCTGTTTCCAGAATCTACAGGGGTGACTCAGGAATATGCCCCTGGACCTGCTCAAGTGGGAGTGGAGGTTTCGAGTCTCGAGCAAAGTCCATCTTCTCCCCCTCAACATGAAACTAGTGAGGATGTCCCGGCACCAAGACGATCTACCCGAGTCAGGCGCCCTCCTATTCGTTTTGAGGCGTGCTAAGGCGGCCTCTCACTAAGTTTGAGGAAATAGGTGCAGAGTTTTCGTAAGAGGGGGTGAATGTGATGATAAACTACTTTCTATAAACTATTAACTATGTTGTTATGACAAACTGCCCTCTGTGAATCACTGGCTGTTGTATGTGAGTTTGGCAACACTGTTTTAGGAGTTGACCTGAGAGTTGTCGGAGTTGGGGTGTTCCACTCCTCACTCATCGTCAGTTCTGACAGGTGTGTACTGTGTATAAACTTGGTAGTATTGTGGGTTTTCTTATAATGGTGTTTTGTGTTATTTTGTTATTATGTTATTGATGTTCACGTGTTAAGGTTTGGCTTTGTATCTGTTACAGTATGAAGATGTTTTATGTTGATTAAAGCCTACAAAATGGTTTGATGTGTATAACTTTTTACATCAAGGCTCAAAACATGCTGAAAATCGATATTTTAGGTGCCCAAAGTCAATATGTGCATGCATCTTCTGTACCCGTTTATATCTCAAATTGAGGCTCTAAACACCCAAAAATTCGATATTTTGGGGTCCCATAAGCGATCTGTACATGCCTACTTAAATACAGGCCCAAAACATGCTGAAAATCGATATTTTAGGTGCCCAAAGTCAAAATGTGGATGCATTTTCTGCTACCGTTTATATCCCAAATTCAACCTCAAAACACCCGAAAATTCGATATTTTTGGGTCCCAGAAGCGATCTGTACATGCCTACTCTGTGCTAGAATGTTTTCATAATATAGGCACAAAACATGCTAAAAATCGATATTTTAAGTGTCCAAAGTCGATATGTGCATGCATCTTCTGTACCCGTTTATATCTCAAACTCAGGCTAAAAACACCCTAAAATACGGTATTTTTGCGTCCTAGAAGCGATTTGTACATGCCTACTCCTAGTTATAATGTTTTCAAGATACAGACCCAAAACATGCTCAAAATCGATATTTTAGATGCCTAAAAGTCGATATGTGCATGCATCTTCAGTACCCGTTTATATCTCAAATTCAGGTTTAAAACACCCGAAAATTTGATTTTTTGGGGTCCCAGAAGCTATCTGTAAATGCCTACTCCGTGTAGAGTATTTTCAAAATACAGGCCCAAAACATACTGAAAATCGATCTTTTAGGTGCCCAAAAGTCGATATGTGCATGCATCTCATGTACCGGTTTATATCTCAAATTCATGCTACAAACACCCAAAAATTCGATATTTTGAGGTCCCAGAAGTGATCCGTACATGCCTACTCAGTGCTAGAATGTTTTCAAAATATAGGCTCAAAACATGCTAAAAATCGGTATTTTAAGTGTCCAAAGTCGATATGTGCATTCATCTTCGTTACCCGTTTATATCTCAAATTCAGGCTCAAAACACTCGAAAAATCTTTATTTTTGGGTCCTACAAGCGATCTGTACATGCCTACTCCTAGTTAGAATGTTTTCAAGATACAGACCCAAAACATGCTCAAAATCGATATTTTAGGTGCCCAAAAGTCGATATGTACATGCATCTTCAGAACCCGTTTATATCTCAAATTCAGGCTCCAAACACCCGAAAATTCGATATTTTGGGGTCCCAGAAGCGATCTGTACATGCCTTCTCCGTGTTAGAGTATTTTCAAATTACAGGCCCAAAACATGCTGAAAATCGATATTTTAGGTGCACAAAGTCAATATGTGCATGCATCTTCTGTACCCGTTTATATCTCAAATTCAGGCTACAAACACCCAAAAATTCGATATTTTGGAGTCCCAAAAGCGATCTGTACATGCCTACTCAGATACAGGCCAAAAACATGTTGAAAATTGATATTTTAGGTGCCCAAAGTCAATATGTGCATGCATCTTCTGTACCCGTTTATATCTCAAATTCAGGCTCAAAACACCCGAAAATTCGATATTTGGGGTCTCATAAGCGATCTGTACCTGCCTACTCAGTGCTAGAATATTTTCAAAACATAGTCTCAAAACATGCTAAAAATCGATATTTTATGTGCCCAAAGTCGATATCTCAAATTCAGGCCCAAAACACCCGAAAATTCGATATTTTAAGGTCCCAGAAGCGATCTGTAAATGCCTACTCTGTGTAAGAGTATTTTCAAAATACAGGCCCAAAACATACTGAAAATCGATCTTTTAGGTGCCCAAAAGTCGATATGTGAATGCATCTTCTATACCCGTTTATATCTCAAATGCAGGCTACAAACACCCGAAAATTCGATATTTTTGGGTCCCAGAAGCGATCTGTACATGCCTACTAAGATACAGGCCCAAAACATGTTGAAAAGTAATATATTAGGTGCCAAAATTCAATATGTGTATGCATCTTCTGCACCCGTTTATATCCCAAATTCAACCTCAAAACACCCAAAAATTCGATATTTTTGGGTCTCAGAAACGATCTGTACATGCCTACTCAGTGCTAGAATGTTTTCAAAATATAGGCTCAAAACATGCTAAAAATCGATATTTTAGGTGCCCATAGTCGATATCTCAAATTCAGGCCCAAAACTCCCGAAAATTCGATATTTTGGGGTCCCAGAAGCGATCTGTACATGCCTACTCCGTTTTAGAGTATTTTCAAAATACAGGCCCAAAACAAATTGAAAATCGATCTTTTAGGTGCTCAAAAGTCGATATGTGTATGCATCTTCTGTACCCGTTTATATCCCAAATTCAGGCTCAGAACACCCGAAAGTTCGATATTTTGGGGTCCCAGATGCGATATGTACATGCATAGTCAGTGCTAGAATAATTTCAAGATACAGACCCAAAACATGCTCAAAATCGATATTTAAGGTGCAAAAGGTCGATATGTGCATGCATCTCCAGTACCCGTTTACATCCCAAATTCAGGCTCAAATCACCCAAAAATTCGATATTTTTGGGCCCCAGAAGCAATCTGTACATGCCTACTCAATGTTAGACAATTTTTAAATTACATGCACAAAAACAAGTTGAAAATCGATATTTTAGGTGCCCAAATTCGATATGTGCATGCATCTTCTGTAACCGTTTATATCTCAAATTTAGTCTCAAAACTCTAAAAAATTCGATATTTTTGGGTCCCAGATGCGATATGTACATGCATAGTCAGTGCTAGAATATTTTCAAAATACAGTCCCAGAACAAGCTGAAAATCGATATTTTAAGTGCCCAAGTCAATAGGTGCATGCATCTTCTGTACCCGTTTATATCCCATATTCAGGCTCATGACACCCGAAAATTCGATATTTTTGGGTTCTAGAAGCGATCTGTACATGCCTACTCCTTGCTAGAATGTTTTCAAAATACAGACCCAAAACATGCTCAAAATCGATATTTTAGGTGCCCAAAGTCAATATGTGCATGCATCTTCTGTACCCGTTTATATCTCAAATTCAGGCTCAAAACACCCGAAAATTCAATATTTTTGGGTCCCAGAAGCGATCTGTACATGGCTACTCCTTGCTAAATTGTTTTAAAGATACAGACCCAAAACATGCGTAAAATCGATATTTTAAGGTGCAAAAAGTTGATATGTGCATGCATCTTCAGTACCCGTTTATATCCCAAATTCAAGCTCAAAACACCCGAAAATTCGATATTTTTGGGTCCAAGAAGCGATCTGTACATGCCTACTCAGTGCTAGAATGTTTTCAAATTACAGGCACAAAAACAAGTTGAAAATCGATATTTTACGTGACCAAAATCGATATGTGCATGCATTTTCTGTACCCGTTTATATTTCAAATTCAGGCTCAAAACACCCAAAAAAAAGATATTTTTGGGTCAAAGATGCGATCTGTACATGCATACTCAGTGCTAGAATACTTTCAAAATATAGGCCCAAAACATGCTGAAATTCGATATTTTAGTTGCAAAAAGTCGATATGTGCATGCATATTTTGTACTTATTTATATTCCAAATTCAGGCTCAAAACACCCGAAAATTCGATATTTTTGGGTCCCAGAAGCTAGCTGTACATGTCTACTCACTCTAAGAATAATTTCAAAATATAGGCCCAAAGCATACTAAAAATCGATATTTTTTGTGCCCAAAGTCGATATGTGCATGCGTTTTCTGTACCCGTTTATATCACAAATTCTGGCTCAAAATACCCGAAAATTCGATATTTTTGGTTCCCAGAAGCGATCTATACATGCATATTCAGCAATAGAATATTTTCAAAATACAGGCCCATCAAATGCCGAAATTCGATATTTTAGGTACCCAAAGTCGATATGTGCATGCATCTTCTGTACTCGTTTATATCCCAAATTCATGCTCAAAACACCCGAAAATTCGATATTTTTTGGTCCCGAAAGCGATCTGTAAATGCCTACTCAGTTCTAGAATATTTTCAAAATATAGGCCCAAAACAAGCTGAAATTCGACCTATTAGGTGCAAAAATACGATATGTGCATGCATCTTCTGTACCCGTTTAAATCCCAAATTCAGGCTCAAAACATCCGAAAATTCGATATTTTTGGGTTCCAGAAGCGATCTGTACATACCTACTCAGTGCTAGAATATTTTCAAAATATAAGCCGAAAACATGCTAAAAATCGATATTTGTTGTTCAAAAAGTCATTCATGGGGTGGTGGGTGTGTGGGTGTCAGTACAGTGCGTGGATAGTAAATATCAACAGTCATTCATGAGATGGTGGGTGTGTTGGTGTCATTGCAGTGCTCGGACTGTAAATATCAACAGTCATTCATGGGGTGGTTTGTGTCATTACAGTGCTTGGACTGTAAATATAAACAGTCATTCATGGGGTGGTGGGTGTGTGGGTGTCATTAAAGTGCTTGGACTGTATATATCAACAGTCATTCATGGGGTGGTGGGTGTGTGGGTGTCATTACAGTGCTTGGACAGTAAATATCAACAGTCATTCATGAGATGGTGGGTGTGTTGGTGTCATTACACTGCTCGGACTGTAAATATCAACAGTCATTCATGGGCTGGTTAGTCTGTGGGTGTTATTACAATGCTTTGACTGAAAATATCAACAGTCATTTATGGGGTGGTGGGTGTCATTATAGTGCTTGGAGTGTACATATCAACAGTCATTCATGGGGTCGTGGGTGTGTGGGTGTTATTACAGTGCTTGGAGTGTAAATATCAACCGTCATTCATGGGGTGGTGGGTGTCATTACAGTGTTTGTACTGTAAATATCAAGAGTCATTAATGCGGTGGTCGGTGTGTGGGTTTCATTACAGTGCTTGGACTGTAAATATCAACAGTCATTTAAGGGGTGGTGGGTGTGTGGGTATCATTACAGAGCTTGGACTGTAAATATCAACAGTCATTCATGGGGTGGTGGGTGTTATTACAGTGCTTGGATTTTAAATATCAACAGTCATTAACCCTTAAATGCTTATTGACCAAATATCACGTCACCGCGAATTTAGGCCTTGAAGCCAATTGACGTAATATTTAGCCGGTAGAAAAAAAACTGCTTGGGCTATATCCAGCCACTTCATTGGTAACACTTGTTAGGTTGGGCCTTCAATGAGTGGTGTGAGAGGGAAATGGTTCACTCGTCATATATACGCAATGAAAATACGCTCGCTCACGTTTTCTAATTTTAGGGTTTTTTTAGGGGTAACTACTTTATTACTCATGGTGCTGCTGTACGCAAACCAGTGGACCTAGAAAATTTTAGTTTACAGATTCTGGTGTGTAAAATCAAGCTCTACAAATCTGTAATAACAAAATTTACCTAAACGAAACTTTAAAAATCACCCTGTTTTTGCTGTTCACGCTCCAGTAGCGGTAGGGGGATTGCGGTTCTTAGGGGTTAATGGGGTGGTGGGTGTGTGGGTGTCATAACAGTGCTTAGACTGTAAATATCAACAGTCATTCTTGGGATATTGTGTGTGTGAGTATCATTACAGTGCTTGGACTGTAAATATCAATAGTCATTCAAAGGGTGGTGGGTGTGTGGATGTCATTACAACGCTTGGACTGCAAATATCAACAGTCATTTATGGGATGGTAAGTATGTGGGTGTCATTACAGTGCTTGGACTGTTAATATTAACAGACATTCATGGGGTGGTGGGTGTGTGGGTATCATTACAATGCTTGGACTGTAAATATCAACAGTCATTTATGGGGTGGGTGGTGTGTGGGTGTCATTACAGTGCTTGGACTGTAAATATCAACAGTTATTCATTGGGTGGTGGGTGTGTGGGTGTCATTACAGTGCTTGGACTATAAATATCAATGGTCATTATATGGGTGGAGGGTGTGTGGGTGTCATTACAGTAATTGAACTGTAAATATCAACAGTCATTCATGGGGTGGATGGTATGTGAGTGTCATTACAGTGCTTGAACTGTAAATATCAACAGTCATTTATTGGTTGGTGGGTGTGTGGGTGTCATTACAGTGCTTAGAGTGTAAATATTAACAGTCAAACATGGGGTGGTCAGTGTGTGGGTGTCAATACAGTGCTTGGATTGTAAATATCAACAATCATTCATGGGGTGGTGGGTGTGTGGGTGTCATTACAGTGCTTGGATTGTAAATATCAACAGTCATTCATGGGGTGATGGGTGTCTGGGTGTCATTACAGTACTTGGACTGTAAATATCAACTGTTATTCATGGTGTGTGTGGGTGCTATTACAGAGTTTGGAGTGTAAATATCAAGTCATTCATAGGTTGGTGGGAGTGTGTGTCATTACAGTGATTGGACTGTAAATATCAACAGTCATTCAGGGGGTGGTGTGTGTGTAGGTGTAATTACAGTGCTTGGACTGTAAATATCAATAGTCATTCAAAGGGTGGTGGGTGTGTGGATGTCATTACAACGCTTGGACTGCAAATATCAACAGTCATTTATGGGATGGTAAGTATGTGGGTGTCATTACAGTGCTTGGACTGTTAATATTAACAGACATTCATGGGGTGGTGGGTGTGTGGGTATCATTACAATGCTTGGACTGTAAATATCAACAGTCATTTATGGGGTGGGTGGTGTGTGGGTGTCATTACAGTGCTTGGACTGTAAATATCAACAGTTATTCATTGGGTGGTGGGTGTGTGGGTGTCATTACAGTGCTTGGACTATAAATATCAATGGTCATTATATGGGTGGAGGGTGTGTGGGTGTCATTACAGTAATTGAACTGTAAATATCAACAGTCATTCATGGGGTGGATGGTATGTGAGTGTCATTACAGTGCTTGAACTGTAAATATCAACAGTCATTTATTGGTTGGTGGGTGTGTGGGTGTCATTACAGTGCTTAGAGTGTAAATATTAACAGTCAATCATGGGGTGGTCAGTGTGTGGGTGTCAATACAGTGCTTGGATTGTAAATATCAACAATCATTCATGGGGTGGTGGGTGTGTGGGTGTCATTACAGTGCTTGGATTGTAAATATCAACAGTCATTCATGGGGTGATGGGTGTCTGGGTGTCATTACAGTACTTGGACTGTAAATATCAACTGTTATTCATGGTGTGTGTGGGTGCTATTACAGAGTTTGGAGTGTAAATATCAACAGTCATTCATAGGTTGGGTGGAATGTGTGTCATTACAGTGCTTGGACTGTAAATATTAACAGTCATTCAAGGGGTGGTGGATTTGTAGGTGTAATTACAGTGCTTGGAGTGTAAACATCAAGTCATTCATGTGGTGGTGGGTGTCATTACAGTGCTTTGACTGTAAATATCAACAGTCAATCATGGGGTGATGGATGTTTGGGTATCATTACAGTGCTTGGACTGTAAATATCAACAGTCATTAATGGGGTGGTTGGTGTAATTATAGTGCTTAGACTGTAAATATCAACAGTCATTCATGGAAAGGTGGGGTTGTAGGTGTCATTACAGTGCTTGGACTGTAAATATTAACAGTCATTTATAGGGTGGTGGGTGTTTGAGGGATATTACAGTGCTTGGACTGAAAATATCAACAGTCATTCATGGGTTGATGGGTGTGTCGGTGTCGTTACAATGCTTAGACTGTAAATATCAACAATCATTCATTGGGTGGTGGGTGTGTGGGTGTCATTACAGTGCTTGGACTGTAAATATCAACTGTCATTAATGGGGTGTGTCGGTGACATTACAGTGTTTGTACTGCAAATATCAACAGTCATTAATGGGTTGGTGTGTGAGTGTATTATTACAGTGCTTGGACTGTAAATTTCAACTGTCATTCATGGGGTGTGTCGGTGACATTACAGTGCTTGTACTGTAAATATCAACCGTCATTCATAGGTTGGTTGGTGTGTGTGTCATTACAGTGCTTGGACTGAAAATATCAACAGTCATTCATGGGGTAGTGGGTGTTTGTGTGTCATTACAGTGCTTGGACTGTTAATATATATCAACAGTCATTCAAGGGGTGGTGGGTGTGTAGGTGTCATTACAGTGCTTGGACTGTTAATATCAACCATCATTCATGGAGTGTTATGTGTCATTACAGTGCTTTGACTGTAAATATCCACAGTCATTCATGGGGTTGTGAGTGTCATTACAGTGCTTGGACTGTATATATCAACAGTCATTCATGGGGTGATGGGTGTGTGGGTGTCATTACATTGCTTGGACTGTAACTATTAACAGTCATTCATGGGGTTGTGGGTGTGTGGGGTTCATTACAGTGTTTGGACTGTAAATATTAACAGTTATTAATGGGGTGGTGTGTGTGTGGGTGATATTACAGTGCTTGGACTGTAAATATCAACAGTCAGTCATAGAGTGGTTGGTGTGTGGGTGTCTTTACAGTACTTGGACTGTATATACCAACAATCAATTATTGGGTGGTGGGTGTACTGGTGTCATTACAGTGATTGGACTGTAAATATCAACAGTTATTTATTGAGTATTAGGTGTGTGGGTGTCATTTGAGGGCTTGGACTGTAAATATCAACTGTCATTGATGGGGTGGTGGGTGTATGGGTGTCATTACAATGCTTGACCTGTAAATATCAACTATCATACATGGGTTTGGGGGTGTGTTGGTGTCATTACAGTGCTTGGACTGTAAATATCAACAATCATTCATTAAGTGGTGGGTGTGTGGAAGTCATTAAAATGCTTGTACTATAATTATCAATGATCATTAATGGGGTGTTGGGTGTGTGGGTGTCATTACAATGCTTGGACTGAAAATATCAACTGTCATTTATGGGGTGTTGGGTGTTTGGGTGTCATTACAGTGCTTGGACTGTAAATATTAACAGACATTTATAGGGCGGATGGTGTGTGAGTGTCATTACATTGCTTGGAATGTAAATATCAACAGTCAGTCATGGAGTGGATGGTGTGTGAGTGTCGTTACAGTGCTTAGACTGTAAATATCACCAGTCATTCATGAGGGGGTCAGGGTGTGGGTGTCATTGCAGTGCTTGGACTGTAAATATCAACTGTCATTCATGGTCTGTGTGGGTGCTATTACAGAGCTTGGACTGTAAATATCAACAGTCATTCATAGGTTGGTGGGGGTGTGTCATTACAGTGCCTGGACTGTAAATATCAACAGTCATTTATCGGGTGGTGGGTGTGTGGGTGTCATTACATTGCTTGGACTATAAATATCAACCGTCATTTATGGAGTGGTGGGTGTGTAGGTGTCATTACAGTGCTTGGACTGTAAATATCAACAGTCATTCATAGGGTGGTGGGTGTGTGAGTGTCATTACAGAGCTTGGACTGTAAATATCAACAGTCATTCATGGGTTGGTGGGTGTGTGGATGTCATTACAGTGCTTGGACTGTAAATATCAACAGTCATTCTTGGGGTGGTGGGTGTGTGGGTGTCCTTACAGTGCTTGGACTGTAAATATCAACAGTTATTTAAGGGGTGGTGGGTGTGTGGTTGTCATTACAGTGTTTTGATTGTAATTATCAACAGTCATTCATAGGGTGGTGTGTGTCATTACAGTGCTTGGACTGTAAATATCAACAGTATTAATGGGGTGGTGGTTGTGTGGGTGTCATTACAGTGCTTGGACTGTAAATATCAACCATAATTAATGGAGTGGTGGGTGTGAGGGTGTCATTACAGTGATTGGACTGTAAATATCAACAGTCAATCATGGGGTGGTGGGTGTATGGGTGTCATTACAGAGCTTGGACTGTAAATATCAACAGTCATTCATGGAGTGGTGGGTGTGTGGGTGTCATTACAGTGCTCAGACTGTAAATGTTAACAGTCATTCATGGGATGGTAGGTGTGTGGATGTCATTACAGTGCCTGGACTGAAAATATTAAGTCATTTATGGGGTGGTGGGTGTGTGGGTGTCATTACGGTACTTGGACTATAAATATCAACCGTCATTTATGGGGTTGTGGGAGTGTGGTTGTCATTACAGTGCTTGGACTGTAAATCTCAACAGTCATTCATAGGGTGGTGGTTGTGTGAGTGTTATTACAGTGCTTGGACTGTAAATATCTACAGTCATTCATAGGGTGATGGGTGTCATTAGATTGCTTGGACAGTAAATATCAACAGTTATTTATGGTATGGTGGGTGTGTGGGTGTCAATACAGTGCTTTGAATGTAAATATCAACAGTCATTCATTGGGTGGTTGGTGTGTGGGTGTCATTATGGTGATCGAACTATAAATATCAACAGTCAATTATGGGGTGGTTGGTGTTTGGGTGTCATTACAGTGCTGGGACTATGAATATCAACAGTCAATTATAAGATGGTGGTTGTCGGGGTGTCATTACGGTGCTTGGACTGTGAATATCAACAGTCATTCATGGGGTGGTTGGTGTGTGGGTGTCATTACAGTGCTTTGACTGTAAATATCAACAGTCATTCAGAGGGTGGTGGGTGTGTGGATGTCATTAAAGTGCTTGGACTGTAAATATCAACAGTCAATCATGGGGTAGTGGGTGTGTGGGTGTCATTACAGTGCTCGGACTGTAAATATCAACAGTCATTCATGGGGTGGTGGTGTATGGGTGTTGTTACAGTGATTTGATTGTAAATATCTACAGTCATTCATAGGGTGGTGGATATCATTAGAGTGCTTGGACTGTAAATATCAACAGTCATTCATGGGGTTGTGGGTGTGTGGGTGTCATTGCAGTGCTTGGACTGTAAATATCAACTATAATTCATGGGGTCATGGGTGTTTAGGTGTCATTACATTGCTTTGACTGTAAATATCAACAGTCATTTATTGAGTGGTGAGTGGCATTACAGTGCTTGGACTGTAAATATCAACAGTCATTCATAGGGTGATAGGTGTGTGGGTGTCATTACAGTGCTTTGACTGTAAATATCAACAGTCTTTAAGAGGGTGGTAGGTGTCATTAGAGTGCATTGACTGTAAATATTAACAGTCATTCATGGGGCAGTGGGTGTGTGGATGTCATTACAGTGCTTGGACTGAAAATATCAACAGTCATTTATGGGGTGGTGGGTGTGTGGGTGTCATTACATTGCTAGGACTATAAATATCAACCGTCAATTATGGGGTGGTGGGTGTGTGTGTGTCATTACAGTGCTTGGACTGTAAATATCAACAATCATTTATAGGGTGGTGGGTGTGTGAGTGTCAGTACAGAGCTTGGACTGTAAATATCAACAGTCAATCATGTGGTGGAGGGTGTGTGGGTGTCATTACAGTGCTTAGACTGTAAATATCCACAGTCATTCATAGGGTCGTGGGTGTGTGAGTGTTATTACAGAGCTTGGACTGTAAATATCAACAGTCATTCATGGAGTGGTGGGTGTGTGGGTGTCATTACAGTGCTTAGACTTTAAATATCAACAGTCCTTTTTGGGGTGGTGGTTGTGTGGGTGTCATTACAGTGCTTAGACTGTAAATATCAACAGTCATTTATGGGGTGGTGGGTGTGAGTGTGTCATTACAGTGCTTGGACTGTAAATATCAACAGTCATTTATTGGGTGGTGGGTGTGTGTGTGTCATTACAGTGCTCAGACTGTAAATGTTAACAGTCATTCATGGGGTGGTAGGTGTGTGGATGTCATTACAGTGCTTGGACTGAAAATATTAAGTCATTAATATGGTGGTGGGTGTCATTACAGTACTTGGACTATAAATATCAACCGTTATTTATGGGGTGGTGGGAGTGTGGTTGTCATTACAGTGCTTGGACTGAAAATATCAACAGTCATTTATATGGTCGTGGGTGTGTCGGTGTCATTACAGTGCTTGGACTATAAATATCAACAGTCATTTATGGGGTGGTTGGTGTGTGGGTGTCATTACAGTGCTTGGACTGTAAACATCAACAGTCATTCATAGGGTGGTGGGTGTGTGAGTGTCATTACAGAGCTTGGACTGTAAATATCAACAGTCATTCATGGGGTGGTGGGTGTGTGGATGTCATTAAAGTGCATGGACTGTAAATATCAACAGTCAATCATGGGGTGGTGGGTGTGTGGGTGTCATTACAGTGCTTGGACTGTAAATATCGACAGTCATTCATGGGGTGGTGGGTGTATGGGTGTTGTTACAGTGATTTGATTGTAAATATCTACAGTCATTCATAGGGTGGTGGGTATCATTAGAGTGCTTGGACTGTAAATATCAACAGTCATTCATGGGGTTGTGGGTGTGTGGGTGTCATTACAGTGCTTGGACTGTAAATATCAACCATATTTCATGGGGTCATGGGTGTTTAGGTGTCATTACATTGCTTTGACTGTAAATATCAACAGTCATTTATTGGGTGATGGGTGGCATGACAGTGCTTGGACTGTAAATATTAACAGTCATTCATAGGGTGATAGGTGTGTGGGTGTCATTACAGTGCTTGGACGGTAAATATCAACAGTCATTTATAGGGTGGTGGGTGTTTGGGTGTCATTACATTGCTTGAACTGTAAATATCAACAGTCAATCATAGGGTGGTGGTTGTGTGGGTGTCATTACAGTGCTTGGACTGTAAATATCAACAGTCATTCATAGGGTGGTGGGTGTGTAAGTGTTATTACAGAGCTTGGACTGTAAATATCAACAGTCATTAATGGAGTGGTGGGTGTGTGGGTGTCATTACAGTGCTTGGACTATAAATATCAACAGTCATTCTTGGGGTGTTGTTTGTGTGGTAGTCATTACAGTGCTTAGACTGTAAATATCAACAGTCATTTATGGGCTGGTGGGTGTGAGTGTGTCATTACAGTGTTTGGACTGTAAATATCAACAGTCATTCATGGAGTGGTAGGTGTGTGGGTGTCATTACAGTGCTTGGACTTTAAATATCAACAGTCATTTTTGGGGTGGTGGGTGTGTGGGTGTCATTACAGTGCTCAGACTGTAAATGTTAGCAGTCATTCATGGGGTGGTAGGTGTGTGGATGTCATTACAGTGCTTGGACTGAAAATATTAAGTCATTTATGGGGTGGTGGGTGTGTGGGTGTCATTACAGTGCTTAGACTGTAAATATCCACAGTCATTCATAGGGTCGTGGGTGTGTGAGTGTTATTACAGAGCTTGGACTGTAAATATCAACAGTCATTCATGGAGTGGTGGGTGTGTGGGTGTCATTACAGTGCTTAGACTTTAAATATCAACAGTCCTTTTTGGGGTGGTGGTTGTGTGGGTGTCATTACAGTGCTTAGACTGTAAATATCAACAGTCATTTATGGGGTGGTGGGTGTGAGTGTGTCATTATAGTGCTTGGACTGTAAATATCAACAGTCATTTATTGGGTGGTGGGTGTGTGTGTGTCATTACAGTGCTCAGACTGTAAATGTTAACAGTCATTCATGGGGTGGTAGGTGTGTGGATGTCATTACAGTGCTTGGACTGAAAATATTAAGTCATTAATATGGTGGTGGGTGTGTGGGTGTCATTACAGTACTTGGACTATAAATATCAACCGTTATTTATGGGGTGGTGGGAGTGTGGTTGTCATTACATTGCTTGGACTGAAAATATCAACAGTCATTTATATGGTCGTGGGTGTCTCGGTGTCATTATAGTGCTTGGACTATAAATATCAACAGTCATTTATGGGGTGGTTGGTGTGTGGGTGTCATTACAGTGCTTGGACTGTAAACATCAACAGTCATTCATAGGGTGGTGGGTGTGTGAGTGTCATTACAGAGCTTGGACTGTAAATATCAACAGTCATTCATGGGGTGGTGGGTGTGTGGATGTCATTAAAGTGCATGGACTGTAAATATCAACAGTCAATCATGAAGTGGTGGGTGTTTGGGTGTCATTACAGTGCTTAGACTGTAAATATCAACAGTCATTCATGGGGTGGTGGGTGTATGGGTGTTGTTATAGTGATTTGATTGTAAATATCTACAGTCATTCATAGGGTGGTGGGTATCATTAGAGTGCTTGGACTGTAAATATCAACAGTCATTCATGGGGTTGTGGGTGTGTGGGTGTCATTACAGTGCTTGGACTGTAAATATCAACCATAATTCATGGGGTCATGGGTGTTTAGGTGTCATTACATTGCTTTGACTGTAAATATCAACAGTCATTTATTGGGTGGTGGGTGGCATGACAGTGCTTGGACTGTAAATATTAACAGTCATTCATAGGGTGATAGGTGTGTGGGTGTCATTACAGTGCTTGGACGGTAAATATCAACAGTCATTTATAGGGTGGTGGGTGTTTGGGTGTCATTACATTGCTTGAACTGTAAATATCAACAGTCAATCATGGGCTGGTGGTTGTGTGGGTGTCATTACAGTGCTTGGACTGTAAATATCAACAGTCATTCATAGGGTGGTGGGTGTGTAAGTGTTATTACAGAGCTTGGACTGTAAATATCAACAGTCATTAATGGAGTGGTGGGTGTGTGGGTGTCATTACAGTGCTTGGACTATAAATATCAACAGTCATTCTTGGGGTGGTGGTTGTGTGGTAGTCATTACAGTGCTTAGACTGTAAATATCAACAGTCATTTATGGGCTGGTGGGTGTGAGTGTGTCATTACAGTGTTTGGACTGTAAATATCAACAGTCATTCATGGAGTGGTAGGTGTGTGGGTGTCATTACAGTGCTTGGACTTTAAATATCAACAGTCATTTTTGGGGTGGTGGGTGTGTGGGTGTCATTACAGTGCTCAGACTGTAAATGTTAACAGTCATTCATGGGGTGGTAGGTGTGTGGATGTCATTACAGTGCTTGGACTGAAAATATTAAGTCATTTATGGGGTGGTGGGTGTGTGGGTGTTATTACGGTACTTGGACTATAAATATCAACCGTCATTTATGGGGTGGTGGGAGTGTGGTTGTCATTACAGTGCTTGGACTGTAAATCTCAACAGTCATTCATTGGGTGGTTGGTGTGTGGGTGTCATTATGGTGCTTGAACTGTAAATATCCACAGTCATTAATGGGGTGGTGGGTGTGTGGGTGTCATTACAGTGCTTGGACTGTAAATATCAAGTCATTCAAGGGGTGGTGTGTGTGTGTTATTAGTGCATGGACTATGAATATCAACAGCTATTCATGGGGTGGTGGGTGGCATTACCGTGCTTGGACTGTAAATATCAACAGTCATTCATGGGTTGATGGGAGTGTGGGTGTCATTACAGAGCTTGGACTGTAAATATCAACAGTCAATTATGGGGTGGTGGGTGTTTGGGTGTCATTACAGTGCTTGGGCTATGAATATCAACAGTCAATCATAAGATGGTGGTTGTCGGGGTGTCATTACGGTGCTTGGACTGTAAATATCAACAGTCATTCATGGGGTGGTTGGTGTGTGGGTGTCATTACAGTGCTTGGACTGTAAATATCAACAGTCATTTATGGTTTGGTGAGTGTGTGAGTGTATTACAGTGCTTTGACTGTTAATATCAACAGTCATTCAGAGGGTGGTGGGTGTCATTAAAGTGCTTGGATTGTAAATATTAACTGTCATTCATGGGGTAGTGGGTGTGTGGATGTCATTACAGTGCTTGGACTGAAAATATCAACAGTCATTTATATGGTGGTGGGTGTGTCGGTGTCATTACAGTGTTTGGACTGTAAATATCAACAGTCGTTAATGGAGTGGTGGGAGTGTGGGTGTCATTACAGTGCTTGGACTATAAATATCAACAGTCATTCTTGGGGTGGTGGTTGTGTGGGTGTCATTACAGTGCTTAGACTGTAAATATCAACAGTTATTTATGGAGGGGTGGGTGTGAATGTGTCATTACAGTGCTTGGACTGTAAATATCAACAGTCATTCATGGGGTGGTGAGTGTGTGGGTGTCATTACAGTTCTTGGACTGTAAATATCAAACATCATATATTGGGTGGTGGGTGAGTGGGTGTCATTACAGTGCTTGGACTGTGAATAACAACAGTCATTCATGGGGTGGTGAGTATGTGGGTGTTATTACAGTGCTTTGACTGTAAATATCAACAGTCTTTAAGAGGGTGGTGGGTGTCATAGAGTGCATGGACTGTAAATATTAACAGTCATTCATGGGGTGGTGAGTGTGTGGGTGTCATTACAGTTCTTGGACTGTAAATATCAACCATCATATATTGGGTGGTGGGTGAGTGGGTGTCATTACAGTGCTTGGACTGTGAATAACAACAGTCATTTATGGGGTGGTGGGTGTGTGGGTGTCATTACAGTGCTTGAACTGTAAACATCAACAGTCATTCATAGGGTTGTGTGTGTGTGAGTGTCATTACAGAGCTTGGACTGTAAATATCAACAGTCATTCATGGGGTGGTGGGTGTGTGGATGTCATTAAAGTGCTTGGACTGTAAATATCAACAGTCAATCATGGGGTGGTGGGTGTGTGGGTGTCATTACAGTGCTTGGACTGTAAATATCAACAGTCATTCATGGGGTGGTGGGTGTATGGGTGTTGTTATAGTGATTTGATTGTAAATATCTACAGTCATTCATAGGGTGGTGGGTATCATTAAAGTGCTTGGACTGTAAATATCAACAGTCATTCATGGGGTTGTGGGTGTGTGGGTGTCATTACAGTGCTTGGACTGTAAATATCAACTATAATTCATGGGGTCATGGGTGTTTTGGTGTCATTGCATTGCTTTGACTGTAAATATAAACAGTCATTTATTGGGTCGTGGGTGGCATTACAGTGCTTGGACTGTAAATATCAACAGTCATTCATAAGGTGATAGGTGTGTGGGTGTCATTACAGTGCTTGGACGGTAAATATCAACAGTCATTTATAGGGTGGTGGGTGTTTGGGTGTCATTACATTGCTTGAACTGTAAATATCAACAGTCAATCATGGGTTGGTGGTTGTGTGGGTGTCATTACAGTGCTTGGACTGTAAATATCAACAGTCATTCTTAGGGTGGTGAGTGTGTAAGTGTTATTACAGAGCTTGGACTGTAAATATCAACAGTCATTAATGGAGTGGTGGGTGTGTGGGTGTCATTACAGTGCTTGGACTATAAATATCAACAGTCATTCTTGGGGTGGTGGTTGTGTGGGTGTCATTACAGTGCTTAGACTGTAAATATCAACAGTTATTTATGGGGTGGGTGGGTGTGAGTGTGTCATTACAGTGCTTGGACTGTAAATATCAACAGTCATTAATGGGGTGGTAATTGTGTGGGTGTCATTAAGATGCTTGGACTGTAAATATCAACCATAATTCATGGGGTTGTGGGTGTGGGGGTGTCATTACAGTGCTTAGACTGTAAATATCAACAGTCAATCATGGGGTGGTGGGTGTGTGGTTGTCATTACAGTGCTTAGACTGTAAATATCAACAGTCATTCATAGGGTCGTGGGTGTGTGAGTGTTATTACAGAGTTTGAAATGTATATATCAACAGTCATTCATGGAGTGGTGGGTGTGTGGGTGTCATTACAGTGCTTAGACTTTAAATATCAACAGTCATTTTTGGGGTGGTGGTTGTGTGGGTGTCATTACAGTGCTTAGACTGTAAATATCAACAGTCATTTATAAGGTGGTGGGTGTGAGTGTGTCATTACAGTGCTTGGACTGTAAATATCAACAGTCATTCATTGGGTGGTGGGTGTGTGGGTGTCATTACAGTGCTCAGACTGTAAATGTTAACAGTCATTAATGGGGTGGTAGGTGTGTGGATGTCATTACAGTGCTTGGACTGAAAATATTAAGTCATTTATGTGGTGGTGGGTGTGTGGGTGTTATTACAGTACTTGGACTATAAATATCAACCTTTATTTATGGGGTGGTGGGAGTGTGGTTGTCATTACAGAGCTTGGACTGTAAATCTCAACAGTCATTCATAGGGTGGTGGGTGTGTGAGTGTCATTACAGTGCTTGGACTGTAAATATCTACAGTCTTTCATAGGGTGGTGGGTGTCATTAGATTGCTTGAACAGTAAATATCAACAGTTATTTATGGGGTGGTGGGTGTGTACGTGTCATAACAGTCCTTGGACTGTAAATATCAACCATAATTCATAGAGTGGTGGGTGTGGGGGAGTCATTACAGTGCTTTGAATGTAAATATCAGCAGTCATTCATTGGGTGGTTGGTGTGTGGGTGTCATTATGGTGCTTGAACTGTAAATATCCACAGTCATTCATGGGGTGGTGGGTGTGTGGGTATCATTACAGTGCTTGGACTGTAAATATCAATTCATTCATGGGGTGGTGGGTGTGTGTGTTATTAGTGCATGGACTATTAATATCAACAGCTATTCATGGGGTGGTGGGTGGCATTACAGTGCTTGGACTGTAAATATCAACAGTCATTCATGGGTTGATGGGTTTGTGGGTGTCATTACAGAGCTTGGACTGTAAATATCAACAGTCATTCATGGGGTGGTGGGTGTTTGGGTGTCATTACAGTGCTTGGACTGATAATATCAACATTCAATCATGGGATGGTGGTTGAGTGGATGTCATTACACTCCTTGGACTGTAAATATTAACAGTCATTCATGGGGTGGTGGGTGTGTGGGTGTCATTACAGTGCTTGGACTGTAAATATCAACAGTCATTCATGGGGTGGTGAGTGTGTCTGTGTCATTACCGTTCGTAGACTGTAAATTTCAACCATCATTCATTGGGTGGTGGGTGTGTGGGTGTCATTACAGTGCTTGGACTGTAAATATTAACAGTCATCTATTCTGTGGTGGGTGTCATAAGAGTGCTTGGACTGAAAATATCAACCAACATTAATGGGGTGGTAGGTGTGTGGGTGTCATTACAGTGCTTGAACTGTAACTATCAACAGTAATTCATTCATTGTGGTGGGTGTGTGAGTGTCATTACAGAGCTTGGACTGTAAATATCAACAGTTATTCATGAGGTGGTGGGTTTGTGGGTATCATGAAAGTGCTTGGACTGTAAATATCAACAGTCATTCAAGGGGTGGTGAGTGTGTGGGTGTTATTGCAGTTCTTGGACTGTAAATATCAATCATCATTCATTAGGTGGTGGGTGTGTGGGTGTCAATACAGTGTTTGGACTGTAAATAATAACAGTTATTTATGGTTTGGTGAGTGTGTGGTTGTCATTACAGTTCTTGGACTGTAAATATCAACAGTCATTCATGGGGTGGTAGGTGTATGGGTGTCATTACAGTGCTTGGACTGTAAATATCAACAGTCATTCATGGGGTGGTAGGTGTGTGAGTGTCATTACAGTGTTTTGATTGTAATTATCAACATTCATTTATAGGGTGCTGGGTGTCATTACAGTGCTTGGACTGTAAATATCATCAGTCATTCATGGGGTGGTGGTTGGGTGAGTGTCATTACAGTGATTTGATTAAAATATTAACAGTCATTTATAAGGTGGTGGATATCATTAGAGTGCTTGGACTGTACATATCAACTGTCATTCATGGGGTTGTGGGTGTGTGGGTGTCATTACAGTGCTTGGACTGTTAATATCAACAGTCAATCATGGGGTGGTGGGTGTGTTGGTGTCATTACAGTGCTTGGACTATAAATATCAACTATAATTCAAGGGTCGTGGGTGTTGGGGTGTCATTACAGTGCTTTGAGTGTAAATATCATCCGTCATTTATTGGGTGGTGGGTAGCATTACAGTGCTTGGACTGTAAATATCAACAGTCAATCATAGGATGATGGGTGTGTGGGTGTTGTTACTGTGCTTGGACTGTAAATATCAACAGTCATTTATTGGGTGGAGGGTGTTTGGGTGTCATTACATTGCTTGGACTGTAAATATCAACAGTCAATCAAGGGGTGGTGGGTGTGTAGGTGTCATTACAGTGCTTGGACTGTAATTATCAACAGTCATTTATAGGGTGGTGGGTGTCATTACAGTGCTTGGACTGTAAATATCAACAGTCATATATGGGGTGGTGGTTGGGTGAGTGTCATTACAGTGATTTGAATAAAATATTAACAGTCATTCATAAGGTGGTTGGTATCATTAGAGTGCTTGGACTGTAAATATCAACTGTCATTCATGTGGTTGTGGGTGTGTGGGTGTCATTACAGTGCTTGGACTGTAAATATCAACTATAATTCATGGGGTCATGGGTGTTGGGGTGTCATTACAGTGCTTTGAGTGTAAATATCAACAGTCATTTATTGAGTGGTGGGTAGCATTACAGTGCTTGGACTGTAAATATCAACAGTCAATCATGGGGTGGTGGGTGTGTGGGTGTCATTACAGTGCTTGGACTGTAAATATCAACAGTCATTCATAGGGTGGTGGGTGTGTGAGTGTTATTACAGAGCTTGGACTGTAAATATCAACAGTTATTCATGGAGTGGTGGGTGTGTAGGTGTCATTACTGTGCTTGGACTGTAAATATCAACAGTCGTTCTTGGGGTGGTGGTTGTGTGGGTGTCATTACAGTGCTTAGACTGTAAATATCAACAGTCATTTATGGGGTGATGGGTGTGACTGTGTCATTACAGTGCTTGGACTGTAAATATCAACAGTCATTCATGGGGTGGTGAGTGTGTGTGTGTAATTAAAGTTTTTGGACTGTAAATATCAACCATCATTCATTAGGTGGCGGTTGAGTGGGTGTCATTACAGTGCTTGGACTGTGAATATCAACAGTCATTCGTAGTGTGATGAGTATGTGGGTGTTATTACAGTGCTTTGACTGTAAATATCAAAAGTCATTCAGAGATTGGTTGGTGTCATTAGAGTGCTTGGACTCTATATATTAACAGTCATTCATGGGGTGGTGGGTGTGTGGATGTCATTACAGTGCTTGGACTGTAAATATCAACAGTCAATCATGGGGTGGTGTGTGTGTGTTTGTCATTACAGTTATTGGACTGTAAATATCAACAGTCATTCATGGGGTGGTGGGTGTATGGGTGTCATTACAGTGTTTTGATTGTAAATATTAACAGTCATTCATAAGGTGGTGAGTATCATTAAAGTGCTTGGACTGTAAATATCAACAGTCATTCATGGGGCTGTGGGTGTGTGGGTGTCATTACAGTGCTTGGACTGTAAATATCAACTATAATTCATGGGGTCGTGGGTGTTGGGGTGTCATTACATTGCTTTGACTGTAAATATCAACAGTCATTTATGGGGTGGTGGGTGTGAGGGTGTCATTACAGTGCTTGTACTGAAAATGTCATAAGTCATTCATGGGGTGGTAGGTGTGTGAGTGTCATTACAGTGTTTTGATTGTAATTATCAACAGTCATTCATAGAATGGTGGGTGTCATTACAGTGCTTGGACTGTAAATATCAACAGTCATTTATGGGGTGGTGGTTGTGTGAGTGTCATTACAGTGCTTGGACTGTAAATATCAACAGTCATTTATAGGGTGGTGGGTGTTTGGGTGTCATTACATTGCTTGGACTGTAAATATCAACAGTCATTTATAGGGTGGTGGGTGTTTGGGTGTCATTACATTGCTTGGACTGTAAATATCAACAGTCAATCAAGGGGTGGTGGGTGTGTGAGTGTCATTACAGTGCTTGGACTGTAAATATCAACAGTCATTCATGGGGTGGTAGGTATGTGAGTGTCATTAAAGTGTTTTAATCGTAATTATCAACAGTCATTTATAGGGTGGTGGGTGTCATTACAGTGCTTGGACTGTAAATATCAACAGTCATTTATGGGGTGGTGGTTGGGTGAGTGTCATTACAGTGATTTGATTAAAATATTAACAGTCATTCATAAGGTGGTGGGTATCATTAGAGTGCTTGGACTGTAAATATCAACTGTCATTCATGGGGCTGTGGGTGTGTGGGTGTCATTACAGTGCTTGGAATGTAAATATCAACTATAATTCATGGGATCGTGGGTGTTGGGGTGTCATTACAGTGCTTTGACTGTAAATATCAACAGTCATTTATGGGGTGGTGGGTGTGAGGGTGTCATTACAGTGCTTGGACTGAAAATATCAACAGTCATTCATGGGGTGGTAGGTGTGTGAGTGTCATTACAGTGTATTGATTGTAATTATCAACAGTCATTCATAGGGTGGTGGGTGTCATTACAGTGCTTGGACTGTAAATATCAACAGTAATTCATGGGGTGGTGGTTGTGTGGGTGTCATTTCATTGCTTGGACTGTAAATATCAACCATAATTCATGGGGTGGTCGGTGTGGGGGTGTCATTACAGTGCTTGGACTTTAAATATCAAATGTCAATCATGGGGTGGTGGGTGTTTTGGTGTCATTACAGTGCTTGGACTGTAAATATCAACAGTCTTTCATGAGGTGGGGGGTGTATGGGTGTCATTACAGTGATTTGATTGTAAATATCAACAGTCATTCATAGGGTCCTGGTTATCATTAGAGTGCTTGGACAGTAAATATCAACAGTCATTCATGGGGTTGTGAGTGTGTGGGTGTCATTACAGTGCTTGGACTGTAAATATCAACAGTCATTTATAGGGTGGTGGGTGTGTCGGTGTCATTATAGTGCTTGGACTATAAATATCAACCATCATTTAAGTGGTGGTGGGTGTGTGGGTATCATTACATTGCTTGGACTATAAATATCAACCATCATTTATAGGGTGGTGGGTGTGTGGGTGTCATTACAGTGCTTGGACTGTAAACATCAACAGTCATTCATAGGGTGGTGGGTGTGTGAGTGTCATTACAGAGCTTGGACTGTAAATATCAACAGTCAGTCATGGGGTAGTTGGTGTGTGGGTGTCATTACAGTGCTTGGACTGTAAATATTAACAGTCATTCATGGGGTGGTGGTGTATGGGTGTTGTTACAGTGATTTGATTGTAAATATCTACAGTCATTCATAGGGTGGTGGGTATCATTCGAGTGCTTGGACTGTAAATATCAATAGTCATTCATGGGGTTGTGGGTGTGTGGGTGTCATTACAGTGCTTGGACTGTAAATATCAACTATAATTCATGGGGTCATGGGTGTTTAGGTGTCATTACATTGCTTTGACTGTAAATATCAACAGTCATTTATTGGGTGGTGGGTGGCATTACAGTGCTTGGACTGTAAATATTAACAGTCATTCATAGGGTGATAGGTGTGTGGGTGTCATTACAGAGCTTGGACTGTAAATATCAACAGTCATTAATGGAGTTGTGGGTGTGTGGGTGTCATTACAGTGCTTGGACTATAAATATCAACAGTCACTCTTGGGGTGGTGGTTGTGTGGGTGTCATTACAGTGCTTAGACTGTAAATATCAACAGTCATTTATGAGGGGTGGGTGTGAGTGTGTCATTACAGTTCTTGGACTGTAAATATCAACAGTCATTCATGGGGTGGTGAGTGTGTAGGTGTCATTACAGTTTTTGGACTGTAAATATCAACCATCATATATTGGGTGGTGGGTGAGTGGGTGTCATTACAGTGCTTGGACTGTGAATATCAGCAGTCATTCATGGGGTGGTGAGTGTGTGGGTGTTATTACAGTGCTTTGACTGTAAATATCAACAGTCTTTAGGAGGGTGGTGGGTGTCATTAGAGTGCATGGACTGTAAATATTGACAGTCATTCATGGGGCAATGGGTGTGTGGATGTCATTACAGTGCTTGGACTGAAAATATCAACAGTCATTTATGGGGTGGTGGGTGTGTGGGTGTCATTACATTGCTTGGACTATAAATATCAACCGTCATTTATGGGGTTGTGGGTGTGTGTGTGTCATTACAGTGCTTGGACTGTAAATATCAACAATCATTTATAGGGTGGTGGGTGTGTGAGTGTCAGTACAAAGCTTGGACTGTAAATATCAACAGTCATTCATGGGTTGGTGGGTGTGTGGATGTCATTACAGTACTTGGACTGTAAATATCAAAAGTCATTCTTGGGGTGGTGGGTGTGTGGGTGTCATTACAGTGCTTGGACTGTAAATATCAACAGTTATTCATGGGGTGGTGGGTGTGTGGGTGTCATTACAGGGTTTTTTTTATTGTAATTATCAACAGTCATTCATAGAGTGGTGTGTGTCATTACAGTGCTTGGACTGTAAATATCAACAGTCAATAATGGGGTGGTGGTTGTGTGGGTGTCATTAATTTGCTTGGACTGTAAATATCAACCATAATTCATGGGGTTGTGGGTGTGGGGGTGTCATTACAGTACTTGGACTGTAAATATCAAAAGTCATTCTTGGGGTGGTGGGTGTGTGGGTGTCATTACAGTGCTTGGACTGTAAATATCAACAGTTATTCATGGGGTGGTGGGTGTGTGGGTGTCATTACAGGGTTTTTTTATTGTAATTATCAACAGTCATTCATAGAGTGGTGTGTGTCATTACAGTGCTTGGACTGTAAATATCAACAGTCATTAATGGGGTGGTGGTTGTGTGGGTGTCATTAATTTGCTTGGACTGTAAATATCAACCATAATTCATGGGGTTGTGGGTGTGGGGGTGTCATTACAGTGCTTGGACTGTAAATATCAACAGTCAATCATGGGGTGGTGGGTGTGTGGGTGTCATTACAGTGCTTAGACTGTAAATATCCACAGTCTTTCATAGGGTCGTGGGTGTGTGAGTGTTATTACAGAGCTTGGACTGTAAATATCAACAGTCATTCATGGAGTGGTGGGTGTGTGGGTGTCATTACAGTGCTTAGACTTAAAATTTAAACAGTCATTTATAGGGTGATAGGTGTGTGGGTGTCATTACAGTGCTTGGACTGTAAATATCAACAGTCATTTATATGGTGCTGGGTGTGTCGGTGTCATTACAGTGCTTGGACTATAAATATCAACAGTCATTCATGGGGTAAAGGGTGTGTGGATGTCATTAAAGTGCTTGGACTTTAAATATCAACAGTCAATCATGGGGTGGTGGGTGTGTGGGTGTCATTACAGTGCTTGGACTGTAAATATCAACAGTCATTCATGGGGTGGTGGGTGTATGGGTGTTTTTACAGTGATTTGTTGTAAATATCTACAGTCATTCATAGGGTGGTGGGTATCATTAGAGTGCTTGGACTGTAAATATCAACAGTCATTCATGGGGTTGAGGGTGTGTGGGTGTCATTACAGTGCTTGGACTGTAAATATCAACTATAATTCATTGGGTCATGGGTGTTTTGGTGTCATTACATTGCTTTGACTGTAAATATCAACAGTCATTTATTGGGTGGTGGGTGGCATTACAGTGCTTGGACTGTAAATATCAACAGTCATTCATAGGGCGATAGGTGTGTGGGTGTCATTACAGTGCTTGGACGGTAAATATCAACAGTCATTTATAGGGTGATTGGTGTTTGGGTGTCATTACATTGCTTGAACTGTAAATATCAACAGTCAATCATGGGCTGGTGGTTGTGTGGGTGTCATTACAGTGCTTGGACTGTAAATATCAACAGTCATTCATAGGGTGGTGGGTGTGTAAGTGTTATTACAGAGCTTGGACTGTAAATATCAACGGTCATTAATGGAGTGGTGGGTGTGTGGGTGTCATTACAGTGCTTGGACTATAAATATCAACAGTCATTCTTGGGGTGGTGTTTGTGTGGGTGTCATTACAGTGCTTAGACTGTAAATATCAACCGTTATTTATGGGGGGGAGGGTGTGAGTGTGTCATTACAGTGCTTGGACTGTAAATATCAACAGTCATTCATGGGGTGGTGAGTGTGTGGGTGTCATTACAGTTCTTGGACTGTAAATATCAACCATCATATTTTGGGTGGTGGGTGAGTGGGTGTCATTACATTGCTTGGACTGTGAATAACAACAGTCATTCATGGGGTGGTGAGTGTGTGGGTGTTATTACAGTGCTTTGACTGTAAATATCAACAGTCTTTAAGAGGGTGGTGGGTGTCATTAGAGTGCATGGACTGTAAATATTAACAGTCATTCATGGGGCAGTGGGTGTGTGGATATCATTACAGTGCTTTGACTGAAAATATCAACAGTCATTTATGGGGTGGTGGGTGTGTGGGTGTCATTACATTGCTTGGACTATAAATATCAACCGTTATTTATGGGGTGGTGGGTGTTTGTGTGTCATTACAGTGCTTGGACTGTAAATATCAACAATCATTTATAGGGTGGTGGGTGTGTGAGTGTCATTACAGAGCTTGGACTGTAAATATCAACAGTCATTCATGGGTTGGTGGGTGTGTGGATGTCATTACAGTACTTGGACTATAAATATCAAAAGTCATTCTTGGGGTGGTGGGTGTGTGGGTGTCATTACAGTGCTTGTACTGTAAATATCAACAGTTATTCATGGGGTGGTGGGTGTGTGGGTGTCATTACAGGGTTTTTTTATTGTAATTATCAACAGTCATTTATAGAGTGGTGTGTGTCATTGCAGTGCTTGGACTGTAAATATCAACAGTCATTAATGGGGTGATGGTTGTGTGGATGTCATTACAGTGCTTAGACTGTAAATATCAACAGTCAATCATGGGGTGGTGGGTGTGTGGATGTCATTACAGTGCTTAGACTGTAAATATCCACAGTCTTTCATAGGGTCGTGGGTGTGTGAGTGTTATTACATAGCTTGGACTGTAAATATCAACAGTCATTCATGGAGTGGTGGGTGTGTGGGTGTCATTACAGTGCTTAGACTTAAAATTTTAACAGTCATTTATAGGGTGATAGGTGTGTGGGTGTCATTACAGTGCTTGGACTGTAAATATCAACAGTCATTTATAGGGTGGTGGGTGTTTGGGTGTCATTACAGTGCTTGGACTGAAAATATCAACAGTCATTTATATGGTGGTGGGTGTGTCGGTGTCATTACAGTGCTTGGACTATAAATATCAACAGTCATTCATGGGGTGGAGGGTGTGTGGATGTCATTAAAGTGCTTGGACTGTAAATATCAACAGTCAATCATGGGGTGGTGGGTGTGTGGGTGTCATTACAGTGCTTGGACTGTAAATATCAACAGTCATTCATGGGGTGGTGGGTGTATGGGTGTTGTTACAGTGATTTGATTGTAAATATCTACAGTCATTCATAGGGTGGTGGGTATCATTAGAGTGCTTGGACTGTAAATATCAACAGTCATTCATGGGGTTGAGGGTGTGTGGGTGTCATTACAGTGCTTGGACTGTAAATATCAACTATAATTCATGGGGTCATGGGTGTTTTGGTGTCATTACATTGCTTTGACTGTAAATATCAACAGTCATTTATTGGGTGGTGGGTGGCATTAAAGTGCTTGGACTGTAAATATCAACAGTCATTCATAGGGCGATAGGTGTGTTGGTGTCATTACAGTGCTTGGACGGTAAATATCAACAGTCATTTATAGGGTGGTGGGTGTTTGGGTGTCATTACATTGCTTGAACTTTAAATATCAACAGTCAATCATGGGCTGGTGGTTGTGTGGGTGTCATTACAGTGCTTGGACTGTAAATATCAACAGTCATTCATAGGGTGGTGGGTGTGTAAGTGTTATTACAGAGCTTGGACTGTAAATATCAACGGTCATTAATGGAGTGGTGGGTGTGTGGGTGTCATTACAGTGCTTGGACTATAAATATCAACAGTCATTCATGGGGTGGTGAGTGTGTGGGTGTCATTACTGGTCTTGGACTGTAAATATCAACCATCATATTTTGGGTGGTGGGTGAGTGGGTGTCATTACAGTGCTTGGACTGTGAATAACGACAGTCATTCATTGGGTGGTGAGTGTGTGGGTGTTATTACAGTGCTTTGACTGTAAATATCAACAGTCTTTAAGAGGGTGGTGGGTGTCATTAGAGTGCATGGACTGTAAATATTAACAGTCATTCATGGGGCAGTGGGTGTGTGGATATCATTACAGTGCTTTGACTGAAAATATCAACAGTCATTTATGGGGTGGTGGGTGTGTGGGTGTCATTACATTGCTTGGACTATAAATATCAACCGTTATTTATGGGGTGGTGGGTGTGTGTGTGTCATTACAGTGCTTGGACTGTAAATATCAACAATCATTTATAGGGTGGTGGGTGTGTGAGTGTCATTACAGAGCTTGGACTGTAAATATCAACAGTCATTCATGGGTTGGTGGGTGTGTGGATGTCATTACAGTACTTGGACTATAAATATCAAAAGTCATTCTTGGGGTGGTGGGTGTGTGGGTGTCATTACAGTGCTTGGACTGTAAATATCAACAGTTATTCATGGGGTGGTGGGTGTGTGGGTGTCATTACAGGGTTTTTTTTATTGTAATTATCAACAGTCATTCATAGAGTGGTGTGTGTCATTACAGTGCTTGGACTGTAAATATCAACAGTCATTAATGGGGTGGTGGTTGTGTAGGTGTCATTAAGATGCTTGAACTGTAAATATCAACCATAATTCATGGGGTTGTGGGTTTGGGGGTGTCATTACAGTGCTTAGACTGTAAATATCAACAGTCAATCATGGGGTGTTGGGTGTGTGGGTGTCATTACAGTGCTTAGACTGTAAATATCAACAGTCATTCATTGGGTCGTGGGTGTGTGAGTGTTATTACAGAGATTGGACTGTAAATATCAACAGTCATTCATGGAGTGGTGGGTGTGTGGGTGTCATTACAGTGCTTAGACTTTAAATATCAACAGTCATTTTTGGGGTGGTGGTTGTGTGGGTGTCATTACATTGTTTAGACTGTAAATATAAACAGTCATTTATGGGGTGGTGGGTGTGAGTGTGTCATTACAGTGCTTGGACTGTAAATATCTACAGTCATTCATTGGGTGGTGGGTGTGTGGGTGTCATTACAGTGCTCAGACTGTAAATGTTAACAGTCATTAATGGGGTGGTATGTGTGTCGATGTCATTACCCTGCTTGGACTGAAAATATTAAGTCATTTATGTGGTGGTGGGTGTTTGGGTGTCATTACAGTACTTGGACTATAAATATCAACCTTTATTTATGGGGTGGTGGGAGTGTGGTTGTCATTACAGAGCTTGGACTGTAAATCTTAACAGTCATTCATAGGGTGGTGGGTGTGTGAGTGTCATTACAATGCTTGGACTGTAAATATCTACAGTCATTCATAGGGTGGTGGGTGTCATTAGATTGCTTGAACAGTAAATATCAACAGTTATTTATGGGGTGGTGGGTGTGTACGTGTCATTACAGTGCTTGGGCTGTAAATATCAAGTCATTTATGGGGTGGTAGGTGTGTGTGTTATTAGTGCATGGACTATAAATATCAACAGCTATTCTTGGGGTGGTGGGTGGCATTACAGTGCTTGGACTGTAAATATCAACAGTCATTCATGTGTTGATGGGTTTGTTGGTGTCATTACAGAGCTTGGACTGTAAATATCAACAGTCATTCATTGGGTGGTGGGTGTTTGGGTGTCATTACAGTGCTTGGACTGATAATATCAACAGTCAATCATGGGATGGTGGTTGTGTGGATGTCATTACACTCCTTGGACTATAAATATTAACAGTCATTCATGGGGTGGTGGGTGTGTGGGTGTCATTAAAGTGCTTGGACTGTAAATATCAACAGTCATTCAAAGGGTGGTGAGTGTGTCTGTGTCATTACCGTTCGTAGACTGTAAATTTCAACCATCATTCATTGGGTGGTGGATATGTGGGTGTCATTACAGTGCTTGGACTGTAAATAATACAGTTATTTATGGTTTGGTGAGTGTGTGGGTGTTATTACAGTGCTTTGACAGTAAATATCAACAGTCATTAAGAGGGTGGTGAGTGTCATTAGAATGCTTGGACTGTAAATATTAACAGTAATTCATGGGGTGGTGGGTGTGTGGATGTCATTACAGTGATTGGACTGAAAATATCAACAGTCAATCATGGGGTGGTGGGTGTGTGGATGTCATTACAGTGCTTGGACTGTAAATATTAATACTCAATCATGGGGTGGTTGGTGTGTGGGTGTCATTACATTGCTTGGACTGTAAATATCAACAGTCATTCATGGGGTGGTAGGTGTGTGAGTGTCATTACAGTGTTTTAATTGTAATTATCAACAGTCATTTATAGGGTGGTGGATGTCATTACAGTGCTTGGACTGTAAATATCATCTGTCATTCAAGGGGTGGTCGTTGGGTGAGTGTCATTACAGTGATTTGATTAAAATATTAACAGTCATTCATAAGGTGGTGGATATCATTAGAGTTCTTGGACTGTAAATATCAACTGTCATTCATGGGGTTGTGGGTGTGTGGGTGTCATTACAGTGCTTGGACCGTAAATATCAACAGTCAATCATGAGGTGGTGGGTGTGTTGGCTTCATTACAGTGCTTGGACTGTAAATATCAACAGTCATTCATGAAGTAGTGGGTGTATGGGTGCCATTACAGTGATTTAATTAAAATATTAACAGTCATTCATAGGGTGGTGGGTATCATTAGAGTGCTTGGACTGTAAATATCAACAGTTATTCATGGGGTGGTGGGTGTGTGGGTGTCGTTACAGGGTTTTTTTATTGTAATTATCAACAGTCATTCATAGAGTGGTGTGTGTCATTACAGTGCTTGGACTGTAAATATCAACAGTCATTAATGGGGTGGTGGTTGTGTGGGTGTCATTAAGATGCTTGGACTGTATATATCAACCATAATTCATGGGGTTGTGGGTTTGGGGGTGTCATTACAGTGCTTAGACTGTAAATATCAACAGTCAATCATGGGGTGGTGGGTGTGTGGGTGTCATTACAGTGCTTAGACTGTAAATATCAACAGTCATTCATTGGGTCGTGGGTGTGTGAGTGTTATTACAGAGATTGGACTGTAAATATCAACAGTCATTCATGGAGTGGTGGGTGTGTGGGTGTCATTACAGTGCTTAGACTTTAAATATCAACAGTCATTTTTGGGGTGGTGGTTGTGTGGGTGTCATTACATTGATTAGACTGTAAATATCAACAGTCATTTATGGGGTGGTGGGTGTGAGTGTGTCATTACAGTGCTTGTACTGTAAATATCAACAGTCATTCATTGGGTGGTGGGTGTGTGGGTGTCATTACAGTGCTCAGACTGTAAATGTTAACAGTCATTAATGGGGTGGTAGGTGTGTGGATGTCATTACAGTGCTTGGACTGAAAATATTAAGTAATTTATGTGGTGGTGGGTGTGTGGGTGTCATTACAGTACTTGGACTATAAATATCAACCTTTATTTATGGGGTGGTGGGAGTGTGGTTGTCATTACAGAGCTTGGACTCTAAATCTCAACAGTCATTCATAGGGTGGTGGGTGTGTGAGTGTCATTACAGTGCTTGGACTGTAAATATCTACAGTCATTCATAGGGTGGTGGGTGTCATTAGATTGCTTGAACAGTAAATATCAACAGTTATTTATGGGGTGGTGGGTGTGTACGTGTCATTACAGTTCTTGGACTGTAAATATCAACCATAATTCATAGAGTGGTGGGTGTGGGGGTGTCATTACAGTGCTTTCAATGTAAATATCAACAGTCATTCATTGAGTGGTTGGTGTGTGGGTGTCATTATTGTGCTTGAACTGTAAATATCCACAGTCATTCATGGGGTGGTGGGTGTGTGGGTATCATTACAGTGCTTGGACTGTAAATATCAAGTCATTCATGGGGTGGTGGGTGTGTGTGTTATTAGTGCATGGACTATAAATATCAACAGCTATTCTTGGGGTGGTGGGTGGCATTACAGTGCTTGGACTGTAAATATCAACAGTCATTCATTCGTTGATGGGTTTGTTGGTGTCATTACAGAGCTTGGACTGTAAATATCAACAGTCATTCATGGGGTGGTGGGTGTTTGGGTGTCATTACAGTGCTTGGACTGATAATATCAACAGTCAATCATGGGATGGTGGTTGTGTGGATGTCATTACACTCCTTGGACTATAAATATTAACAGTCATTCATGGGGTGGTGGGTGTGTGGGTGTCATTAAAGTGCTTGGACTGTAAATATCAACAGTCATTCAAAGGGTGGTGAGTGTGTCTGTGTCATTACCGTTCGTAGACTGTAAATTTCAACCATCATTCATTGGGTGGTGGATATGTGGGTGTCATTACAGTGCTTGGACTGTAAATATTAACAGTCATCTATTCTGTGGTGGGTGTCATAAGAGTGCTTGGACTGAAAATATCAACAGTCATTCATTGGGTGGTTGGTGTGTGGTTGTCATTATGGTGCTTGAACTGTAAATATCCACAGTCATTCATGGGGTGGTGAGTGTGTGGGTGTTATTGCAGTTCTTGGACTGTAAATATCAATCATCATTCATTAGGTGGTGGGTGTGTGGGTGTCATTACAGTGCTTGGACTGTAAATAATACAGTTATTTATGGTTTGGTTAGTGTGTGGGTGTTATTACAGTGCTTTGACAGTAAATATCAACAGTCATTCAGAGGGTGGTGAGTGTCATTAGAATGCTTGGACTGTAAATATTAACAGTAATTCATGGGGTGGTGGGTGTGTGGATGTCATTACAGTGATTGGACTGTAAATATCAACAGTCAATCATGGGGTGGTGGGTGTGTGGATGTCATTACAGTGCTTGGACTGTAAATATCAATACTCAATCATGGGGTGGTGGGTGTGTGGATGTCATTACATTGCTTGGACTGTAAATATCAACAGTCATTCATGGAGTGGTAGGTGTGTGAGTGTCATTACAGTGTTTTAATTGTAATTATCAACAGTCATTTATAGGGTGGTGGATGTCATTACAGTGCTTGGACTGTAAATATCATCTGTCATTCATCGGGTGGTGGTTGGGTGAGTGTCATTACAGTGATTTGATTAAAATATTAACAGTCATTCATAAGGTGGTGGATATCATTAGAGTGCTTGGACTGTAAATATCAACTGTCATTCATGGGGTTGTGGGTGTGTGGGTGTCATTACAGTGCTTGGACTGTAAATATCAACAGTCATTCATGAAGTAGTGGGTGTATGGGTGCCATTACAGTGATTTAATTAAAATATTAACAGTCATTCATAGGGTGGTGGGTATCATTAGAGTACTTGGACTATAAATATCAACAGTCATTCATGGGGTTGTGGGTGTGTGGGTGTCATTACAGTGCTTGGACTGTAAATATCAACTATAATTCACGGGTCGTGGGTGTTGGGGTGTCATTACAGTGCTTTGAGTGTAAATATCAACAGTCATTTATTGGTTGGTGGGTAGCATTACAGAGGTTGGACTGTAAATATCAACAGTCAATCATAGGGTGATGGGTGTGTGGGTGTTGTTACTGTGCTTGGACTGTAAATATCAACAGTCATTTATAGGGTGTTGAGTGTGTGGGTGTTATTGCAGTTCTTGGACTGTAAATATCAATCATCATTCATTGGGTGGTGGGTGTGTGGGTGTCATTACAGTGCTTGGACTGTAAATAATAACAGTTATTTATGGTTTGGTGAGTGTGTGGGTTTTATTACATTGCTTTGACTGTAAATATCAACAGTAATTCGGAGGTTGGTGAGTGTCATTAGAATGCTTGGACTGTAAATATTAACAGTAATTCATGGGGTGGTGGGTGTGTGGATGTCATTACAGTGATTGGACTGTAAATATCAACAGTCAATTATGGGGTGGTGGGTGTGTGGATGTCATTACAGTGCTTGGACTGTAAATATCAACAGTCAATCATGGGGTGGTGGGTGTGTGGGTGTCATTACAGTGCTTGGACTGTAAATATCAACAGTCATTCATGGGGTGGTAGGTGTGTGGGTGTCACTACAGAGTTTTGATTGTAATTATGAACAGTCATTCATAGGGTGGTGGGTGTCATTACAGTGCTTGGACTGTAAATATCAACAGTTATTCATGGGGTGGTGGTTGTGTGGGTGTCATTTCATTGCTTGGACTGTAAATATCAACCATAATTCATGGGGTGGTGGGTGTGGGGGTGTCATTACAGTGCTTGGACTATAAATATCAACAGTCAATCATTGGGTGGTGGGTATCATTAAAGGGCTTGAAATGTAAATATCAACAGTCATTCATGGGGTTGTGGGTGTGTGGGTCTCATTAAAGTGCTTGGACTGTAAATATCAACAGTCAATCATGGGGTGGTGGGTGTGTGGTTGTCATTACAGTTCTTGGAATGTAAATATCAACAGTCATTCATGGGGTGGTGGGTGTATGGGTGTCATTACAGTGTTTTGATTGTAAATATCAACAGTCATTCATTGGGTGGTGGGTATCATTAAAGTGCTTCGACTGTAAATATCAACAGTCATTCATGGGGCTGTGGGTTTGTTGGTGTCATTACAGTGCTTGGACTTTATAAATCAACTATAATTTATGGGGTCGTGGATGTTGGGGTGTCATTACATTGCTTTGACTGTAAATATCAACCGTCATTTATGGGGTTGTGGGTGTGTGGGTGTCATTACAGTGCTTGGACTGTAAATATCAACAGTCATTTGATGGGTGGTGGGTAGCATTACAGTGCTTGGACTATAAATATCAACAATCAATCATTGGGTGATGGGTGTGTGGGTGTCATTACTGTGCTTGGACTGTAAATATCAACAGTCATTCATGGGGTAGTGGGTGTATCGGTGTCATTACAGTGATTTGATTAAAATATTAACAGCCATTCATAGGGTGGTAGGCATCATTAGATTGCTTGGACTGTAAATATCAATAGTCATTCATGGGGTTGTGGGTGTGTGGGTGTCATTACAGTGTTTGGACAGTAAATATCAACTATAATTCATGGGGTCGTGGGTGTTGGGGTGTCATTACAGTGCTTTGAGTGTAAATATCAACAGTCATTCATAGTGTGGTGGGTGTCATTAAAGTGCTTGGACTGTAAATATCAACAGTCATTCATGGGGCTGTGGGTGTGAGGGTGTCATTACAATGATTTGACTGTAAATATCAACAGTTATTTATGGGGTGGTGGGTGTGAGGGTGTCATTACAGTGCTTGGACTGAAAATATCAACAGTCATTCATGGAGTGGTAGGTGTGTGAGTGTCATTACAGTGTATTGATTGTAATTATCAACAGTCATTCATAGGGTGGTTGGTGTCATTACAGTGCTTGGACTGTAATATCAACAGTTAATCATGGGGTGGTGGTTGTGTGGGTGTCATTACAGTGCTTGGACTGTAAATATCAACCATAATTCATGTGGTGGTGGGTGTGGGGGTGTCATTACAGTGTTTGGACTGTAAATATCAACAGTCAATCATGGGGTGGTGGGTGTGTGGGTGTTTATTACAGTGCTTGGAATGTAAATATCAACAGTCATTCATGGGGTAGTGGGTGTATGGGTGTCATTACAGTGATTTGATTGTAAATATTAATAGTCATTCATAGGGTGGTGGGTATCATTAGAGTGCTTGGACTGTAAATATTAACAGTTATTCATTGGGTTGTGGGGGTGTGGGTGTCATTACGGTGCTTGGACTGTAAATATCAACTATAATTTATGGGGTCGTGGGTGTTGGGGTGTCATTACAGTGCTTGGACTGTAAATATCAACAGTCATTCATAGGGTGATGGGTGTGTGGGTGTCATTACAGTGCTTGGACTGTAAATATTAACGGTTATTCATAGGGTGATTGGTGTGTGAGTGTTATTACAGAGCTTGGACTGTAAATATCAACAGTCATTCTTGGGGTGGTGGTTGTGTGGGTGTCATTACACTGCTTAGACTGTAAATATCAACAGTCATTTATGGGGTGATGGGTGTGACTGTGTTATTACAGTGCTTGGACTGTAAATATCAACAGTCATTCAGATTTTTGGTGGGTGTCATTAGAGTGCGTGGTGGGTATGTGGGTGTCATTACAGTGCTTGGACAGTAAATATCAAGAGTCATTCATGGGGTGGTTGGTGTGTGGGTGTTATTACAGTGTTTTAATTGTAAATATCAACAGTCGTTCATAGGTTGGTGAGTGTCATTACAGTGCTTGAACTGTAAATATCCACAGTCATTCATGGGGTTGTGGGTGTGTGGGTGTCATTACAATGCTTGGACTGTAAATATAAAGTCTTTCATGGGGTGGTGGGTGTGTGTGTCATTAGTGCTTGGCCTATAAATATCAACAGTCATTTATGGGGTGGTGGGTGGCATTACAGTGATTGGATTGTAAATATCAACAGTCATTCATGAAATGGTGGGTGCTTGGGTGTCATTACAGTGCTTGGACTATAAATATCAACAGTCAACAATGGGATGGTGGGTGTCGGGTTGTCATTACAGTGCTTGGACTGTAAATATCAACAGTCATTTATGGGGTGGTGGATGTGTGGATGTCATTACAGTGCTTGGAATGAAAATATCAACAGTCATTCATGGGGTGGTGCGTGTGTGGGTGTCATTACAGTTCTTGGACTGTAAATATTAACAGTCATCAATAGGGTGGTTGGTGACATTAGAGTGCTTGGACTGTAAATATTAACAGTCATTCAGAGGGTGGTGAGTGTGTGGATGTCATTACAATGCTTGGACTGAAAATATCAACAGTCTTTCATGGGGTGGTGAGTGTTTGGGTGTCATTACAGTGCTTGAACTGTAAATATCAACAGTCTTTCATAGGTTGGTGGGTGTGTGGCTGTCAGTACAGTGCTTGGACTGTAAATATCAACAGTCATTCATGGGGTGGTTGGTGTGTTGGCGTTATTACAGTGTTTTGATTGTAAATATCAACAGTCATTCATGGGGTGGTGGGTGTGTGGGTGTCATTACAGTGCTTGCACTGTAAATATCAACAGTCATCAATGAGGTGGTGGGTGGCATTACAGTGCTTGGACTGAAATTATCAACAGTCATTCATGGGTTGGTGGGTGTGTTGGTGTCATTATAGTGCTTGGACTATAAATATCAACCATCATTTATGGGGTGGTGAGTGTGTGGGTGTCATTACAGTGCTTGAACTGTTAATATCAACAGTAATTTATAGGGTGGTTGGTGTGTGAGTGTCATTTCGATATTTTGGGGTCCCAGAAGGGATCTGTACATGTCTACTCCGTGTTAGAGTATTTTCAAAGTACAGGCCCAAAATATACTGAAAATCGATCTTTTATGTTCCCAATAGTCGATATGTGCATGCATTTTCTGTACCCGTTTATATCTCAAATTCAGGCTCCAAACACCCAAAGATTCGATATTTTGGGGTCCCAGAAGCGATCTGTACATACTTACTCAGATACACGCCAAAAACATGCTGAAAATTGATATTTTAGGTGCCCAAAGTCAATATGTGTATACATCTTCTGCACCCGTTTATATCCCAAATTCAACCTCAAAACACCCGAAAATTCGATATTTTTGGGTCCCAGAAGCGATCTGTACAGTAGCCCAAGAAAGTTCGCCGACTAAAAACTAACGTACCGGCAACCTCTATACCTGTCATTCTCGTCTCAAGCCTTTATTAACTCCATACCCATGATCTGTCAGCGTTGTCAATGTTTCTTTCCTTTCGTCTCAGGTGTGAACTCAGAGTTTAGACGCATGAGTTTCGACGAAGGGTTATATATATTTATTATATAATTGTGTGAATATTATGAAAAACAATGGAAATGTAAGGCAAATGGGTGTGTGGGTGGGGGTGAGACCGAGGTGACCGAGGTGGGGGGTCTGATATGTGTGTGTGTGTGTGTGTGTGTGTGTACTACAGACAGAGAGAGAGAGGTGGAGGTATGATAGGTTGTGAAAAATGTCAAAATGGAAGACTAGAAAAATGGATAGCAAAGAACGATGATGAAGGAAGAGGTCAAAATGAGGATAAGGAGGAAGAAGGTTTAATGCCGATGACAAGAAGGGAAGGAAGGAAGGATTGAAGAAAATAACAACGATGGCTTGAGCCTTGGGCAAAGGCTACGTGTGCGTGTGTGTGTGTGTGGCATCTAAAAGTCTGCTGTGAGTTGGCAGAAGGCCAATATTAACCGTTTAATAGATCACATCAGAGTAATTATCTCTTTCTCTCATTGCATTCGTATAAGAATAGTGTTGAAATAGGCTTCTTGTTTAATATTCCATATTCGAAAAATATTCGGTAGGCAACATGCGAATGCGAATGCGAATCTTAAAAAAACATGCGAATGCAAACACAAATATTCGGACCACCTCTACTACGAACTAATGTGAACACACACACACACACACACACCTTCCACTTAGACGATTAAGGACCTGTGGCCACATGGGTTGGACAGAGGAGGTCAGGTCACGTGCACTCTCTCTCTCTCTCCCCCCCCCCTCTCTCTCTCTCCACATTGCCTTCCTTCACTTTTCCTGTTTCAGCAAGCATTGATCATTCTTCCTTTCTCTAGCTCCCTTCTCCCTCCATCATTCCTTTCAGCTTCTTTCCCCTTCCTGTTATGATCCTACTTTCCCTCTTTCAGTCCTCCCTCCATACTTCCTTCCCTCACTTATTTCACTCCTCCTTATCCTCATTTTGGCCTCTTCTTTCATCATCCTTCTTTGCTATCCATTTTGACATTTTTCACAACCTATCATACCTCCACCTCTCTCTCTCTCTCTGTCTGTACACACACACACACACTTCCTTCAGACCCCCATCGCACCATCCATCCATCACCTTTTGGTCTCACCTCCACCCACACAGCCATACTAACCAACCCTCCCAGCTAGCGTATAGCACCGTCATGACGGCCTATTGGGAACCCGGCTTAAGAGGTGTGTGTGTGTGTGTGTGTGTGAGGTCAATAAGGTGTTTCTTGTGCTAGGGAATAAACTATCAAAATATAATACAATGTCTTTCTCTCATTTGCCTTTCATTTCCATTGTTTTTCATATTGTTCACAGAATTATATAATAAATATATATAACCCTTCGTCGAAACTCATGCGTCTAAACTCTGAGTTCACACCTTAGACGAAAGGAAAGAAACCTTGACAATGCTGACAGATCATGGGTATGGAGTTGATAAAGGCTTGGGACGAAAATGACAGTTATAGAGGTTGCCGGTACGTTAGTTTTTAGTAGGCGAACTTTCTTGGGCTACTGTACATGTCTACTCAGTGCTAGAATGTTTTCAAAATATAAGCTCAAAACATGCTAAAAATCGATATTTTATGTGTCCAAAGTCGATATGTGCATGCATCTTCTATACCCGTTTATATCTCAAATTCATGCTCAAAACACCCGAAAATTCAATATTTTGGGGTCCCAGAAGCGATCTGTACATACCTACTCCGTGTTCGAGTTTTTTTTTTTAAATACAGGCCCCGAACATGCTGAAAATCGATATTTTAGGTGCCCAAAGTCAATATGTGCATGCATCTTCTGTACCCGTTTATATCTCAAATTCAGGCTCAAAACACCCGTAAATTCGACATTTTGGGGTCCCAGAAGCGATCTGTACATGCCTATTCGGTGCTATAATATTTTCAAAATATAGGCCCAAAACATGATAAACATCGATATTTTAGGTGCCCAAAGTCGATATCACAAATTCATGCACAAAACACCCGAAAATTCGATATTTTGGGGTCCCAGAAGCGATCTGTACATGCCTTCTCCGTATTAGAGTGTTTTCAAAATACAAGCCCAAAAGATACTGCAAATCGATCTTTTAGGTGCCCAAAAGTCGATATGTGCATGCATCTTCTGTACCCGTTTATATCTCAAATTAAGGCTCCAAACACCCGAAAATTTGATATTTTGGGGTTCCAGAAGCGATCTGTACATGCCTACTCAGATACAAGCCCAAAACATGCTGAACACCGATATTTTAGGTGCCCAAAGTCAATATGTGTATGCATCTTCAGTACACGTTTATATCTCAAATTCAGGCTCAAAACACCCGAAAATTCGATATTTTTGGGTCCCAGAAGCGATCTGTACATGCCTACTCAGTGCTAGAATATTTTCAAAATATAGGCCCAAAACATGCTAAATATCGATATTTTGGGTGCCAAAGTCGATATGTGCAAGCATCTTCTGTAGCAGTTTATATCTCAAATTTAGGCTCAAAACCCCTGAAAATTCAATATTTTTACGTCCCAGAAGCGATCTGTACATGCCTACTAGAAAATAGAATGTTTTCATAATATAGGCTCAAAGCATGCTAAAAATCGATATTTTAAGGGTCCAAAGTCGATATGTGCATGCATCTTCTGTACCCGTTGATATCTCAAATTCAGGCTCAAAACACCCTAAAATTCGATATTTTTGGGTCCCAGAAACGATCTGTACATGCCTACTCAGTAACAGTATATTTTCATTGTACAAGTCCAAAAATATGCTGAAAATCGATATTTTAGGTGCAAAAAGTCAATATGTGCATGCATCTTCTGTATCCGTTTATATCTCAAATTCAAGTTTAAAACACCCGAAAATTCGATATTTTTGGGTCCCAGAAGCGATCTGTACATGCCTAATCCGTGTTAGAGTATTTTCATAATACAGGCCCAAAACATGCTAAAATCGATATTTTAGGTGCCCAAAGTCAATATGTGTATGTATCTTCATTACCCGTTTATATCTCAAATTCAGGCTCAAAACACCCGAAAACTCGATATTTTTGGGTCCAAGAAGCGATCTGTATATGCCTAATCAGTAACAGAATATTTTCAAAATACAAGTCCAAAACATGCTAAAAATCGATATTTTAGGTGCCCAAAGTCGATATGTGCATGCATCTTCTGTACCCATTTCTTTCCCATATTTGTGCTCAAAACACCCAAAAATTCGATATTTTTTTGCCTCAGAAGCTATCTGTATATACCTACTCCGTGTTAGAGTATTTTCAATAAACAGGCCCAAAACATGCTGAAAATCGATATTTTAGGTGCCCAAAGTCAATATGTGTATGCATCTTCTGCACCCGTTTATATCCCAAATTCAACCTCAAAACACACGAAAATGCGATATATTTGGGTCCCAGAAGCGATCTGTACATGCCTACTCAGTGCTTGAAAATTTCAAAATATAGGGCCAAAACATGCTGAAAATCGATATTTTAGGTGCAAAAAGTCAATATGTGCATGCATCTTCTGTATCCGTTTATATCTCAAATTCAAGTTTAAAACACCCGAAAATTCGATATTTTTGGGTCCCAGAAGCGATCTGTACATGCCTACTCCGTGTTTGAGTATTTTCATAATACAGGCCCAAAACAGGCTGAAAATCGATATTTTAGGTTCCCAAAGTCAATATGTGTATGCTTCTTCAGTACACGTTTATATCTCAAATTCAGGCTCGAAACACCCGAAAATTCGATATTTTTGGGTCCAAGAAGCGATCTGTATATGCCTAATCAGTAACAGAATATTTTCAAAATACAAGTCCAAAACATGCTAAAAATCGATATTTTAGGTGCCCAAAGTCGATATGTGCATGCATCTTCTGTACCCATTTCTTTCCCATATTTGTGCTCAAAACACCCAAAAATTCGATATTTTTGAGCCTCAGAAGCTATCTGTATATACCTACTCCGTGTTAGAGTATTTTCAATAAACAGGCCCAAAACATGCTGAAAATCGATATTTTAGGTGCCCAAAGTCAATATGTGTATGCATCTTCTGCACCCGTTTATATCCCAAATTCAACCTCAAAACACACGAAAATGCGATATATTTGGGTCCCAGAAGCGATCTGTACATGCCTACTCAGTGCTTGAAAATTTCAAAATATAGGGCCAAAACATGCTGAAAATCGATATTTTAGGTGCAAAAAGTCAATATGTGCATGCATCTTCTGTATCCGTTTATATCTCAAATTCAAGTTTAAAACACCCGAAAATTCGATATTTTTGGGTCCCAGAAGCGATCTGTACATGCCTACTCCGTGTTTGAGTATTTTCATAATACAGGCCCAAAACAGGCTGAAAATCGATATTTTAGGTTCCCAAAGTCAATATGTGTATGCTTCTTCAGTACACGTTTATATCTCAAATTCAGGCTCGAAAAACCCGAAAATTCGATATTTTTGGGTCCCAGAAGCGATCTTTACGTGCCTACTCAGTAACAGAATATTTTCAAAATACAAGTCCAAAAACATGCTGAAAATATATATTTTAAGTGCCCAAAGTCGATATGTGCATGCATCTTCTGTACCCGTTTATATTTCAAATTCAGGCTCAAAACACCCGAAAATTCGATATTTTTGGGTCCCAGAAGCGATCTGTACATGCCTACTCAATGTTAGAATATTTTTGAAACACAGGCAGAAAAACAAGTTGAAAATCGATATTTTAGGTGCACAAAATCGATATGTGCATGCATCTTCTGTACCCGTTTATGTCCCAAATTCAGGCTCAAAACACCCTAAATTTCGATATTTGTGGGTCCCAGAAGCGATCTGTACATGCCTACTCAGTGCTAGAATATTTTCAAAATATAGGCCCAAAACATGCTAAATATCGATATTTTGGGTGCCAAAGTCGATATGTGCATGCATCTTCTGTAGCCGTTTATATCTCAAATTTATGCTCAAAACCCCTGAAAATTCAATATTTTTACGTCCCAGAAGCGATATGTACATGCCTACTAGAAAATAGAATCTTTCATAATATAGGCTCAAAGCATGCTAAAAATCGATATTTTAAGGGTCCAAAGTCGATATGTGCATGCATCTTCTGTACCCGTTTATATCTCAAATTCAGGCTCAAAACACCCTAAAATTCGATATTTTTGGGTCCCAGAAACGATCTGTACATGCCTACTCTGTAACAGTATATTTTCATTGTACAAGTCCAAAAACATGCTGAAAATCGATATTTTAGGTGCAAAAAGTCAATATGTGCATGCATCTTCTGTATCCGTTTATATCTCAAATTCAAGTTTAAAACACCCGAAAATTCGATATTTTTGGGTCCCAGAAGCGATCTGTACATGCCTACTCCGTGTTTGAGTATTTTCATAATACAGGCCCAAAACAGGCTGAAAATCGATATTTTAGGTTCCCAAAGTCAATATGTGTATGCTTCTTCAGTACACGTTTATATCTCAAATTCAGGCTCAAAACACCCGAAAATTCGATATTTTTGGGTCCCAGAAGCGATCTGTACATGCCTACTCAGTGCTAGAATATTTTCAAAATATAGGCCCAAAACATGCTAAATATCGATATTTTGGGTGTCAAAGTCGATATGTGCAAGCATCTTCTGTAGCAGTTTATATCTCAAATTTAGACTCAAAACCCCTGAAAATTCAATATTTTTACGTCCCAGAAGCGATCTGTACATGCCTACTAGAAAATAGAATGTTTTCATAATATAGGCTCAAAGCATGCTAAAAATCGATATTTTAAGGGTCCAAAGTCGATATGTGCATGCATCTTCTGTACCCGTTGTTATCTCAAATTCAGGCTCAAAACACCCTAAAATTCGATATTTTTGGGTCCCAGAAACGATCTGTACATGCCTACTCCGTGTTTGAGTATTTTCATAATACAGGCCCAAAACAGGCTGAAAATCGATATTTTAGGTTCCCAAAGTCAATATGTGTATGCTTCTTCAGTACACGTTTATATCTCAAATTCAGGCTCAAAACACCCGAAAATTCGATATTTTTGGGTCCCAGAAGCGATCTTTACATGCCTACTCAGTAACAGAATATTTTCAAAATACAAGTCCAAAAACATGCTGAAAATCTATATTTTAAGTGCCCAAAGTCGATATGTGCATGCATCATCTGTACCCGTTTATATCTCAAATTCAGGCTCAAAACACCCAAAAATTCGATATTTTTGGGTCCCAGAAGCGATCGGTACATGCCTACTCAATGTTAGAATATTTTTGAAACACAGGCAGAAAAACAAGTTGAAAATCGATATTTTAGGTGCACAAAATCGATATGTGCATGCATCTTCTGTACCCGTTTATGTCCCAAATTCAGGCTCAAAACACCCTAAAATTCGATATTTTTGGGTCCCAGAGGCGATCTGTACATGCCTACTCTGTGCTAGAATATTTTTTTTAAAATATAGGCCCAAAACATGCTAAATATCGATATTTTGGGTGCCAAAGTCGATATGTGCATGCATCATCTGTAGCCGTTTATATCTCAAATTTATGCTCAAAACCCCTGAAAATTCAATATTTTTACGTCCCAGAAGCGATCTGTACATACCTACTAGAAAATAGAATGTTTTCATAATATAGGCTCAAAGCATGCTAAAAATCGATATTTTAGGGGTCGAAAGTCGATATGTGCATGCATCTTCTGTACCCGTTGATATCTCAAATTCAGGCTCAAAACACCCGAAAATTCGATATTTTTGGGTCCCAGAAGCGATCTGTACATGCCTACTCAATGTTAGAATATTTTTGAAACACAGACAGAAAAACAAGTTGAAAATCGATATTTTAGGTGCACAAAATCGATAGGTGCATGCATCTTCTGTACCCGTTTATGTCCCAAATTCAGGCTCAAAACACCCTAAAATTCGATATTTTTGGGTCCCAGAAGTGATCTGTACATGCCTACTCAGTGCTAGAATATTTTCAAAATATAGGCCCAAAACATGCTAAATATCGATATTTTGGGTGCCAAAGTCGATATGTGCATGCATCTTCTGTAGCCGTTTATATCTCAAATTTATGCTCAAAACCCCTGAAAATTCAATATTTTTACGTCCCAGAAGCGATATGTACATGCCTACTAGAAAATAGAATGTTTTCATAATATAGGCTCAAAGGATGCTAAAAATCGATATTTTAGGGGTCGAAAGTCGATATGTGCATGCATCTTCTGTACCCGTTGATATCTCAAATTCAGGCTCAAAACACCCGAAAATTCGATATTTTTGGGTCTCAAGAGCGATCTGTACATGCCTACTCCGTGTTAGAGTATTTTCATAATACCGGCCCAAAACATGCTAAAATCGATATTTTAGGTGCCCAATGTCAATATGTGTATGTATCTTCATTACCCGTTTATATCTCAAATTCAGGCTCAAAACACCAGAAAACTCGATATTTTTGGGTCTAAGAAGCGATCTGTATATGCCTAATCAGTAACAGAAGATTTTCAAAATAAAAGTCCAAAACATGCTAAAAATCGATATTTTAGGTGCACAAAGTCGATATGTGCATGCATCTTCTGTACCCATTTCTTTCCCATATTTGTGCTCAAAACACCCAAAAATTCGATATTTTTGAGCCTCAGAAGCTATCTGTATATACCTACTCCGTGTTAGAGTATTTTCAATAAACAGGCCCAAAACATGCTGAAAATCGATATTTTAGGTGCCCAAAGTCAATATGTGTATGCATCTTCTGCACCCGTTTATATCCCAAATTCAACCTCAAAACACACGAAAATGCGATATATTTGGGTCCCAGAAGCGATCTGTACATGCCTACTCAGTGCTTGAATATTTTCAAAATATAGGGCCAAAACATGCTAAAAAAATCGATATTTTAGGTGCAAAAAGTCAATATGTGCATGCATCTTCTGTATCCGTTTATATCTCAAATTCAAGTTTAAAACACCCGAAAATTCGATATTTTTGGGTCCCAGAAGCGATCTGCACATGCCTACTCCGTGTTTGAGTATTTTCATAATACAGGCCCAAAACAGGCTGAAAATCGATATTTTAGGTTCCCAAAGTCAATATGTGTATGCATCTTCTGCACCCGTTTATATCCCAAATTCAACCTCAAAACACACGAAAATGCGATATATTTGGGTCCCAGAAGCGATCTGTACATGCCTACTCAGTGCTTGAATATTTTCAAAATATAGGGCCAAAACATGCTGAAAATCGATATTTTAGGTGCAAAAAGTCAATATGTGCATGCATCTTCTGTATCCGTTTATATCTCAAATTCAAGTTTAAAACACCGGAAAATTCGATATTTTTGGGTTCCAGAAGCGATCTGTACATTCCTACTCCGTGTTTGAGTATTTTCATAATACAGGCCCAAAACAGGCTGAAAATCGATATTTTAGGTTCCCAAAGTCAATATGTGTATGCTTCTTCAGTACCCGTTGATATCTCAAATTCAGTCTCAAAAGACCCGAAAATTCGATATTTTTGGGTCCCAGGAGCGATCTGTACATGCCTACTCCGTGTTAGAGTATTTTCATAATACAGGCCCAAAACATGCTAAAATCGATATTTTAGGTGCCCAATGTCAATATGTGTATGTATCTTCATTACCGGTTTATATCTCAAATTCAGGCTCAAAACTCCCGAAAACTCGATATTTTTGGGTCCAAGAAGTGATCTGTTTATGCCTAAACAGTAACAGAATATTTTCAATATACAGGCCCAAAACATGCTGAAAATCGATATTTTAGGTGCCCAAAGTCAATATGTGTATGCATCTTCTGCACCCGTTTATATCCCAAATTCAACCTCAAAACACACGAAAATGCGATATATTTGGGTCCCAGAAGCGATCTGTACATGCCTACTCAGTGCTTGAATATTTTCAAAATATAGGGCCAAAACATGCTGAAAATCGATATTTTAGGTGCAAAAAGTCAATATGTGCATGCATCTTCTGTATCCGTTTATATCTCAAATTCAAATTTAAAACACCCGAAAATTCGATATTTTTGGGTCCCAGAAGCGATCTGTACATGCCTACTCCGTGTTTGAGTATTTTCATAATACAGGCCCAAAACAGGCTGAAAATCGATATTTTAGGTTCCCAAAGTCAATATGTGTATGCTTCTTCAGTGCACGTTTATATCTCAAATTCAGGCTCAAAACACCCGAAAATTCGATATTTTTGGGTCCCAGAAGCGATCTGTACATGCCTACTCAATGTAAGAATATTTTTGAAACATAGGCAGAAAAACAAGTTGAAAATCGATATTTTAGGTGCACAAAATCGATATGTGCATGCATCTTCTGTACCCGTTTATGTCCCAAATTCAGGCTCAAAACACCCTAAAATTCGTTATTTTTGGGTCCCAGAAGCGATCTGTACATGCCTACATAGTGCTAGAATATTTTCAAAATATAGGCCCAAAACATGCTAAATATCGATATTTAAGGTGCCAAAGTCGATATGTGCATGCATCTTCTGTAGCCGTTTATATCTCAAATTTAGGCTCAAAACACCCGAAAATTCGATATTTTTGGGTCCCAGAAGCGATCTGTACATGCCTACTCAATGTAAGAATATTTTTGAAACATAGGCAGAAAAACAAGTTGAAAATCGATTTTTTAGGTGCACAAAATCGATATGTGCATGCATCTTCTGTACCCGTTTATGTCCCAAATTCAGGCTCAAAACTCCCTAAAATTCGTTATTTTTGGGTCCCAGAAGCGATCTGTACATGCCTACTTAGTGCTAGAATATTTTCAAAATATAGGCCCAAAACATGCTAAATATCGATATTTTGGGTGCCAAAGTCGATATGTGCATGCATCTTCTATAGCCGTTTATATCTCAAATTTAGGCTCAAAACCCCTGAAAATTCAATATTTTTACGTCCCAGAAGCAATATGTACATGCCTACTAGAAAATAGAATGTTTTCATAATATAGGCTCAAAACATGCTAAAAATCGATATTTTAAGGGTCCAAAGTCGATATGTGCATGCATCTTCTGTACCCGTTGATATCTCAAATTCAGTCTCAAAAGACCCGAAAATTCGATATTTTTGGGTCCCAGGAGCGATCTGTACATGCCTACTCCGTGTTAGAGTATTTTCATAATACAGGCCCAAAACATGCTAAAATCGATATTTTAGGTGCCCAATGTCAATATGTGTATGTATCTTCATTACCGGTTTATATCTCAAATTCAATCTCAAAACACACGAAAATGCGATATATTTGGGTCCCAGAAGCGATCTGTACATGCCTACTCAGTGCTTGAATATTTTCAAAATATAGGGCCAAAACATGCTGAAAATCGATATTTTAGGTGCAAAAAGTCAATATGTGCATGCATCTTCTGTATCCGTTTATATCTCAAATTCAAATTTAAAACACCCGAAAATTCGATATTTTTGGGTCCCAGAAGCGATCTGTACATGCCTACTCCGTGTTTGAGTATTTTCATAATACAGGCCCAAAACAGGCTGAAAATCGATATTTTAGGTTCCCAAAGTCAATATGTGTATGCTTCTTCAGTGCACGTTTATATCTCAAATTCAGGCTCAAAACACCCGAAAATTCGATATTTTTGGGTCCCAGAAGCGATCTGTACATGCCTACTCAATGTAAGAATATTTTTGAAACATAGGCAGAAAAACAAGTTGAAAATCGATATTTTAGGTGCACAAAATCGATATGTGCATGCATCTTCTGTACCCGTTTATGTCCCAAATTCAGGCTCAAAACACTCTAAAATTCGTTATTTTTGGGTCCCAGAAGCGATCTGTACATGCCTACATAGTGCTAGAATATTTTCAAAATATAGGCCCAAAACATGCTAAATATCGATATTTAAGGTGCCAAAGTCGATATGTGCATGCATCTTCTGTAGCCGTTTATATCTCAAATTTAGGCTCAAAACACCCGAAAATTCGATATTTTTGGGTCCCAGAAGCGATCTGTACATGCCTACTCAATGTAAGAATATTTTTGAAACATAGGCAGAAAAACAAGTTGAAAATCGATTTTTTAGGTGCACAAAATCGATATGTGCATGCATCTTCTGTACCCGTTTATGTCCCAAATTCAGGCTCAAAACTCCCTAAAATTCGTTATTTTTGGGTCCCAGAAGCGATCTGTACATGCCTACTTAGTGCTAGAATATTTTCAAAATATAGGCCCAAAACATGCTAAATATCGATATTTTGGGTGCCAAAGTCGATATGTGCATGCATCTTCTATAGCCGTTTATATCTCAAATTTAGGCTCAAAACCCCTGAAAATTCAATATTTTTACGTCCCAGAAGCAATATGTACATGCCTACTAGAAAATAGAATGTTTTCATAATATAGGCTCAAAACATGCTAAAAATCGATATTTTAAGGGTCCAAAGTCGATATGTGCATGCATCTTCTGTACCCGTTGATATCTCAAATTCAGTCTCAAAAGACCCGAAAATTCGATATTTTTGGGTCCCAGGAGCGATCTGTACATGCCTACTCCGTGTTAGAGTATTTTCATAATACAGGCCCAAAACATGCTAAAATCGATATTTTAGGTGCCCAATGTCAATATGTGTATGTATCTTCATTACCGGTTTATATCTCAAATTCAATCTCAAAACACACGAAAATGCGATATATTTGGGTCCCAGAAGCGATCTGTACATGCCTACTCAGTGCTTGAATATTTTCAAAATATAGGGCCAAAACATGCTGAAAATCGATATTTTAGGTGCAAAAAGTCAATATGTGCATGCATCTTCTGTATCCGTTTATATCTCAAATTCAAGTTTAAAACACCCGAAAATTCGATATTTTTGGGTCCCAGAAGCGATCTGTACATGCCTACTCCGTGTTTGAGTATTTTCATAATACAGGCCCAAAACAGGCTGAAAATCGATATTTTAGGTTCCCAAAGTCAATATGTGTATGCTTCTTCAGTGCACGTTTATATCTCAAATTCAGGCTCAAAACACCCGAAAATTCGATATTTTTGGGTCCCAGAAGCGATCTGTACATGCCTACTCAATGTAAGAATATTTTTGAAACATAGGCAGAAAAACAAGTTGAAAATCGATATTTTAGGTGCACAAAATCGATATGTGCATGCATCTTCTGTACCCGTTTATGTCCCAAATTCAGGCTCAAAACACCCTAAAATTCGTTATTTTTGGGTCCCAGAAGCGATCTGTACATGCCTACTTAGTGCTAGAATATTTTCAAAATATAGGCCCAAAACATGCTAAATATCGATATTTTGGGTGCCAAAGTCGAAATGTGCATGCATCTTCTGTAGCCGTTTATATCTCAAATTTAGGCTCAAAACCTATGAAAATTCAATATTTTTACGTCCCAGAAGCGATATGTACATGCCTACTAGAAAATAGAATGTTTTCATAATATAGGCTCAAAGCATGCTAAAAATCGATATTTTAAGGGTCCAAAGTCGATATGTGCATGCATCTTCTGTACCCGTTGATATCTCAAATTCAGGCTCAAAACACCCGAAAATTCGATATTTTTGGGTCCCAGGAGCGATCTGTACATGCCTACTCCGTGTTAGAGTATTTTCATAATACAGGCCCAAAACATGCTAAAATCGATATTTTAGGTGCCCAATGTCAATATGTGTATGTATCTTCATTACCGGTTTATATCTCAAATTCAGGCTCAAAACTCCCGAAAACTCGATATTTTTGGGTCCAAGAAGCGATCTGTACATGCCTAATCAGTAACAGAATATTTTCAAATTACAAGTCCAAAACATGCTAAAAATCGATATTTTAGGTGCCCAAAGTCGATATGTGCATGCATCTTCTGTACCCATTTCTTTCCCATATTTGTGCTCAAAACACCCAAAAATTCGATATTTTTGGGCCTCAGAAGCTATCTGTATATACCTACTCCGTGTTAGAGTATTTTCAATATACAGGCCCAAAACATGCTGAAAATCGATATTTTAGGTGCCCAAAGTCAATATGTGTATGCATCTTCTGCACCCGTTTATATCCCAAATTCAACCTCAAAACACACGAAAATGCGATATATTTGGGTCCCAGAAGCGATCTGTACATGCCTACTCAGTGCTTGAATATTTTCAAAATATAGGGCCAAAACATGCTGAAAATCGATATTTTAGGTGCAAAAAGTCAATATGTGCATGCATCTTCTGTATCCGTTTATATCTCAAATTCAAGTTTAAAACACCCGAAAATTCGATATTTTTGGGTCCCAGAAGCGATCTGTACATGCCTACTCCGTGTTTGAGTATTTCTATAATACAGGCCCAAAACAGGCTGAAAATCGATATTTTAGGTTCCCAAAGTCAATATGTGTATGCTTCTTCAGTACACGTTTATATCTCAAATTCAGGCTCAAAACACCCGAAAATTCGATATTTTTGGGTCCCAGAAGCGATCTGTACATGCCTACTCAATGTAAGAATATTTTTGAAACATAGGCAGAAAATCAAGTTGAAAATCGATATTTTAGGTGCACAAAATCGATATGTGCATGCATCTTCTGTACCCGTTTATGTCCCAAATTCAGGCTCAAAACACCCTAAAATTCGATATTTTTGGGTCCCAGAAGCTATCTGTACATGCCTACTCAGTGCTAGAATATTTTCAAAATATAGGCCCAAAACATGCTAAATATCGATATTTTGGGTGCCAAAGTCGATATGTGCATTCATCTTCTGTAGCCGTTTATATCTCAAATTTATGCTCAAAACCCCTGAAAATTCAATATTTTTACGTCCCAGAAGCGATATGTACATGCCTACTAGAAAATAGAATGTTTTCATAATATAGGCTCAAAGCATGCTAAAAATCGATATTTTAAGGGTCCAAAGTCGATATGTGCATGCATCTTCTGTACCCGTTGATATCTCAAATTCAGGCTCAAAACACCCGAAAATTCGATATTTTTGGGTCCCAGGAGCGATCTGTACATGCCTACTCCGTGTTAGAGTATTTTCATAATACAGGCCCAAAACATGCTAAAATCGATATTATAGGTGCCCAATGTCAATATGTGTATGTATCTTCATTACCGGTTTATATCTCAAATTCAGGCTCAAAACTCCCGAAAACTCGATATTTTAGGGTCCAAGAAGCGATCTGTACATGCCTAATCAGTAACAGAATATTTTCAAATTACAAGTCCAAAACATGCTAAAAATCGATATTTTAGGTGCCCAAAGTCGATATGTGCATGCATCTTCTGTACCCATTTCTTTCCCATATTTGTGCTCAAAAACACCCAAAAATTCGATATTTTTGGGCCTCAGAAGCTATCTGTATATACCTACTCCGTGTTAGAGTATTTTCAATATACAGGCCCAAAACATGCTGAAAATCGATATTTTAGGTGCCCAAAGTCAATATGTGTATGCATCTTCTGCACCCGTTTATATCCCAAATTCAACCTCAAAACACACGAAAATGCGATATATTTGGGTCCCAGAAGCGATCTGTACATGCCTACTCAGTGCTTGAATATTTTCAAAATATAGGGCCAAAACATGCTGAAAATCGATATTTTAGGTGCAAAAAGTCAATATGTGCATGCATCTTCTGTATCCGTTTATATCTCAAATTCAAGTTTAAAACACCCGAAAATTCGATATTTTTGGGTCCCAGAAGCGATCTGTACATGCCTACTCCGTGTTTGAGTATTTTTATAATACAGGCCCAAAACAGGCTGAAAATCGATATTTTAGGTTCCCAAAGTCAATATGTGTATGCTTCTTCAGTACACGTTTATATCTCAAATTCAGGCTCAAAATACCCGAAAATTCGATATTTTTGGGTCCCAGAAGCGATCTGTACATGCCTACTCAATGTAAGAATATTTTTGAAACATAGGCAGAAAATCAAGTTGAAAATCGATATTTTAGGTGCACAAAATCGATATGTGCATGCATCTTCTGTACCCGTTTATGTCCCAAATTCAGGCTCAAAACACCCAAAAATTCGTTATTTTTTGGTCCCAGAAGCGATCTGTACATGCCTACTCAGTGCTAGAATATTTTCAAAATATAGGCCCAAAACATGCTAAATATCGATATTTTGGGTGCCAAAGTCGATATGTGCATGCATCTTCTGTAGCCGTTTATATCTCAAATTTAGGCTCAAAACCCCTGAAAATTCAATATTTTTACGTCCCAGAAGCGATATGTACATGCCTACTAGAAAATAGAATGTTTTCATAATATAGGCTCAAAGCATGCTAAAAATCGATATTTTAAGGGTCCAAAGTCGATATGTGCATGCATCTTCTGTACCCGTTGATATCTCAAATTCAGGCTCAAAACACCCGTAAATTCGATATTTTTGGGTCCAAGGAGCGATCTGTACATGCCTACTCCGTGTTAGAGTATTTTCATAATACAGGCCCAAAACATGCTAAAATCGATATTTTAGGTGCCCAATGTCAATATGTGTATGTATCTTCATTACCGGTTTATATCTCAAATTCAGGCTCAAAACTCCCGAAAACTCGATATTTTTGGGTTCAAGAAGCGATCTGTACATGCCTAATCAGTAACAGAATATTTTCAAATTACAAGTCCAAAACATGCTAAAAATCGATATTTTAGGTGCCCAAAGTCGATATGTGCATGCATCTTCTGTACCCATTTCTTTCCCATATTTGTGCTCAAAACACCCAAAAATTCGATATTTTTGGGCCTCAGAAGCTATCTGTATATACCTACTCCGTGTTAGAGTATTTTCAATATACAGGCCCAAAACATGCTGAAAATCGATATTTTAGGTGCCCAAAGTCAATATGTGTATGCATCTTCTGCACCCGTTTATATCCCAAATTCAACCTCAAAACACACGAAAATGCGATATATTTGGGTCCCAGAAGCGATCTGTACATGCCTACTCAGTGCTTGAATATTTTCAAAATATAGGGCCAAAACATGCTGAAAATCGATATTTTAGGTGCAAAAAGTCAATATGTGCATGCATCTTCTGTATCCGTTTATATCTCAAATTCAAGTTTAAAACACCCGAAAATTCGATATTTTTGGGTCCCAGAAGCGATCTGTACATGCCTACTCCGTGTTTGAGTATTTCTATAATACAGGCCCAAAACAGGCTGAAAATCGATATTTTAGGTTCCCAAAGTCAATATGTGTATGCTTCTTCAGTACACGTTTATATCTCAAATTCAGGCTCAAAACACCCGAAAATTCGATATTTTTGGGTCCCAGAAGCGATCTGTACATGCCTACTCAATGTAAGAATATTTTTGAAACATAGGCAGAAAATCAAGTTGAAAATCGATATTTTAGGTGCACAAAATCGATATGTGCATGCATCTTCTGTACCCGTTTATGTCCCAAATTCAGGCTCAAAACACCCTAAAATTCGATATTTTTGGGTCCCAGAAGCTATCTGTACATGCCTACTCAGTGCTAGAATATTTTCAAAATATAGGCCCAAAACATGCTAAATATCGATATTTTGGGTGCCAAAGTCGATATGTGCATTCATCTTCTGTAGCCGTTTATATCTCAAATTTATGCTCAAAACCCCTGAAAATTCAATATTTTTACGTCCCAGAAGCGATATGTACATGCCTACTAGAAAATAGAATGTTTTCATAATATAGGCTCAAAGCATGCTAAAAATCGATATTTTAAGGGTCCAAAGTCGATATGTGCATGCATCTTCTGTACCCGTTGATATCTCAAATTCAGGCTCAAAACACCCGAAAATTCGATATTTTTGGGTCCCAGGAGCGATCTGTACATGCCTACTCCGTGTTAGAGTATTTTCATAATACAGGCCCAAAACATGCTAAAATCGATATTATAGGTGCCCAATGTCAATATGTGTATGTATCTTCATTACCGGTTTATATCTCAAATTCAGGCTCAAAACTCCCGAAAACTCGATATTTTAGGGTCCAAGAAGCGATCTGTACATGCCTAATCAGTAACAGAATATTTTCAAATTACAAGTCCAAAACATGCTAAAAATCGATATTTTAGGTGCCCAAAGTCGATATGTGCATGCATCTTCTGTACCCATTTCTTTCCCATATTTGTGCTCAAAAACACCCAAAAATTCGATATTTTTGGGCCTCAGAAGCTATCTGTATATACCTACTCCGTGTTAGAGTATTTTCAATATACAGGCCCAAAACATGCTGAAAATCGATATTTTAGGTGCCCAAAGTCAATATGTGTATGCATCTTCTGCACCCGTTTATATCCCAAATTCAACCTCAAAACACACGAAAATGCGATATATTTGGGTCCCAGAAGCGATCTGTACATGCCTACTCAGTGCTTGAATATTTTCAAAATATATGGCCAAAACATGCTGAAAATCGATATTTTAGGTGCAAAAAGTCAATATGTGCATGCATCTTCTGTATCCGTTTATATCTCAAATTCAAGTTTAAAACACCCGAAAATTCGATATTTTTGGGTCCCAGAAGCGATCTGTACATGCCTACTCCGTGTTTGAGTATTTTTATAATACAGGCCCAAAACAGGCTGAAAATCGATATTTTAGGTTCCCAAAGTCAATATGTGTATGCTTCTTCAGTACACGTTTATATCTCAAATTCAGGCTCAAAACACCCGAAAATTCGATATTTTTGGGTCCCAGAAGCGATCTGTACATGCCTACTCAATGTAAGAATATTTTTGAAACATAGGCAGAAAATCAAGTTGAAAATCGATATTTTAGGTGCACAAAATCGATATGTGCATGCATCTTCTGTACCCGTTTATGTCCCAAATTCAGGCTCAAAACACCCAAAAATTCGTTATTTTTTGGTCCCAGAAGCGATCTGTACATGCCTACTCAGTGCTAGAATATTTTCAAAATATAGGCCCAAAACATGCTAAATATCGATATTTTGGGTGCCAAAGTCGATATGTGCATGCATCTTCTGTAGCCGTTTATATCTCAAATTTAGGCTCAAAACCCCTGAAAATTCAATATTTTTACGTCCCAGAAGCAATATGTACATGCCTACTAGAAAATAGAATGTTTTCATAATATAGGCTCAAAGCATGCTAAAAATCGATATTTTAAGGGTCCAAAGTCGATATGTGCATGCATCTTCTGTACCCGTTGATATCTCAAATTCAGGCTCAAAACACCCGTAAATTCGATATTTTTGGGTCCAAGGAGCGATCTGTACATGCCTACTCCGTGTTAGAGTATTTTCATAATACAGGCCCAAAACATGCTAAAATCGATATTTTAGGTGCCCAATGTCAATATGTGTATGTATCTTCATTACCGGTTTATATCTCAAATTCAGGCTCAAAACTCCCGAAAACTCGATATTTTTGGGTTCAAGAAGCGATCTGTACATGCCTAATCAGTAACAGAATATTTTCAAATTACAAGTCCAAAACATGCTAAAAATCGATATTTTAGGTGCCCAAAGTCGATATGTGCATGCATCTTCTGTACCCATTTCTTTCCCATATTTGTGCTCAAAACACCCAAAAATTCGATATTTTTGGGCCTCAGAAGCTATCTGTATATACCTACTCCGTGTTAGAGTATTTTCAATATACAGGCCCAAAACATGCTGAAAATCGATATTTTAGGTGCCCAAAGTCAATATGTGTATGCATCTTCTGCACCCGTTTATATCCCAAATTCAACCTCAAAACACACGAAAATGCGATATATTTGGGTCCCAGAAGCGATCTGTACATGCCTACTCAGTGCTTGAATATTTTCAAAATATAGGGCCAAAACATGCTGAAAATCGATATTTTAGGTGCAAAAAGTCAATATGTGCATGCATCTTCTGTATCCGTTTATATCTCAAATTCAAGTTTAAAACACCCGAAAATTCGATATTTTTGGGTCCCAGAAGCGATCTGTACATGCCTACTCCGTGTTTGAGTATTTTTATAATACAGGCCCAAAACAGGCTGAAAATCGATATTTTAGGTTCCCAAAGTCAATATGTGTATGCTTCTTCAGTACACGTTTATATCTCAAATTCAGGCACAAAACACCCGAAAATTCGATATTTTTGGGTCCCAGAAGCGATCTGTACATGCCTACTCAGTGCTAGAATATTTTCAAAATATAGGCCCAAAACATGCTAAATATCGATATTTTGGGTGCCAAAGTCGATATGTGCATGCATCTTCTGTAGCCGTTTATATCTCAAATTTAGGCTCAAAACTCCTGAAAATTCAATATTTTTGGGTCCCAGAAGCGATATGTACATGCCTACTAGAAAATAGAATGTTTTCATAATATAGGCTCAAAGCATGCTAAAAATCGATATTTTAAGGGTCCAAAGTCGATATGTGCATGCATCTTTTGTACCCGTTGATATCTCAAATTCAGGCTCAAAACACCCGAAAATTCGATATTTTTGGGTCCCAGGAGCGATCTGTACATGCCTACTGCGTGTTAGAGTATTTTCATTATACAGGCCCGAAACATGCTAAAATCGATATTTTAGGTGCCCAATGTCAATATGTGTATGTATCTTCATTACCGGTTTATATCTCAAATTCAGGCTCAAAACTCCCGAAAACTCGATATTTTTGGGTCCAAGAAGCGATCTGTACATGCCTAATCAGTAACAGAATATTTTCAAATTACAAGTCCAAAACATGCTAAAAATCGATATTTTAGGTGCCCAAAGTCGATATGTGCATGCATCTTCTGTACCCATTTCTTTCTCATATTTGTGCTCAAAACACCCAAAAATTCGATATTTTTGGGCCTCAGAAGCTATCTGTATATACCTACTCCATGTTAGAGTATTTTCAATATACAGGCCCAAAACATGCTGAAAATCGATATTTTAGGTGCCCAAAGTCAATATGTGTATGCATCTTCTGCACCCGTTTATATCCCAAATTCAACCTCAAAACACACGAAAATGCGATATATTTGGATCCCAGAAGCGATCTGTACATGCCTACTCAGTGCTTGAATATTTTCAAAATATAGGGCCAAAACATGCTGAAAATCGATATTTTAGGTGCAAAAAGTCAATATGTGCATGCATCTTCTGTATCCGTTTATATCTCAAATTCAAGTTTAAAACACCCGAAAATTCGATATTTTTGGGTCCCAGAAGCGATCTGTACATGCCTACTCCGTGTTTGAGTATTTTTATAATACAGGCCCAAAACAGGCTGAAAATCTATATTTTAAGTTCCCAAAGTCAATATGTGTATGCTTCTTCAGTACACGTTTATATCTCAAATTCAGGCTCAAAACACCCGAAAATTCGATATTTTTGGGTCCCAGAAGCGATCTTTACATGCCTACTCAGTAACAGAATATTTTCAAAATACAAGTCCAAAAACATGCTGAAAATCTATATTTTAAGTGCACAAAGTCGATATGTGCATGCATCTTCTGTACCCATTTCTATCCCATATTCGTGCTTAAAACACCAAAAAATTCGATATTTTTGGGCCCCAGAAGCTATCTGTACACGCCTACTCAGTGTTAGAATATTTTCATAATACACGCCAAAAACATTCTGGAAATCAATATTTTAGGTTCCCAAAGTTAATATGTGCATGCATTTTCTGTACCCATTTCTATCCCATATTCGTGCACAAAACATCCAAAAAATCGATATTTTTGGGCCCCAGAAGCTTTCTGTACATGCCTACTGCGTGTTAGAGTATTTTCAAGATACAGGCCCAAAACATGCTGAAAATCGATATTTTAGGTGCCCAAAGTCAATATGTGTATGCATCATCTGTACCCGTTTATATCTCAAATTCAGGGTCAAAACACCCGAAAATTCGATATGTTTTGGTCCAAGAAGCGATCTGTACATGCATACTCAGTGCTAAAATATTTTCAGAATATAAGCTCAAAACATGCTAAAAATCGATATTTTAGGTGCCCAAAGTCAATATGTGTATGCATCTTCTGTACCCTTTTATATCTCAAATTCTGGCTCAAAACACCCGAAAATTCGATATTTTTGGGTCCCAAAAGCGATCTGTACATGCCTAAATTAATGTTAGAATATTTTCAAAATATAGGCCCAAAACATGCTAAAAATCGATATTTTAGGTGTCCAAAGTCGATATGTGTATGCATCTTCAGTACCGTTTTATATTTCAAATTCAGGCTCAAAATACCCGAAAATTCGATATTTTTATGTCCCAGAAGCAATCTGTACATGCCTACTCCTTCCTAGAATGTTTTCAAGATACAGACCCAACATGCTCAAAATCGATATTTTAGGTGCAAAAAGTCGATATGTGCATGCATCTTCAGTACCCGTTTATATCTCAATTTCAGAATTAAAACACCCAAAAATTCGATATTTTTGGGTCCCAGAAGCGATCTGTACATGCCTACTCAGTGCAAGAATTTTATCAATATATAGGCACAAAACATGCTGAAAATCGATATTTTAGTTGCCCAAAGTCGATATGTGCATGCAACTTCAGTACCCGTTTATATCTCAAATTCAGGCTCAAAACACCCGAAAATTCGATATTTTTGGGTCCCAGAAGCGATCTGTACATGCCTACTCAATGTTAGAGTATTTTTAAAACACAGGCACAAAAACAAGTTGAAAATCGTTATTTTAGGTGCCAAAAATCGATATGTGCATGCATCTTCTGTACCCGTTTATGTCCCAAATTCAGGCTCAAAACACCCGAAAACTCGATATTTTTGGGTCCAAGAAGCGATCTGTACATGCCTACTCCGTGTTTGAGTATTTTCAAAATTTAGTCCCAAAACATGCTGAAAATCGATATTTTATGTGTCCAAAGTCGATATGTGAATGCATCTTCAGTACCCGTTAATATCTCAAATTCAGGCTTAAAACACCCGAAAATTCGATATTTTTGGGGCCCAGGAGAGTTCTGTACATGCCTAATCACTAATAGAATTATTTCAAAATACAGGCCCAAAACATGTTTAAAATCGATATTTTAGGTGCCCAAAGTTGATATGTGCATGTATCTTCTGTACCCGTTTATATCTCAAATTCAGGATCAAAACACCCGAAAATTCGATATTTATGGGTCCCATAAGCGATCTGTACATGCCTACTCAATGTTAAAATATTTTCAAAACACAGGCACAAAAACAAGTTGAAAATCGATGTTTTAGGTGCCCAAAATCGATATGTGCATGCATCTTCTGTATCCGTTTATGTCCCAAATTCAGGCTTAAAACACCCTAAAATTCGATATTTTTGGGTCCCGGAAGCGATCTGTACATGCCTACTCAGAAAAAGAATGTTCTCAAAATATAAGCCCAAAACATGCTGAAAATCTATATTTTATGTGCCCAAAGTCGATATGTGCATGCATCTTCTGTACCCGTTTATATCTCAAATTCAGGCTCAAAACACCCAGAAATTCGAGATTTTTGGGTCCCTGAAGCGATCTGTACATGCCTAATCAATGTTAGAATATTTTCAAAATATAGGCCCAAAACATGTTAAAAATCGATATTTTAGGTGCCTAAAGTCGATATGTGTATGCATCTTTAGTACCGTTTTATATCTCAAATTCAGGCTCAAAACACCCGAAAATTCGATATTTTTGGGTCCCAGAAGCGATCTGTACATGCCTACTCAATGTAAGAATATTTTTGAAACATAGGCAGAAAAACAAGTTGAAAATCGATATTTTAGGTGCACAAAATCGATATGTGAATGCATCTTCTGTACCCGTTTATGTCTCAAATTCAGGCTCAAAACACCCTAAAATTCGTTATTTTTGGGTCCCAGAAGCGATCTGTACATGCCTACTCAGTGCTAGAATATTTTCAAAATATAGGCCCAAAACATGCTAAATATCGATATTTTGGGTGCCAAAGTCGATATGTGCATGCATCTTCTGTAGCCGTTTATATCTCAAATTTATGCTCAAAACCCCTGAAAATTCAATATTTTTACGTCCCAGAAGCGATCTGTACATGCCTACTAGAAAATAGAATGTTTTCATAATATAGGCTCAAAGCATGCTAAAAATCGATATTTTAGGGGTCCAAAGTCGATAAGTGCATGCATCTTCTGTACCCGTTGATATCTCAAATTCAGGCTCAAAACACCCGAAAATTCGATATTTTTGGGTCCCAGAAGCGATCTGTACATGCCTACTCCGTTTTAGAGTATTTTCATAATACAGGCCCAAAACATGCTAAAATCGATATTTTAGGTGCCCAATGTCAATATGTTTAATTATCTTCATTACCCGTTTATATCTCAAATTCAGACTCAAAACACCCGAAAACTCGATATTTTTGGGTCCAAGACGCGATCTGTACATGCCTAATCAGTAACAGAATATTTTCAAAATACAAGTCCAAAACATGCTAAAAATCGATATTTTATGTGCCCAAAGTCGATATGTGCATGCATCTTCTGTACCCATTTCTATCCCATATTCGTGCTTAAAACACCAAAAAATTCGATATTTTTGGGCCCCAGAAGCTATCTGTACACGCCTACTCAGTGTTAGAATATTTTCATAATACACGCCAAAAACATTCTGGAAATCAATATTTTAGGTTCCCAAAGTTAATATGTGCATGCATTTTCTGTACCCATTTCTATCCCATATTCGTGCACAAAACATCCAAAAAATCGATATTTTTGGGCCCCAGAAGCTTTCTGTACATGCCTACTGCGTGTTAGAGTATTTTCAAGATACAGGCCCAAAACATGCTAAAAATCGATATTTTAGGTGTCCAAAGTCGATATGTGTATGCATCTTCAGTACCGTTTTATATTTCAAATTCAGGCTCAAAATACCCGAAAATTCGATATTTTTATGTCCCAGAAGCAATCTGTACATGCCTACTCCTTCCTAGAATGTTTTCAAGATACAGACCCAACATGCTCAAAATCGATATTTTAGGTGCAAAAAGTCGATATGTGCATGCATCTTCAGTACCCGTTTATATCTCAATTTCAGAATTAAAACACCCAAAAATTCGATATTTTTGGGTCCCAGAAGCGATCTGTACATGCCTACTCAGTGCAAGAATTTTATCAATATATAGGCCCAAAACATGCTGAAAATCGATATTTTAGTTGCCCAAAGTCGATATGTGCATGCAACTTCAGTACCCGTTTATATCTCAAATTCAGGCTCAAAACACCCGAAAATTCGATATTTTTGGGTCCCAGAAGCGATCTGTACATGCCTACTCAATGTTAGAGTATTTTTAAAACACAGGCACAAAAACAAGTTGAAAATCGTTATTTTAGGTGCCAAAAATCGATATGTGCATGCATCTTCTGTACCCGTTTATGTCCCAAATTCAGGCTCAAAACACCCGAAAACTCGATATTTTTGGGTCCAAGAAGCGATCTGTACATGCCTACTCCGTGTTTGAGTATTTTCAAAATTTAGTCCCAAAACATGCTGAAAATCGATATTTTATGTGTCCAAAGTCGATATGTGAATGCATCTTCAGTACCCGTTAATATCTCAAATTCAGGCTTAAAACACCCGAAAATTCGATATTTTTGGGGCCCAGGAGAGTTCTGTACATGCCTAATCACTAATAGAATTATTTCAAAATACAGGCCCAAAACATGTTTAAAATCGATATTTTAGGTGCCCAAAGTTGATATGTGCATGTATCTTCTGTACCCGTTTATATCTCAAATTCAGGATCAAAACACCCGAAAATTCGATATTTATGGGTCCCATAAGCGATCTGTACATGCCTACTCAATGTTAAAATATTTTCAAAACACAGGCACAAAAACAAGTTGAAAATCGATGTTTTAGGTGCCCAAAATCGATATGTGCATGCATCTTCTGTATCCGTTTATGTCCCAAATTCAGGCTTAAAACACCCTAAAATTCGATATTTTTGGGTCCCGGAAGCGATCTGTACATGCCTACTCAGAAAAAGAATGTTCTCAAAATATAAGCCCAAAACATGCTGAAAATCTATATTTTATGTGCCCAAAGTCGATATGTGCATGCATCTTCTGTACCCGTTTATATCTCAAATTCAGGCTCAAAACACCCAGAAATTCGAGATTTTTGGGTCCCTGAAGCGATCTGTACATGCCTAATCAATGTTAGAATATTTTCAAAATATAGGCCCAAAACATGTTAAAAATCGATATTTTAGGTGCCTAAAGTCGATATGTGTATGCATCTTTAGTACCGTTTTATATCTCAAATTCAGGCTCAAAACACCCGAAAATTCGATATTTTTGGGTCCCAGAAGCGATCTGTACATGCCTACTCAATGTAAGAATATTTTTGAAACATAGGCAGAAAAACAAGTTGAAAATCGATATTTTAGGTGCACAAAATCGATATGTGAATGCATCTTCTGTACCCGTTTATGTCTCAAATTCAGGCTCAAAACACCCTAAAATTCGTTATTTTTGGGTCCCAGAAGCGATCTGTACATGCCTACTCAGTGCTAGAATATTTTCAAAATATAGGCCCAAAACATGCTAAATATCGATATTTTGGGTGCCAAAGTCGATATGTGCATGCATCTTCTGTAGCCGTTTATATCTCAAATTTATGCTCAAAACCCCTGAAAATTCAATATTTTTACGTCCCAGAAGCGATCTGTACATGCCTACTAGAAAATAGAATGTTTTCATAATATAGGCTCAAAGCATGCTAAAAATCGATATTTTAGGGGTCCAAAGTCGATAAGTGCATGCATCTTCTGTACCCGTTGATATCTCAAATTCAGGCTCAAAACACCCGAAAATTCGATATTTTTGGGTCCCAGAAGCGATCTGTACATGCCTACTCCGTTTTAGAGTATTTTCATAATACAGGCCCAAAACATGCTAAAATCGATATTTTAGGTGCCCAATGTCAATATGTTTAATTATCTTCATTACCCGTTTATATCTCAAATTCAGACTCAAAACACCCGAAAACTCGATATTTTTGGGTCCAAGACGCGATCTGTACATGCCTAATCAGTAACAGAATATTTTCAAAATACAAGTCCAAAACATGCTAAAAATCGATATTTTATGTGCCCAAAGTCGATATGTGCATGCATCTTCTGTACCCATTTCTATCCCATATTCGTGCTTAAAACACCAAAAAATTCGATATTTTTGGGCCCCAGAAGCTATCTGTACACGCCTACTCAGTGTTAGAATATTTTCATAATACACCCCAAAAACATTCTGGAAATCAATATTTTAGGTTCCCAAAGTTAATATGTGCATGCATTTTCTGTACCCATTTCTATCCCATATTCGTGCACAAAACATCCAAAAAATCGATATTTTTGGGCCCCAGAAGCTATCTGTACATGCCTACTCCGTGTTAGAGTATTTTCAAGATACAGGCCCAAAACATGCTGAAAATCGATATTTTAGGTGCCCAAAGTCAATATGTGTATGCATCATCTGTACCCGTTTATATCTCAAATTCAGGGTCAAAACACCCGAAAATTCGATATGTTTTGGTCCAAGAAGCGATCTGTACATGCATACTCAGTGCTAAAATATTTTCAGAATATAAGCTCAAAACATGCTAAAAATCGATATTTTAGGTGCCCAAAGTCAATATGTGTATGCATCTTCTGTACCCTTTTATATCTCAAATTCTGGCTCAAAACACCAGAAAAATTCGATATTTTTGGGTCCCAGAAGCGATCTGTACATGCCTAATCAATGTTAGAATATTTTCAAAATATAGGCCCAAAACATGCTAAAATCGATATTTTAGGTGTCCAAAGTCGATATGTGTATGCATCTTCAGTACCGTTTTATATCTCAAATTCAGGCTCAAAACACCCGAAAATTCGATATTTTTATGTCCCAGAAGCAATCTGTACATGCCTACTCCTTCCTAGAATGTTTTCAAGATACAGACCCAACATGCTCAAAATCGATATTTTAGGTGCAAAAAGTCGATATGAGCATGCATCTTCAGTACCCGTTTATATCTTAAATTCAGACTTAAAACACCCAAAAATTCGATTTTTTTGGGTCTCAGAAGCGATCTGTACATGCCTACTCAGTGCAAGAATTTTTTCAATATATAGGCCCAAAATATGCTGAAAATCGATATTTTAGGTGCCCAAAGTCGATATGTGCATGCAACTTCAGTATCCGTTTATATCTCAAATTCAGGCTCAAAACACCCGAAAATTCGATATTTTTGGGTCCCAGAAGCGATCTGTACATGCCTACCCAATGTTAGAGTATTTTCAAAACACAGGCACAAAAACAAGTTGAAAATCGTTATTCTAGGTGCCAAAAATCGATATGTGCATGCATCTTCTGTACCCGTTTATGTCCTAAATTCAGGCTCAAAAAACCCGAAAACTATATATTTTTGGGTCCAAGAAGCGATCTGTACATGCCTACTCCGTGTTTGAGTATTTTCAAAATTTAGGCCCAAAACATGCTGAAAATCGATATTTTATGTGCCCAAAGTCGATATGTGAATGCATCTTCAGTACCCGTTAATATCTCAAATTCAGGCTCAAAACACCCGAAAAATCGATATTTTTGGGTCCCAGGAGAGTTCTGTACATGCCTACTCACTAATAGAATTATTTCAAAATACAGGCCCAAAACATGTTTAAAATCGATATTTTAGGTGCCCAAAGTTGATATGTGCATGTATCTTCTGTACCCGTTTATATCTCAAATTCAGGATCAAAACACCCGAAAATTCGATATTTATGGGTCCCATAAGCGATCTGTACATGCCTACTCAATGTTAAAATATTTTCAAAACACAGGCACAAAAACAAGTTGAAAATCGATGTTTTAGGTGCCCAAAATCGATATGTGCATGCATCTTCTGTATCCGTTTATGTCCCAAATTCAGGCTTAAAACACCCTAAAATTCGATATTTTTGGGTCCCAGAAGCGATCTGTACATGCCTAATCAATGTTAGAATATTTTCAAAATATAGGCCCAAAACATGTTAAAAATCGATATTTTAGGTGCCCAAAGTCGATATGTGTATGCATCTTTAGTACCGTTTTATATCTCAAATTCAGGCTCAAAACACCCGAAAATTCTATATTTTTATGTCCCAGAAGCAATCTGTACATGCCTACTCCTTCCTAGAATGTTTTCAAGATACAGACCCAACATGCTCAAAATCGATATTTTAGGTGCAAAAAGTCGATATGTGAATGCATCTTCTGTAGCCGTTTATATCTCAAATTCAGGCTTAAAACACCCGAAAATTCGATATTTTTGGGTCCCAGAAGCGATCTATACATGCCTACTCAGTGCAAGAATTTTTTCAATATATAGGCCCAAAACATGCTGAAAATCGAAATTTTAGGTGCCCAAAGTCGATATGTGCATGCATCTTCTGTACCCGTTTATATCTCAAATTCAGGCTCAAAACACCCGAATATTTAATTTTAATTTTTTCCCAGACACGATCTGTACATGCCTACTCATTGACAGAATATTTTCAAATTACAGACCCAAAACATGCTGAAAATTGATATTTCAGGTGCCCAAAGTCGATATGTGCATGCATCTTCAGTACCCGTTTATATCTCAAATTCAGGCTCAAAACACCCGAATATTCGATTTCATTTTGGCCCAGAAGTGATCTGTACATGCCTACTCAGTGCTAGAATATTTTCAAAATATAGGCCCAAAACATGCTAAATATCGATATTTTGGGTGCACAAAGTCTATATATGCATGCATCTTTTGTAGCCGTTTATATCTCAAATTCAGGCTCAAAACAACCAAAAATTCGATATTTTTGGGTCCCAGAAGCGATCTGTACATGCCTACTCAATGTTAGAATATTTTCAAAACACAGGCACAAAAACAAGTTGAAAATGGATATTTTATGTGCCCAAAATTGATTTGTGCAAGGATCTTCTGTACCCGTTTATGTCCCAAATTCAGGCTTAAAACACCCTAAAATTCGATATTTTTGGGACCCAGAAGCGATCCGTACATGCCTACTCAATGTTAGAATATTTTCAAAATACAGGCACAAAAACAAGTTGAATATCGATGTTTTAGGAGCCCAAAATCGATATGTGCATGCATCTTCAGTATCCTTTTATATCTCAAATTCTGGCTCAAAACACCCGAAAATTCGATATTTTTGGGTCCCAGAAGAGATCTGTACATGCCTATTCCGTGTTAAAGTATTTTCAAAATACAGGCCCAAAACATGCTGAAAATCGATATTTTAGGTGCCCAAAGTCAATATGTGAATGCATCTTCTGTACCCGTTTATATCTCAAATTCAGGCTTAAAACACCTGAAAATTCGATATTTTTGGTTTCCGGAAGCGATCTGTACATGCCTAGTCCGTGTAAGAGTATTTTCAAAATACAGGCCTAAAACATGCTGAAAATTGATATTTCAGGTGCCCAAAGTCGATATGTGCATGCATCTTCAGTACCCGTTTATATCTCATATTCAGGCTCAAAACACCTGAAAATTCGATATTTTTGGGTCCCAGAAGCGATCTGTACATGCCTACTCCGTGTTAGAATATTTTTATAATACAGGCCCAAAACATGCTGAAAATCGATATTTTAGGTGCTCAAAGTCAATATATGTATGTATATTCAGTACCCGTTTATATTTCAAATTCAGGATCAAAACACCCAAAAATTCGATATTTTTGGGTCCCAGAAGCGATCTGTACATGCCTACTCAATGTTAGAATACTTTCAAAACACAGGCACAAAAACAAGTTGAAAATCAATATTTTAGGTGTCCAAAATCGATACGTGCATGCATCTTCTGTACCCGTTTATATCTCAAATTCAGGCTCAAAACACCCGAATATTTGATTTTATTTTTGCCCAGAAACGATCTGTACATGCCTACTCAGTGACAGAATATTTTCAAAATACAGACCCAAAACATGCTGAAAATTGATATTTCAGGTGCCCAAAGTCGATATGTGAATGCATCTTCAGTACCCGTTAATATCTCAAATTCAGGCTTAAAACACCCGAAAATTCGATATTTTTGGGGCCCAGGAGAGTTCTGTACATGCCTAATCACTAATAGAATTATTTCAAAATACAGGCCCAAAACATGTTTAAAATCGATATTTTAGGTGCCCAAAGTTGATATGTGCATGTATCTTCTGTACCCGTTTATATCTCAAATTCAGGATCAAAACACCCGAAAATTCGATATTTATGGGTCCCATAAGCGATCTGTACATGCCTACTCAATGTTAAAATATTTTCAAAACACAGGCACAAAAACAAGTTGAAAATCGATGTTTTAGGTGCCCAAAATCGATATGTGCATGCATCTTCTGTATCCGTTTATGTCCCAAATTCAGGCTTAAAACACCCTAAAATTCGATATTTTTGGGTCCCGGAAGCGATCTGTACATGCCTACTCAGAAAAAGAATGTTCTCAAAATATAAGCCCAAAACATGCTGAAAATCTATATTTTATGTGCCCAAAGTCGATATGTGCATGCATCTTCTGTACCCGTTTATATCCCAAATTCAGGCTCAAAACACCCAGAAATTCGATATTTTTGGGTCCCAGAAGCGATCTGTACATGCCTAATCAATGTTAGAATATTTTCAAAATATAGGCCCAAAACATGTTAAAAATCGATATTTTAGGTGCCTAAAGTCGATATGTGTATGCATCTTTAGTACCGTTTTATATCTCAAATTCAGGCTCAAAACACCCGAAAATTCGATATTTTTGGGTCCCAGAAGCGATCTGTACATGCCTACTCAATGTAAGAATATTTTTGAAACATAGGCAGAAAAACAAGTTGAAAATCGATATTTTAGGTGCACAAAATCGATATGTGAATGCATCTTCTGTACCCGTTTATGTCTCAAATTCAGGCTCAAAACACCCTAAAATTCGTTATTTTTGGGTCCCAGAAGCAATCTGTACATGCCTACTCAGTGCTAGAATATTTTCAAAATATAGGCCCAAAACATGCTAAATATCGATATTTTGGGTGCCAAAGTCGATATGTGCATGCATCTTCTGTAGCCGTTTATATCTCAAATTTATGCTCAAAACCCCTGAAAATTCAATATTTTTACGTCCCAGAAGCGATCTGTACATGCCTACCCAATGTTAGAGTATTTTCAAAACACAGGCACAAAAACAAGTTGAAAATCGTTATTCTAGGTGCCAAAAATCGATATGTGCATGCATCTTCTGTACCCGTTTATGTCCTAAATTCAGGCTCAAAAAACCCGAAAACTATATATTTTTGGGTCCAAGAAGCGATCTGTACATGCCTACTCCGTGTTTGAGTATTTTCAAAATTTAGGCCCAAAACATGCTGAAAATCGATATTTTATGTGCCCAAAGTCGATATGTGAATGCATCTTCAGTACCCGTTAATATCTCAAATTCAGGCTCAAAACACCCGAAAAATCGATATTTTTGGGTCCCAGGAGAGTTCTGTACATGCCTACTCACTAATAGAATTATTTCAAAATACAGGCCCAAAACATGTTTAAAATCGATATTTTAGGTGCCCAAAGTTGATATGTGCATGTATCTTCTGTACCCGTTTATATCTCAAATTCAGGATCAAAACACCCGAAAATTCGATATTTATGGGTCCCATAAGCGATCTGTACATGCCTACTCAATGTTAAAATATTTTCAAAACACAGGCACAAAAACAAGTTGAAAATCGATGTTTTAGGTGCCCAAAATCGATATGTGCATGCATCTTCTGTATCCGTTTATGTCCCAAATTCAGGCTTAAAACACCCTAAAATTCGATATTTTTGGGTCCCAGAAGCGATCTGTACATGCCTAATCAATGTTAGAATATTTTCAAAATATAGGCCCAAAACATGTTAAAAATCGATATTTTAGGTGCCCAAAGTCGATATGTGTATGCATCTTTAGTACCGTTTTATATCTCAAATTCAGGCTCAAAACACCCGAAAATTCTATATTTTTATGTCCCAGAAGCAATCTGTACATGCCTACTCCTTCCTAGAATGTTTTCAAGATACAGACCCAACATGCTCAAAATCGATATTTTAGGTGCAAAAAGTCGATATGTGAATGCATCTTCTGTAGCCGTTTATATCTCAAATTCAGGCTTAAAACACCCGAAAATTCGATATTTTTGGGTCCCAGAAGCGATCTATACATGCCTACTCAGTGCAAGAATTTTTTCAATATATAGGCCCAAAACATGCTGAAAATCGAAATTTTAGGTGCCCAAAGTCGATATGTGCATGCATCTTCTGTACCCGTTTATATCTCAAATTCAGGCTCAAAACACCCGAATATTTAATTTTAATTTTTTCCCAGACACGATCTGTACATGCCTACTCATTGACAGAATATTTTCAAATTACAGACCCAAAACATGCTGAAAATTGATATTTCAGGTGCCCAAAGTCGATATGTGCATGCATCTTCAGTACCCGTTTATATCTCAAATTCAGGCTCAAAACACCCGAATATTCGATTTCATTTTGGCCCAGAAGTGATCTGTACATGCCTACTCAGTGCTAGAATATTTTCAAAATATAGGCCCAAAACATGCTAAATATCGATATTTTGGGTGCACAAAGTCTATATATGCATGCATCTTTTGTAGCCGTTTATATCTCAAATTCAGGCTCAAAACAACCAAAAATTCGATATTTTTGGGTCCCAGAAGCGATCTGTACATGCCTACTCAATGTTAGAATATTTTCAAAACACAGGCACAAAAACAAGTTGAAAATGGATATTTTATGTGCCCAAAATTGATTTGTGCAAGGATCTTCTGTACCCGTTTATGTCCCAAATTCAGGCTTAAAACACCCTAAAATTCGATATTTTTGGGACCCAGAAGCGATCCGTACATGCCTACTCAATGTTAGAATATTTTCAAAATACAGGCACAAAAACAAGTTGAATATCGATGTTTTAGGAGCCCAAAATCGATATGTGCATGCATCTTCAGTATCCTTTTATATCTCAAATTCTGGCTCAAAACACCCGAAAATTCGATATTTTTGGGTCCCAGAAGAGATCTGTACATGCCTATTCCGTGTTAAAGTATTTTCAAAATACAGGCCCAAAACATGCTGAAAATCGATATTTTAGGTGCCCAAAGTCAATATGTGAATGCATCTTCTGTACCCGTTTATATCTCAAATTCAGGCTTAAAACACCTGAAAATTCGATATTTTTGGTTTCCGGAAACGATCTGTACATGCCTAGTCCGTGTAAGAGTATTTTCAAAATACAGGCCTAAAACATGCTGAAAATTGATATTTCAGGTGCCCAAAGTCGATATGTGCATGCATCTTCAGTACCCGTTTATATCTCATATTCAGGCTCAAAACACCTGAAAATTCGATATTTTTGGGTCCCAGAAGCGATCTGTACATGCCTACTCCGTGTTAGAATATTTTTATAATACAGGCCCAAAACATGCTGAAAATCGATATTTTAGGTGCTCAAAGTCAATATATGTATGTATATTCAGTACCCGTTTATATTTCAAATTCAGGATCAAAACACCCAAAAATTCGATATTTTTGGGTCCCAGAAGCGATCTGTACATGCCTACTCAATGTTAGAATACTTTCAAAACACAGGCACAAAAACAAGTTGAAAATCAATATTTTAGGTGTCCAAAATCGATACGTGCATGCATCTTCTGTACCCGTTTATATCTCAAATTCAGGCTCAAAACACCCGAATATTTGATTTTATTTTTGCCCAGAAACGATCTGTACATGCCTACTCAGTGACAGAATATTTTCAAAATACAGACCCAAAACATGCTGAAAATTGATATTTCAGGTGCCCAAAGTCGATATGTGAATGCATCTTCAGTACCCGTTAATATCTCAAATTCAGGCTTAAAACACCCGAAAATTCGATATTTTTGGGGCCCAGGAGAGTTCTGTACATGCCTAATCACTAATAGAATTATTTCAAAATACAGGCCCAAAACATGTTTAAAATCGATATTTTAGGTGCCCAAAGTTGATATGTGCATGTATCTTCTGTACCCGTTTATATCTCAAATTCAGGATCAAAACACCCGAAAATTCGATATTTATGGGTCCCATAAGCGATCTGTACATGCCTACTCAATGTTAAAATATTTTCAAAACACAGGCACAAAAACAAGTTGAAAATCGATGTTTTAGGTGCCCAAAATCGATATGTGCATGCATCTTCTGTATCCGTTTATGTCCCAAATTCAGGCTTAAAACACCCTAAAATTCGATATTTTTGGGTCCCGGAAGCGATCTGTACATGCCTACTCAGAAAAAGAATGTTCTCAAAATATAAGCCCAAAACATGCTGAAAATCTATATTTTATGTGCCCAAAGTCGATATGTGCATGCATCTTCTGTACCCGTTTATATCCCAAATTCAGGCTCAAAACACCCAGAAATTCGATATTTTTGGGTCCCAGAAGCGATCTGTACATGCCTAATCAATGTTAGAATATTTTCAAAATATAGGCCCAAAACATGTTAAAAATCGATATTTTAGGTGCCTAAAGTCGATATGTGTATGCATCTTTAGTACCGTTTTATATCTCAAATTCAGGCTCAAAACACCCGAAAATTCGATATTTTTGGGTCCCAGAAGCGATCTGTACATGCCTACTCAATGTAAGAATATTTTTGAAACATAGGCAGAAAAACAAGTTGAAAATCGATATTTTAGGTGCACAAAATCGATATGTGAATGCATCTTCTGTACCCGTTTATGTCTCAAATTCAGGCTCAAAACACCCTAAAATTCGTTATTTTTGGGTCCCAGAAGCAATCTGTACATGCCTACTCAGTGCTAGAATATTTTCAAAATATAGGCCCAAAACATGCTAAATATCGATATTTTGGGTGCCAAAGTCGATATGTGCATGCATCTTCTGTAGCCGTTTATATCTCAAATTTATGCTCAAAACCCCTGAAAATTCAATATTTTTACGTCCCAGAAGCGATCTGTACATGCCTACTAGAAAATAGAATGTTTTCATAATATAGGCTCAAAGCATGCTAAAAATCGATATTTTAGGGGTCCAAAGTCGATAAGTGCATGCATCTTCTGTACCCGTTGATATCTCAAATTCAGGCTCAAAACACCCGAAAATTCGATATTTTTGGGTCCCAGAAGCGATCTGTACATGCCTACTCCGTTTTAGAGTATTTTCATAATACAGGCCCAAAACATGCTAAAATCGATATTTTAGGTGCCCAATGTCAATATGTTTAATTATCTTCATTACCCGTTTATATCTCAAATTCAGACTCAAAACACCCGAAAACTCGATATTTTTGGGTCCAAGACGCGATCTGTACATGCCTAATCAGTAACAGAATATTTTCAAAATACAAGTCCAAAACATGCTAAAAATCGATATTTTATGTGCCCAAAGTCGATATGTGCATGCATCTTCTGTACCCATTTCTATCCCATATTCGTGCTTAAAACACCAAAAAATTCGTTATTTTTGGGCCCCAGAAGCTATCTGTACACGCCTACTCAGTGTTAGAATATTTTCATAATACACCCCAAAAACATTCTGGAAATCGATATTTTAGGTTCCCAAAGTTAATATGTGCATGCATTTTCTGTACCCATTTCTATCCCATATTCGTGCACAAAACATCCAAAAAATCGATATTTTTGGGCCCCAGAAGCTATCTGTACATGCCTACTCCGTGTTAGAGTATTTTCAAGATACAGGCCCAAAACATGCTGAAAATCGATATTTTAGGTGCCCAAAGTCAATATGTGTATGCATCATCTGTACCCGTTTATATCTCAAATTCAGGGAAAAAACACCCGAAAATTCGATATGTTTTGGTCCAAGAAGCGATCTGTACATGCATACTCAGTGCTAAAATATTTTCAGAATATAAGCTCAAAACATGCTAAAAATCGATATTTTAGGTGCCCAAAGTCAATATGTGTATGCATCTTCTGTACCCTTTTATATCTCAAATTCTGGCTCAAAACACCAGAAAATTCGATATTTTTGGGTCCCAGAAGCGATCTGTACATGCCTACCCAATGTTAGAGTATTTTCAAAACACAGGCACAAAAACAAGTTGAAAATCGTTATTTTAGGTGCCAAAAATCGATATGTGCATGCATCTTCTGTACCCGTTTATGTCCCAAATTCAGGCTCAAAACACCCGAAAACTATATATTTTTGGGTCCAAGAAGCGATCTGTACATGCCTACTCCGTGTTTGAGTATTTTCAAAATTTAGGCCCAAAACATGCTGAAAATCGATATTTTATGTGCCCAAAGTCGATATGTGAATGCATCTTCAGTACCCGTTAATATCTCAAATTCAGGCTCAAAACACCCGAAAATTCGATATTTTTGGGTCCCAGGAGAGTTCTGTACATGCCTACTCACTAATAGAATTTTTTCAAAATACAGGCCCAAAACATGTTCAAAATCGATATTTTAGGTGCAAAAAGTCGATATGAGCATGCATCTTCAGTACCCGTTTATATCTTAAATTCAGACTTAAAACACCCAAAAATTCGATTTTTTTGGGTCTCAGAAGCGATCTGTACATGCCTACTCAGTGCAAGAATTTTTTCAATATATAGGCCCAAAATATGCTGAAAATCGATATTTTAGGTGCCCAAAGTCGATATGTGCATGCAACTTCAGTATCCGTTTATATCTCAAATTCAGGCTCAAAACACCCGAAAATTCGATATTTTTGGGTCCCAGAAGCGATCTGTACATGCCTACCCAATGTTAGAGTATTTTCAAAACACAGGCACAAAAACAAGTTGAAAATCGTTATTCTAGGTGCCAAAAATCGATATGTGCATGCATCTTCTGTACCCGTTTATGTCCTAAATTCAGGCTCAAAAAACCCGAAAACTATATATTTTTGGGTCCAAGAAGCGATCTGTACATGCCTACTCCGTGTTTGAGTATTTTCAAAATTTAGGCCCAAAACATGCTGAAAATCGATATTTTATGTGCCCAAAGTCGATATGTGAATGCATCTTCAGTACCCGTTAATATCTCAAATTCAGGCTCAAAACACCCGAAAAATCGATATTTTTGGGTCCCAGGAGAGTTCTGTACATGCCTACTCACTAATAGAATTATTTCAAAATACAGGCCCAAAACATGTTTAAAATCGATATTTTAGGTGCCCAAAGTTGATATGTGCATGTATCTTCTGTACCCGTTTATATCTCAAATTCAGGATCAAAACACCCGAAAATTCGATATTTATGGGTCCCATAAGCGATCTGTACATGCCTACTCAATGTTAAAATATTTTCAAAACACAGGCACAAAAACAAGTTGAAAATCGATGTTTTAGGTGCCCAAAATCGATATGTGCATGCATCTTCTGTATCCGTTTATGTCCCAAATTCAGGCTTAAAACACCCTAAAATTCGATATTTTTGGGTCCCAGAAGCGATCTGTACATGCCTAATCAATGTTAGAATATTTTCAAAATATAGGCCCAAAACATGTTAAAAATCGATATTTTAGGTGCCCAAAGTCGATATGTGTATGCATCTTTAGTACCGTTTTATATCTCAAATTCAGGCTCAAAACACCCGAAAATTCTATATTTTTATGTCCCAGAAGCAATCTGTACATGCCTACTCCTTCCTAGAATGTTTTCAAGATACAGACCCAACATGCTCAAAATCGATATTTTAGGTGCAAAAAGTCGATATGTGAATGCATCTTCTGTAGCCGTTTATATCTCAAATTCAGGCTTAAAACACCCGAAAATTCGATATTTTTGGGTCCCAGAAGCGATCTATACATGCCTACTCAGTGCAAGAATTTTTTCAATATATAGGCCCAAAACATGCTGAAAATCGAAATTTTAGGTGCCCAAAGTCGATATGTGCATGCATCTTCTGTACCCGTTTATATCTCAAATTCAGGCTCAAAACACCCGAATATTTAATTTTAATTTTTTCCCAGACACGATCTGTACATGCCTACTCATTGACAGAATATTTTCAAATTACAGACCCAAAACATGCTGAAAATTGATATTTCAGGTGCCCAAAGTCGATATGTGCATGCATCTTCAGTACCCGTTTATATCTCAAATTCAGGCTCAAAACACCCGAATATTCGATTTCATTTTGGCCCAGAAGTGATCTGTACATGCCTACTCAGTGCTAGAATATTTTCAAAATATAGCCCCAAAACATGCTAAATATCGATATTTTGGGTGCACAAAGTCTATATATGCATGCATCTTTTGTAGCCGTTTATATCTCAAATTCAGGCTCAAAACAACCAAAAATTCGATATTTTTGGGTCCCAGAAGCGATCTGTACATGCCTACTCAATGTTAGAATATTTTCAAAACACAGGCACAAAAACAAGTTGAAAATGGATATTTTATGTGCCCAAAATTGATTTGTGCAAGGATCTTCTGTACCCGTTTATGTCCCAAATTCAGGCTTAAAACACCCTAAAATTCGATATTTTTGGGACCCAGAAGCGATCCGTACATGCCTACTCAATGTTAGAATATTTTCAAAATACAGGCACAAAAACAAGTTGAATATCGATGTTTTAGGAGCCCAAAATCGATATGTGCATGCATCTTCAGTATCCTTTTATATCTCAAATTCTGGCTCAAAACACCCGAAAATTCGATATTTTTGGGTCCCAGAAGAGATCTGTACATGCCTATTCCGTGTTAAAGTATTTTCAAAATACAGGCCCAAAACATGCTGAAAATCGATATTTTAGGTGCCCAAAGTCAATATGTGAATGCATCTTCTGTACCCGTTTATATCTCAAATTCAGGCTTAAAACACCTGAAAATTCGATATTTTTGGTTTCCGGAAGCGATCTGTACATGCCTAGTCCGTGTAAGAGTATTTTCAAAATACAGGCCTAAAACATGCTGAAAATTGATATTTCAGGTGCCCAAAGTCGATATGTGCATGCATCTTCAGTACCCGTTTATATCTCATATTCAGGCTCAAAACACCTGAAAATTCGATATTTTTGGGTCCCAGAAGCGATCTGTACATGCCTACTCCGTGTTAGAATATTTTTATAATACAGGCCCAAAACATGCTGAAAATCGATATTTTAGGTGCTCAAAGTCAATATATGTATGTATATTCAGTACCCGTTTATATTTCAAATTCAGGATCAAAACACCCAAAAATTCGATATTTTTGGGTCCCAGATGCGATCTGTACATGCCTACTCAATGTTAGAATACTTTCAAAACACAGGCAGAAAAACAAGTTGAAAATCAATATTTTAGGTGTCCAAAATCGATACGTGCATGCATCTTCTGTACCCGTTTATATCTCAAATTCAGGCTCAAAACACCCGAATATTTGATTTTATTTTTGCCCAGAAACGATCTGTACATGCCTACTCAGTGACAGAATATTTTCAAAATACAGACCCAAAACATGCTGAAAATTGATATTTCAGGTGCCCAAAGTCGATATGTGAATGCATCTTCAGTACCCGTTAATATCTCAAATTCAGGCTTAAAACACCCGAAAATTCGATATTTTTGGGGCCCAGGAGAGTTCTGTACATGCCTAATCACTAATAGAATTATTTCAAAATACAGGCCCAAAACATGTTTAAAATCGATATTTTAGGTGCCCAAAGTTGATATGTGCATGTATCTTCTGTACCCGTTTATATCTCAAATTCAGGATCAAAACACCCGAAAATTCGATATTTATGGGTCCCATAAGCGATCTGTACATGCCTACTCAATGTTAAAATATTTTCAAAACACAGGCACAAAAACAAGTTGAAAATCGATGTTTTAGGTGCCCAAAATCGATATGTGCATGCATCTTCTGTATCCGTTTATGTCCCAAATTCAGGCTTAAAACACCCTAAAATTCGATATTTTTGGGTCCCGGAAGCGATCTGTACATGCCTACTCAGAAAAAGAATGTTCTCAAAATATAAGCCCAAAACATGCTGAAAATCTATATTTTATGTGCCCAAAGTCGATATGTGCATGCATCTTCTGTACCCGTTTATATCCCAAATTCAGGCTCAAAACACCCAGAAATTCGATATTTTTGGGTCCCAGAAGCGATCTGTACATGCCTAATCAATGTTAGAATATTTTCAAAATATAGGCCCAAAACATGTTAAAAATCGATATTTTAGGTGCCTAAAGTCGATATGTGTATGCATCTTTAGTACCGTTTTATATCTCAAATTCAGGCTCAAAACACCCGAAAATTCGATATTTTTGGGTCCCAGAAGCGATCTGTACATGCCTACTCAATGTAAGAATATTTTTGAAACATAGGCAGAAAAACAAGTTGAAAATCGATATTTTAGGTGCACAAAATCGATATGTGAATGCATCTTCTGTACCCGTTTATGTCTCAAATTCAGGCTCAAAACACCCTAAAATTCGTTATTTTTGGGTCCCAGAAGCAATCTGTACATGCCTACTCAGTGCTAGAATATTTTCAAAATATAGGCCCAAAACATGCTAAATATCGATATTTTGGGTGCCAAAGTCGATATGTGCATGCATCTTCTGTAGCCGTTTATATCTCAAATTTATGCTCAAAACCCCTGAAAATTCAATATTTTTACGTCCCAGAAGCGATCTGTACATGCCTACTAGAAAATAGAATGTTTTCATAATATAGGCTCAAAGCATGCTAAAAATCGATATTTTAGGGGTCCAAAGTCGATAAGTGCATGCATCTTCTGTACCCGTTGATATCTCAAATTCAGGCTCAAAACACCCGAAAATTCGATATTTTTGGGTCCCAGAAGCGATCTGTACATGCCTACTCCGTTTTAGAGTATTTTCATAATACAGGCCCAAAACATGCTAAAATCGATATTTTAGGTGCCCAATGTCAATATGTTTAATTATCTTCATTACCCGTTTATATCTCAAATTCAGACTCAAAACACCCGAAAACTCGATATTTTTGGGTCCAAGACGCGATCTGTACATGCCTAATCAGTAACAGAATATTTTCAAAATACAAGTCCAAAACATGCTAAAAATCGATATTTTATGTGCCCAAAGTCGATATGTGCATGCATCTTCTGTACCCATTTCTATCCCATATTCGTGCTTAAAACACCAAAAAATTCGTTATTTTTGGGCCCCAGAAGCTATCTGTACACGCCTACTCAGTGTTAGAATATTTTCATAATACACCCCAAAAACATTCTGGAAATCGATATTTTAGGTTCCCAAAGTTAATATGTGCATGCATTTTCTGTACCCATTTCTATCCCATATTCGTGCACAAAACATCCAAAAAATCGATATTTTTGGGCCCCAGAAGCTATCTGTACATGCCTACTCCGTGTTAGAGTATTTTCAAGATACAGGCCCAAAACATGCTGAAAATCGATATTTTAGGTGCCCAAAGTCAATATGTGTATGCATCATCTGTACCCGTTTATATCTCAAATTCAGGGAAAAAACACCCGAAAATTCGATATGTTTTGGTCCAAGAAGCGATCTGTACATGCATACTCAGTGCTAAAATATTTTCAGAATATAAGCTCAAAACATGCTAAAAATCGATATTTTAGGTGCCCAAAGTCAATATGTGTATGCATCTTCTGTACCCTTTTATATCTCAAATTCTGGCTCAAAACACCAGAAAATTCGATATTTTTGGGTCCCAGAAGCGATCTGTACATGCCTACCCAATGTTAGAGTATTTTCAAAACACAGGCACAAAAACAAGTTGAAAATCGTTATTTTAGGTGCCAAAAATCGATATGTGCATGCATCTTCTGTACCCGTTTATGTCCCAAATTCAGGCTCAAAACACCCGAAAACTATATATTTTTGGGTCCAAGAAGCGATCTGTACATGCCTACTCCGTGTTTGAGTATTTTCAAAATTTAGGCCCAAAACATGCTGAAAATCGATATTTTATGTGCCCAAAGTCGATATGTGAATGCATCTTCAGTACCCGTTAATATCTCAAATTCAGGCTCAAAACACCCGAAAATTCGATATTTTTGGGTCCCAGGAGAGTTCTGTACATGCCTACTCACTAATAGAATTTTTTCAAAATACAGGCCCAAAACATGTTTAAAATCGATATTTTAGCTGCCCAAAGTTGATATGTGCATGTATCTTCTGTACCCGTTTATATCTCAAATTCAGGATCAAAACACCCGAAAATTCGATATTTATGGGTCCCATAAGCGATCTGTACATGCCTACTCAATGTTAAAATATTTTCAAAACACAGGCACAAAAACAAGTTGAAAATCGATGTTTTAGGTGCCCAAAATCGATATGTGCATGCATCTTCTGTATCCGTTTATGTCCCAAATTCAGGCTTAAAACACCCTAAAATTCGATATTTTTGGGTCCCAGAAGCGATCTGTACATGCCTAATCAATGTTAGAATATTTTCAAAATATAGGCCCAAAACATGTTAAAAATCGATATTTTAGGTGCCTAAAGTCGATATGTGTATGCATCTTTAGTACCGTTTTATATCTCAAATTCAGGCTCAAAACACCCGAAAATTCTATATTTTTATGTCCCAGAAGCAATCTGTACATGCCTACTCCTTCCTAGAATGTTTTCAAGATACAGACCCAACATGCTCAAAATCGATATTTTAGGTGCAAAAAGTCGATATGTGCATGCATCTTCTGTAGCCGTTTATATCTCAAATTCAGGCTTAAAATACCCGAAAATTCGATATTTTTGGGTCCCAGAAGCGATCTATACATGCCTACTCAGTGCAAGAATTTTTTCAATATATAGGCCCAAAACATGCTGAAAATCGAAATTTTAGGTGCCCAAAGTCGATATGTGCATGCATCTTCTGTACCCGTTTATATCTCAAATTCAGGCTCAAAACACCCGAATATTTGATTTTAATTTTTTCCCAGACACGATCTGTACATGCCTACTCATTGACAGAATATTTTCAAAATACAGACCCAAAACATGCTGAAAATTGATATTTCAGGTGCCCAAAGTCGATATGTGCATGCATCTTCAGTACCCGTTTATATCTCAAATTCAGGCTCAAAACACCCGAATATTCGATTTCATTTTGGCCCAGAAGTGATCTGTACATGCCTACTCAGTGCTAGAATATTTTCAAAATATAAGCCCAAAACATGATGAAAATCGATATATTAGGTGCCCAAAGTCGATATGTGCATGCATTTTCTGTACTTGTTTATATCTCAAATTCAGGCTCAAAACACCCGAATATTCGATTTTATTGGCGTCCAGAAGCGATCTGTACATGCCTACTCAGTGACAGAAAATTTTCAAATAACAGACCCAAAACATGCTGAAAATCGATATTTTAGGTGCCCAAAGTCGATATGTGTATGTATCTTCAGTACCCGTTAATATCTCAAATTCAGGCTCAAAACACCCGAAAATTCGATATTTTTGGGTCCCAGGAGCGATCTGTACATACCTACTCAGTGCTTGAATATTTTCAAAATATAGGCCCAAAACATGCTGAAAATCGATATTTTAGGTGCCCAAAATCGATATGTGAATGTATCTTCAGTACTCGTTTATATCTCAAATTCTTGCTCAAAACACCCTAAAATTCGATATTTTTGGGTCCCAGAAGCGATGTGTACATGCCTTCTCAATGTTAGAATATTTTCAAAACACAGGCACAAAAACAAGTTGAAAATCGATATTTTAGGTGCCCAAAATCGATATGTGAATGCATCTTCAGTTCTCGTTTATATCTCAAATTCTGGCTCAAAACACCCGAAAATTCGATATTTTTGGTTCCCAAAAGCGATCTGTACATGCCTACTCTGTGTTAGAGTATTTTCAAAATACAGGCCAAAACATGCTGAAAATCGATATTTTAGGTGCCCAAAGTCAATATGTGTATGCATCTTCTGTACCCGTGTATATCTCAAATTCAGGCTGAAAACACCCGAAAATTCAAATTTTTTGGTTCCCAGAAGCGATCTGTACATGCCTACTCCGTTTTAGAGTATTTTCAAAATACAGGCATAAAAACATGCTGAAATTCGATATTTTAGGTGCCAAAAGCAATAAGGGTATGCATCTTCTCTACCCGTTTATATCTCAAATTCAGGCTCAAAACACCCGAAAACTCGATATTTTTGGGTCCAATAAGCAATCTGTACATGCCTACTCAGTGACAGAATATTTTCAAATTACAGACCAAAAACATGCTGAAAATCGATATTTTAGGTGCCCAAAGTCGATATGTGCATGCATCTTCAGTACACGTTTATATCTCAAATTCAGGCTCAAAACATCCAAAAAAACCGATATTTTTGGGTCCAAGAAGCGATTTGTACATGCCTACTCAGTGACAGAATATTTTCAAATTACAGACCAAAAACATGCTGAAAATCGATATTTTAGGTGCCCAAAGTCAATATGTGAATGCATCTTCTGTACCCGTTTATATCTCAAATTCAGGCTTAAAACACCTGAAAATTCGATATTTTTGGTTTCCGGAAGCGATCTGTACATGCCTAGTCCGTGTAAGAGTATTTTCAAAATACAGGCCTAAAACATGCTGAAAATTGATATTTCAGGTGCCCAAAGTCGATATGTGCATGCATCTTCAGTACCCGTTTATATCTCATATTCAGGCTCAAAACACCTGAAAATTCGATATTTTTGGGTCCCAGAAGCGATCTGTACATGCCTACTCCGTGTTAGAATATTTTTATAATACAGGCCCAAAACATGCTAAAAATCGATATTTTAGGTGCCCAAAGTCAATATATGTATATATATTCAGTACCCGTTTATATTTCAAATTCAGGATCAAAACACCCAAAAATTCGATATTTTTGGGTCCCAGAAGCGATCTGTACATGCCTACTCAATGTTAGAATACTTTCAAAACACAGGCACAAAAACAAGTTGAAAATCAATATTTTAGGTGTCCAAAATCGATACGTGCATGCATCTTCTGTACCCGTTTATATCTCAAATTCAGGCTCAAAACACCCGAATATTTGATTTTATTTTTGCCCAGAAACGATCTGTACATGCCTACTCAGTGACAGAATATTTTCAAAATACAGACCCAAAACATGCTGAAAATCGATATTTTAGGTGCCCAAAATCGATATGTGCAAGCATCTTCTGTACCCGTTTATATCTCAAATTCAGGCTTAAATCACCCGAAAATTCGATATTTTTGGTTCTCAGAAGCAATCTGTACATGCCTACTCCGTGTTAGAGTATTTTCAAAATACAGGCCCAAAACATGCTGAAAATCGATATTTCAGGTGCCCAAAGTCGATATGTGCATGCATCTTCAGTACCCGTTTATATCTCAAATTCAGGCTCAAAACTCCCGAAAATTCGATATTTTTGGGTCCCAGAAGCGATCTTTACATGCCTAACCATTGCTAGAATTTTCTCAAAATACAGACCCAAACATGCTGAAAATCGATATATTTTGTCCCAAAGTCAATATGTGCATGCATCTTCAGTACTCGTTTATATCTCAAATTCAGACTCAAAACACCCGAAAATTCGATATTTTTGAGTCCCAGAAGCGATCTGTACATGCCTACGCAGTAATGGAATATTTAAAAAAACACGCCCAAAACATGCTGAAAATCGATATTTTAGGTGCCCAAAGTCGATATGTGCATGCATCTTCTGTACACGTTTATATCTCATATTTAGGCTCCAAACACCCGAGTATTCGATTTTATTTTGGCCCAGAAGCGATCTGTACATGTCTACTTAGTGCTAGAATATTTTCAGAATACAGGCCAAAACATGCTGAAAATCGATATTTTAGGTGCCCAAAGTCGATATGTGCTTGCATCTTCAGTAACCGTTTATATCTCAAATTCATGCTCAAAACACCCGAAAACTCGATATTTTTGGGTCCCAGAAGGGATCTGTACATGCCTACTCCGTGTTAAAGTATTTTCAAAATACAGGCCCAAAACATGTTGAAAATCGATATTTTAGGTACCCAAAGTCAATATGTGAATGCATCTTCAGTACCCGTTTATATCTCATATTCAGGCTCAAAACACCTGAAAATTCGATATTTTTGGGTCCCAGAAGCGATCTGTACATGCCTACTCCGTGTTAGAATATTTTTATAATACAGGCCCAAAACATGCTGAAAATCGATATTTTAGGTGCCCAAAGTCAATATATGTATGTATATTCAGTACCCGTTTATATTTCAAATTCAGGATCAAAACACCCAAAAATTCGATATTTTTGGGTCCCAGAAGCGATCTGTACATGCCTACTCAATGTTAGAATACTTTCAAAACACAGGCACAAAAACAAGTTGAAAATCAATATTTTAGGTGTCCAAAATCGATACGTGCATGCATCTTCTGTACCCGTTTATATCTCAAATTCAGGCTCAAAACACCCGAATATTTGATTTTATTTTTGCCCAGAAACGATCTGTACATGCCTACTCAGTGACAGAATATTTTCAAAATACAGACCCAAAACATGCTGAAAATTGATATTTCAGGTGCCCAAAGTCGATATGTGCATGGATCTTCAGTACCAGTTTATATCTCAAATTCAGGCTCAAAACACCTGAAAATTCGATATTTTGCGTCCCAGAAGCGATCTGTACATGCCTATTCAGTATTGAAATGTTTTCAAAATATAGGCTCAAAGCATGCTAAAAATCGATATTTTAGGTGTCCAAAGTTGATATGTGCATTCATCTTCTGTACCCGTTGATATCTCAAATTCAATGTCAAAACACCCGAAAATTCAATATTTTTGGGTCCCAGAAGCGATCTGTACATGCCTACTCCGTGTTAGAGTATTTTCATAATACAGGACCAAAATATGCTGAAAATCGATATTTTAGGTGCCCAAAGTCAATATGTGTATGCATCTTCTGTACCCGTTTATATCTCAAATTCAGGCTCAAAACACCCGAAAAATCGATATTTTTTGGGTCCCTGAAGCTATCTGTACATGCCTATTCCGTGTTAGAGTTTTTTCAAAATAAAGGCCAAAAACATGCTGAAAATCGATATATTAGGTGCCCAAAGTCGATATGTGCATGCATTTTCTGTACCCTTTTATATTTAAATTCTGGATCAAAATACCCGAAAATTGGATATTTTTTTGTTCCAGAAGCGATCTCTCCATGCCTACTCAATGCTAGATTATTTTCAAATTTTAGGCCGAAAACATGCTGAAAATCGATATTTTAGGTGTCCAAAGTCGATATGTGCATGCATCTTCAGTACCCGTTTATATCCCAAATTCAGGCTCAAAACACTCGAAAATTCGACATTTTTGGGTCCAAAAAGCAATCTGTACAAGCCTACGCAGTTCTTAAATATTTTCAAAATATAGGCCCAAAACATGCTGAAAATCGATATTTTAGGTGCCCAAAATCGATATGTGCATGCATCTTCTGTACCCGTTTATATCTCAAATTCAGGCTTAAATCACCCGAAAATTCGATATTTTTTGGGTCCCAGAAGCTATCTGTACATGCCTACTCCGTGTTAGAGTATTTTCAAAATACAGGCCCAAAACATGCTGAAAATCGATATTTTAGGTGCCCAAAGTCAATATGTGCATGCATCTTCTATATCCGTTTATATCTCAAATTCAGGCTCAAAACACCCGAAAAATCGATATTTTGGGGTCCCTGAAGCGATCTGTACATGCCTACCCAGTGCTAGAATATTTTCAAGATACAGGTCCAAAACATGCTGGAAATCGATATTTTAGGTGCCCAAAGTCGATATGTGCAAGCATCTTCTGTACCCGTTTATATCTCAAATTCAGGCTTAAATCACCCGAAAATTCGATATTTTTGGGTCCCGAAAGCGATGTGTACATGCCTACTCAATGTTAGAATATTTTCAAAACACAGGCCCAAAAACAAGTTGAAAATCGATATTTTTGGTGCCCAAAATCGATATGTGCATGCATCTTCAGTACCCGTTTATATCTCAAAATCTGGCTCAAAACACCCGAAAATTCGATATTTTTGGGTCTTAGAAGGGATCTGTACATGCCTACTCCGTGGTAAAGTATTTTCAAAATACAGGCACAAAACATGTTGAAAATCGATATTTTAGGTACCCAAAGTCAATATGTGAATGTATCTTCTGTACCCGTTTATATCTCAAATTCAGGCTTAAAACACCCGAAAATTCGATATTTTTGGTTCTCAGAAGCAATCTGTACATGCCTACTCCGTGTTAGAGTATTTTCAAAATACAGGCCCAAAACATGCTGAAAATCGATATTTCAGGTGCCCAAAGTCGATATGTGCATGCATCTTCAGTACCCGTTTATATCTCAAATTCAGGCTCAAAACTCCCGAAAATTCGATATTTTTGGGTCCCAGAAGCGATCTTTACATGCCTAACCATTGCTAGAATTTTCTCAAAATACAGACCCAAACATGCTGAAAATCGATATATTTTGTCCCAAAGTCAATATGTGCATGCATCTTCAGTACTCGTTCATATCTCAAATTCAGACTCAAAACACCCGAAAATTCGATATTTTTGAGTCCCAGAAGCGATCTGTACATGCCTACGCAGTAATGGAATATTTAAAAAAACACGCCCAAAACATGCTGAAAATCGATATTTTAGGTGCCCAAAGTCGATATGTGCATGCATCTTCTGTACACGTTTATATCTCAAATTCAGGCTCCAAACACCCGAGTATTCGATTTTATTTTGGCCCAGAAGCGATCTGTACATGTCTACTTAGTGCTAGAATATTTTCAGAATACAGGCCAAAACATGCTGAAAATCGATATTTTAGGTGCCCAAAGTCGATATGTGCTTGCATCTTCAGTAACCGTTTATATCTCAAATTCATGCTCAAAACACCCGAAAACTCGATATTTTTGGGTCCCAGAAGGGATCTGTACATGCCTACTCCGTGTTAAAGTATTTTCAAAATACAGGCCCAAAACATGTTGAAAATCGATATTTTAGGTACCCAAAGTCAATATGTGAATGCATCTTCTGTACCCGTTTATATCTCAAATTCAGGCTTAAAACACCCGAAAATTCGATATTTTTGGTTCCCAGAAGCGATCTGTACATGCCTACTCCGTGTTAGAGTATTTTCAAAATACAGGCCTAAAACATGATGAAAATCGATATTTTAGGTGCCCAAAGTCAATATGTCCATGCATCTTCAGTACTCGTTTATATCTCAAATTCAGGCTCAAAACACCCGAAAATTCGATATTTTTGAGTCACAGAAGCGATCTGTACATGCCTACGCAGTAATAGAATATTTTAAAACACACGCCCAAAACATGCTGAAAATCGATATTTTAGGTGCCCAAAGTCAATATGTGCATGCATCTTCGGTACACGTTTATATCTCAAATTCAAGCTCAAAACACCCGAATATTCGATTTTCTTTTGGCCCAGAAGCGATCTGTACATGCCTACTTAGTGCTAGAATATTTTCAAAACACAGGCACAAAAACAAGTTGAAAATCAATATTTTAGGTGTCCAAAATCGATACGTGCATGCATCTTCTGTACCCGTTTATATCTCAAATTCAGGCTCAAAACACCCGAATATTTGATTTTATTTTTGCCCAGAAACGATCTGTACATGCCTACTCAGTGACAGAATATTTTCAAAATACAGACCCAAAACATGCTGAAAATTGATATTTCAGGTGCCCAAAGTCGATATGTGCATGGATCTTCAGTACCAGTTTATATCTCAAATTCAGGCTCAAAACACCTGAAAATTCGATATTTTGCGTCCCAGAAGCGATCTGTACATGCCTATTCAGTATTGAAATGTTTTCAAAATATAGGCTCAAAGCATGCTAAAAATCGATATTTTAGGTGTCCAAAGTTGATATGTGCATTCATCTTCTGTACCCGTTGATATCTCAAATTCAATGTCAAAACACCCGAAAATTCAATATTTTTGGGTCCCAGAAGCGATCTGTACATGCCTACTCCGTGTTAGAGTATTTTCATAATACAGGACCAAAATATGCTGAAAATCGATATTTTAGGTGCCCAAAGTCAATATGTGTATGCATCTTCTGTACCCGTTTATATCTCAAATTCAGGCTCAAAACACCCGAAAAATCGATATTTTTTGGGTCCCTGAAGCTATCTGTACATGCCTATTCCGTGTTAGAGTTTTTTCAAAATAAAGGCCAAAAACATGCTGAAAATCGATATATTAGGTGCCCAAAGTCGATATGTGCATGCATTTTCTGTACCCTTTTATATTTAAATTCTGGATCAAAATACCCGAAAATTGGATATTTTTTTGTTCCAGAAGCGATCTCTCCATGCCTACTCAATGCTAGATTATTTTCAAATTTTAGGCCGAAAACATGCTGAAAATCGATATTTTAGGTGTCCAAAGTCGATATGTGCATGCATCTTCAGTACCCGTTTATATCCCAAATTCAGGCTCAAAACACTCGAAAATTCGACATTTTTGGGTCCAAAAAGCAATCTGTACAAGCCTACGCAGTTCTTAAATATTTTCAAAATATAGGCCCAAAACATGCTGAAAATCGATATTTTAGGTGCCCAAAATCGATATGTGCATGCATCTTCTGTACCCGTTTATATCTCAAATTCAGGCTTAAATCACCCGAAAATTCGATATTTTTTGGGTCCCAGAAGCTATCTGTACATGCCTACTCCGTGTTAGAGTATTTTCAAAATACAGGCCCAAAACATGCTGAAAATCGATATTTTAGGTGCCCAAAGTCAATATGTGCATGCATCTTCTATATCCGTTTATATCTCAAATTCAGGCTCAAAACACCCGAAAAATCGATATTTTGGGGTCCCTGAAGCGATCTGTACATGCCTACCCAGTGCTAGAATATTTTCAAGATACAGGTCCAAAACATGCTGGAAATCGATATTTTAGGTGCCCAAAGTCGATATGTGCAAGCATCTTCTGTACCCGTTTATATCTCAAATTCAGGCTTAAATCACCCGAAAATTCGATATTTTTGGGTCCCGAAAGCGATGTGTACATGCCTACTCAATGTTAGAATATTTTCAAAACACAGGCCCAAAAACAAGTTGAAAATCGATATTTTTGGTGCCCAAAATCGATATGTGCATGCATCTTCAGTACCCGTTTATATCTCAAAATCTGGCTCAAAACACCCGAAAATTCGATATTTTTGGGTCTTAGAAGGGATCTGTACATGCCTACTCCGTGGTAAAGTATTTTCAAAATACAGGCACAAAACATGTTGAAAATCGATATTTTAGGTACCCAAAGTCAATATGTGAATGTATCTTCTGTACCCGTTTATATCTCAAATTCAGGCTTAAAACACCCGAAAATTCGATATTTTTGGTTCTCAGAAGCAATCTGTACATGCCTACTCCGTGTTAGAGTATTTTCAAAATACAGGCCCAAAACATGCTGAAAATCGATATTTCAGGTGCCCAAAGTCGATATGTGCATGCATCTTCAGTACCCGTTTATATCTCAAATTCAGGCTCAAAACTCCCGAAAATTCGATATTTTTGGGTCCCAGAAGCGATCTTTACATGCCTAACCATTGCTAGAATTTTCTCAAAATACAGACCCAAACATGCTGAAAATCGATATATTTTGTCCCAAAGTCAATATGTGCATGCATCTTCAGTACTCGTTCATATCTCAAATTCAGACTCAAAACACCCGAAAATTCGATATTTTTGAGTCCCAGAAGCGATCTGTACATGCCTACGCAGTAATGGAATATTTAAAAAAACACGCCCAAAACATGCTGAAAATCGATATTTTAGGTGCCCAAAGTCGATATGTGCATGCATCTTCTGTACACGTTTATATCTCAAATTCAGGCTCCAAACACCCGAGTATTCGATTTTATTTTGGCCCAGAAGCGATCTGTACATGTCTACTTAGTGCTAGAATATTTTCAGAATACAGGCCAAAACATGCTGAAAATCGATATTTTAGGTGCCCAAAGTCGATATGTGCTTGCATCTTCAGTAACCGTTTATATCTCAAATTCATGCTCAAAACACCCGAAAACTCGATATTTTTGGGTCCCAGAAGGGATCTGTACATGCCTACTCCGTGTTAAAGTATTTTCAAAATACAGGCCCAAAACATGTTGAAAATCGATATTTTAGGTACCCAAAGTCAATATGTGAATGCATCTTCTGTACCCGTTTATATCTCAAATTCAGGCTTAAAACACCCGAAAATTCGATATTTTTGGTTCCCAGAAGCGATCTGTACATGCCTACTCCGTGTTAGAGTATTTTCAAAATACAGGCCTAAAACATGATGAAAATCGATATTTTAGGTGCCCAAAGTCAATATGTCCATGCATCTTCAGTACTCGTTTATATCTCAAATTCAGGCTCAAAACACCCGAAAATTCGATATTTTTGAGTCACAGAAGCGATCTGTACATGCCTACGCAGTAATAGAATATTTTAAAACACACGCCCAAAACATGCTGAAAATCGATATTTTAGGTGCCCAAAGTCAATATGTGCATGCATCTTCGGTACACGTTTATATCTCAAATTCAAGCTCAAAACACCCGAATATTCGATTTTCTTTTGGCCCAGAAGCGATCTGTACATGCCTACTTAGTGCTAGAATATTTTCAAAATACAGGCCCAAAAGATGCTGAAAATCGATATTTTAGGTGCAAAAAGTCGATATGTGCATGGATCTTCTGTACCCGTTTATATCTCAAATTCAGGTTTCAAACACCCGAAAATTCGGCATTTTTGGGTCCTAGAAGCGATCTGTATATGCCTACTCCTTGTTAGAATGCTATCAAGATACAGACCCAAAACATGCTCAAAATCGATATTTTAGGTGCCCAAAAGTCGATATGTGCATGCATCTTATGTACCCGTTTATATATCAAATCCAGGCTCAAAACACCCGAAAATTCAATATTTTGGGGTCCCAGAAGCGATCTGTACATGCCTACTCCGTGTTAGAGTATTTTCAAAATACAGGCCCAAAACATGCTGAAAATCGATATTTTAGGTGCCCAAAGTCAATATGTGCATGCATCTTCTATATCCGTTTATATCTCAAATTCAGGCTCAAAACACCCGAAAAATCGATATTTTGGGGTCCCTGAAGCGATCTGTACATGCCTACCCAGTGCTAGAATATTTTCAAGATACAGGCCCAAAACATGCTGAAAATCGATATTTTAGGTGCCCAAAGTCGATATGTGCATGCATCTTCTATACATGTTTACATCCCAAATTCAGGCTCAAAACACCCGAAAATTCGATATTATTGGGTCCCAGAAGCGATATGTAGATGCCTACTCAGTGACGGAATAATTTTAAAATACAGGCTTAAAACATGCCAAAAATCGATATTTTTGGTGTCCAAAGTCAATATGTGCATGCATCTTCTGTACCCGTTTATATCCCAAATTGAGGATCAAAACACTCGAAAATTCGATATTTTTGGGTCCCAATAGCGATCTGTACATGCTTACTCCTTGCTAGAATGTTTTCAAGATACAGACCCAAAACATGCTGAAAATCGATATTTTAGGTGCCCAAAGTCGATATGTGCATGCATCTTCTGTACCCGTTTATATCTCAAATTCAGGATCAAAATACCCGAAAATTTGATATTTTTGGGTTCCAGAGGCGATCTATTCATGCCTACTCAATGTTAGAATATTTTCAAAATACAGGCAGAAAAACAAGTTAAAAATCGATATTTTAGGTGCCCAAGTCAATAAGTGCATGCATCTTCTGTACCCATTTACATCCCAAATTCAGGCTCAAAACACCCGAAAATTCGATATTTTTGGGTCCCGAAAGCGATCTGTAAATGCCTACTCAGTACTAGAATATTTTGAAAATATAGGCCCAAAACAAGCTGAAATTCGACCTATTAGGTGCAAAAATACGATATGTGCATGCATCTTCTGTACCCATTTAAATCCCAAATTCAGGCTCAAAACACCCGAAAATTCGATATTTTTGGGTTCCTGAAGCGATCTGTACATACCTACTCAGTGCTAGAATATTTTCAAAATATAAGCCGAAAGCATTCTAAAAATCGATATTTGTTGTTCAAAAAGTCATTCATGGGGTGGTGGGTGTGTGGGTGTCAGTACAGTGCGTGGATAGTAAATATCAACAGTCAATCATGGGGTGTGTGGGTGTCATTATATTGATTTGTACTGTAAATATCAACAGTCATTCATGGGGTGGTTAGTGTCATTACAGTGCTTGGACTGTAAATATAAACAATCATTCATTAGGTTGTGGGTGTGTGGGTGTCATGAAAGTGTTTGGACTGTATATATCAACAGTCATTCATGGGGTGGTGATTGTTTAGGTGTCATTACAGTAATTGGACTGTAAATATTAACAGTCATTCATGGGTGGTGGGTGTGTGGGTGTCATTACAGTGCTCAGACTGTAAATATCAACAGTCATTCATGGGGTGGTTAGTCTGTGGGTGTTATTACAATGCTTTGACTGAAAATATCAACAGTCAATCATGGGGTCGTGGGTGTGTGGGTGTCATTACAGTGCTTGGAGTGTAAATATCAACCGTCATTCATGGGGTGGTGGGTGTCATTACAGTGCTTGTACTGTAAATATCAACAGTCATTGAAGGGGTGGTGGGTGTGTGGGTGTCATTACAGAGCTTGGACTGTATATATCAACAGTTATTCATGGGGTGGTGGGTGTCATTACAGTGCTTGGACTGTAAATATCAACAGTCATTAATGGGTTGATTGGTTTCAATACAGTGCTTGGACTGTAAATATCAACAGTCATTCATGAGGTGGTGGGTGTGTGGGTGTCATTACAGTGCACGGACTGTAAATATTAACAGTCATTTATGGGGTGGTGGGTGTGTGGGGGTCATTACAGTGCTTGGACTGTAGATATCAACAGTCATTCATGGGCTTGTGGGTGTGTGGGGGTCATTACATTGCTTGGACCGTAAATATCAACAGTCATTCATGGGGTGGTTAGTGTGTTGGTGTCATTACAGTGCTTGGACTGAAAATATCAACAGTCATTCATGGGTGGTGGGTGTCAATACAGTGCTTGGACTGTATATATCAACAGTCATTCATGGGGTCGTGGGTGTGTGGGTGTCTTTACAGTGCTTGGACTGTAAATATCAATTGTAATTCATGTAGTGGCGGGTGTGTGGGGGTAATTACAGTGCTTGGACTGTAAATATCAACAAGCTCTGTTAATATTTACAGTCCAAGCATTGTAATGGCACCCACACACCCACCACCCTATAAATGACTGTTGATATTTACAGTCCAAGCACTGTAATGACATCTACACACCCACCAGCCAATGAATGACTGTTGGTATTTACAACCCGAGTGCTTGGATTGTATATATCAACAGTCATTCATCATGGTCATGGGTGTGTGGATGTCATTACAGTGCTTGGACTGTAAATATCAACAGTCATTCATGAGGTGGTGGGTGTGTGGATGTCATTCCAGTGCTTTGATTGTAAATATCAACAGTCATTCATGGTTTGGTGGGTGTCATTGCAGTACATTGACTGTAAATATCAACAGTCATTCATCGGGTGGTGTGTGTGAGCATGTCATTACAGTGCTTGGACTGTAATTATCAACAATCATTCATGGTGTTGGGTGTCACTACAGTGCTTGGACTGTAAATATCAACAGTCATTCATTAAGAGGGGGGTGTTTGGGTGTCATTACAGTGCTTGGACTCTAAATATCAACAGTCACTTATTGGGTGGTGGGTGTGTGGGTTTCATTACAGTGCTTGTAATGTAAATATCAACAGTTATTCATGGGGTGCTGGGTGTGTGAGTATCATTATATTGCTTGGACTGTAAATATCAACTGTCAATCATGGGGTGGTGGGTGTGTGGGTATCCTTACAGTGCTTGGACTGTAAATATCAACAGTCATTCATGGGGTGGTGTGTGTGTTGGTGTCATTACAGCATTTGGACTGTAAATATCAACAGTCATTTATGGGGTGGTGGGTGTGAGGGTGTCATTACAGTGCTTGGACTGAAAATATCAACAGTCATTCATGGAGTGGTAGGTGTGTGAGTGTCATTACAGTGCTTGGACTGTAAATATCAACTATAATTCCTGGGGTCGTGGGTGTTGGGGTGTCATTACAGTGCTTTGAGTGAAAATATCAACAGTCATTTATTGGGTGGTGGGTAGCTTTACAGTGCTTGGACTGTAAATATCAACAATCAATCATTGGGTGAAGGGTGTGTGGGTGTCATTAGAGTACTTGGACTGTAAATATTAACAGTCATTCATAGGTCGGTGAGTGTGTGGATGTCACTACAGTGCTTGGACTGAAAATATCAACCAACATTAATGGGGTGGTAGGTGTGTGGGATTTCATTACAGTGCTTGAACTGTAAATATCAACAGTCATTCATTAATTGTGGTGGGTGTGTGAGTGTCATTACAGAGCTTGGACTGTAAATATCAACAGACATTCATGGGGTGGTGAGTGTTTGGATGTTATTGCAGTTCTTGGACTGTAAATATCAACCATCATTCATTAGGTTGTGGGTGTGTGAGTGTCATTACAGTGCTTGAACTGTGAATAAAAACAATTATTTATAGTTTGGTGAGTGTGTGGGTGTTATTACAGTGCTTTGAATGTAAATATCAACAGTCATTCAGAGGGTGGTGAGTGTCATTACAGTTCTAGGACTGAAAATATCAACAGTCATTTATGGGGTGGGGTGTGTGTCGGTGTCATTACAGTGCTTGGACTATAAATATCAACCATCATTTAAGTGGTGGTGGGTGTGTGGGTGTCATTACATTGCTTGGACTGTAAATATCAACAGTCATTCATAGGGTGGTGGGTGTGTGAGTGTCATTACAAAGCTTGGACTGTAAATATCAACAGTCATTCATGGGGTGGTGGGTGTGTGGATGTCATTACAGTGCTTGGACTGTAAATATCAACAGTCAATTTATGGGGTGCTGGGTGTGTGGGTGTCATTACAGTGCTTTGACTGTAAATATCAACAGTAATTCTTGGGGTGGTGGGTGTGTGGGTGTCATTACAGAGTTTTGATTGTAATTATCAACAGTCATTCATAGGGTGGTGGGTGTCATTACAGTGCTTGGACTGTAAATATCAACAGTAATTCATGGGGTGGTGGTTGTGTGGGTGTCATTTCATTGCTTGGACTGTAAATATCAACCATAATTCATGGGGTGGTGGGTGTGGGGGTGTCATTACAGTGCTTGGTCTATAAATATCAACAGTCAATCATTGGGTGGTGGGTATCATTAAAGTGCTTGGACTGTAAATATCAACAGTCATTCATGGGGTTGTGGGTGTGTGGGTGTCATTACAGTGCTTGGACTGTAAATATCAACAGTCAATCATGGGGTGGTGGGTGTGTGGTTGTAATTACAGTTCTTGGACAGTAAATATCAACAGTCATTCATGGGGTGGTGGGTGTGTCGGTGTCATTACAGTGCTTGGACTATAAATATCAACCATCATTTAAGTGGTGGTGGGTGTGTGGGTGTCATTACATTGCTTGGACTGTAAATATCAACAGTCATTCATAGGGTGGTGGGTGTGTGAGTGTCATTACAAAGCTTGGACTGTAAATTTCAGCAGTCATTCATTGGGTGGTGGGTGTGTGGATGTCATTACATTGCTTGGACTGTAAATATCAACAGTCAATCATGGGGTGCTGGGTGTGTGGGTGTCATTACAGTGCTTTGACTGTAAATATCAACAGTCATTCTTGTGGTGGTGGGTGTGTGGGTGTCATTACAGAGTTTTGATTGTAATTATCAACAGTTATTCATAGGGTGGTGGGTGTCATTTCATTGCTTAGACTGTAAATATCAACCATAATTCATGGGTAGGTGGGTGTGGGGGTGTCATTACAGTGCTTGGACTATAAATATAAACAGTCAATCATTGGGTGGTGGGTATCATTAAAGTGCTTGGACTGTAAATATCAACAGTCATTCATGGGGTTGTGGGTGTTTGGGTGTCATTACAGTGCTTGGACTGTAAATATCAACAGTCAATCATGGGGTTGTGGGTGTGTGGGTGTCATTACAGTGCTTGCACTGTAAATATCAACAGTCATTTATTGGGTGGTGGGTAGCATTACAGTGCTTGGACTGTAAATATCAACAATCAATCATTGGGTGATGGGTGTGTGGGTGTCATTACTGTGCTTGAACTGTAAATATCAACAGTCATTCATGGGGTAGTGGGTGTATGGGTGTCATTACAGTGATTTGATTAAAATATTAACAGCCATTCATAGGGTGGTAGGCATCATTAGATTGCTTGGACTGTAAATATCAACAGTCATTCTTGGGGTTGTGGGTGTGTGGGTGTCATTAGAGTGCTTGGACAGTAAATATCAACTTTAATTCATGGGGTCGTGGGTGTTGGAGTGTCATTACAGTGCTTTAAGTGTAAATATCAACAGTCATTTATTGGGTGGTGGGTAGCATTACAGTGCTTGGACTGTAAATATCAACAATTAATCATTGGCTGATGGGTGTGTGGGTGTCGTTACTGTGCTTGGACTGTAAATATCAACAGTCATTTATAGGGTGGTGGGTGTTTGGGTGTCATTACATTGCTTGGACTGTAAATATCAAGAGTCAATCATGGGGTAATGGGTGTGTGGGGGTTATTACAGTGCTTGGACTGAAAATATCAACAGTCATAAATAGGAGGGTGGGTGTGTGAGTGTTATTACAGAGCTTGGACTGTAAATATCAACAGTCATTTATGGAGTGGTGGGTGTGTAGGTGTCATTACAGTGCTTGGACTGTAAATATCAACAGTCATTTTTGGGATGGTGGTTGTGTGAGTGTCATTACAGTGCTTAGACAGTAAATATCAACAGTCATTTATGGGGTGTTGGGTGTGACTGTGTCATTACAGTGCTTGGACTGTAAATATCAACCATCATTTATTGGGTGGTGGGTGAGTGGGTGTCATTACAGTGCTTGGACTGTGAATACCAACAGTCATTCGTAGGGTGGTGAGTTTGTGGGTGTTATTACAGTGCTTTGACTGTAAATATCAACAGTCATTTAGAGATTGGTTGGTGTCATTAGAGTGCTTGGACTGTAAATATTATCAGTCATTCATGGGGTGGTGGATGTGTGGATGTCATTACAGTGCTTGGACTAAAAATATCAACAGTCATTTATGGGGTGTTGGGTGTGTGGGTGTCATTACATTGCTCGGACTATAAATATCAACCGTCATTTATGGGGTTGTGGGTGTGTGGGTGTCATTAAAGTGCTTGGACTGTAAATATCAACAGTCATTCATGGGGCTGTGGGTGTGAGGGTGTCATTACAGTGCTTTGACTGTAAATATCAACAGTTATTTATGGGGTGGTGGGTGTGAGGGTGTCATTACAGTGCTTGGACTGAAAATATCAACAGTCATTCATGGAGTGGTAGGTGTGTGAGTGTCATTACAGTGTATTGATTGTAATTATCAACAGTCATTCATAGGGTGGTTGGTGTCATTACAGTGCTTGGACTGTAATATCAACAGTTAATCATGGGGTGGTGGTTGTGTGGGTGTCATTACAGTGCTTGGACTGTAAATATCAACCATAATTCATGTGGTGGTGGGTGTGGGGGTGTCATTACAGTGTTTGGACTGTAAATATCAACAGTCAATCATGGGGTGGTGGGTGTGTGGGTGTTTATTACAGTGCTTGGAATGTAAATATCAACAGTCATTCATGGGGTAGTGGGTGTATGGGTGTCATTACAGTGATTTGATTGTAAATATTAATAGTCATTCATAGGGTGGTGGGTATCATTAGAGTTTTTGGACTGTAAATATTAACAGTTATTCATGGGGTTGTGGGGGTGTGGGTGTCATTACAGTGCTTGGACTGTAAATATCAACTATAATTTATGGGGTCGTGGGTGTTGGGGTGTCATTACAGTGCTTTGAGTGTAAATATCAACAGTCATTTATTGGGTGGTGGGTAGCATTACAGTGCTTGGACTGTAAATATCAACAGTCATTCATAGGGTGATGGGTGTGTGGGTGTCATTACAGTGCTTGGACTGTAAATATTAACGGTTATTCATAGGGTGATTGGTGTGTGAGTGTTATTACAGTGCTTGGACAGTAAATATCAAGAGTCATTCATGGGGTGGTTGGTGTGTGGGTGTCATTACAGTGTTTTAATTGTAAATATCAACAGTCGTTCATAGGTTGGTGAGTGTCATTACAGTGCTTGAACTGTAAATATCCACAGTCATTCATGGGGTTGTGGGTGTGTGGGTGTCATTACAATGCTTGGACTGTAAATATAAAGTCATTCATGGGGTGGTGGGTGTGTGTGTCATTAGTGCTTGGCCTATAAATATCAACAGTCATTTATGGGGTGGTGGGTGGCATTACAGTGATTGGATTGTAAATATCAACAGTCATTTATGAAATGGTGGGTGCTTGGGTGTCATTACAGTGCTTGGACTATAAATATCAACAGTCAACAATGGGATGGTGGGTGTCGGGTTGTCATTACAGTGCTTGGACTGTAAATATCAACAGTCATTTATGGGGTGGTGGATGTGTGGATGTCATTACAGTGCTTGGAATGAAAATATCAACAGTCATTCATGGGGTGGTGCGTGTGTGGGTGTCATTACAGTTCTTGGACTGTAAATATTAACAGTCATCAATAGGGTGGTTGGTGACATTAGAGTGCTTGGACTGTAAATATTAACAGTCATTCAGAGGGTGGTGAGTGTGTGGATGTCATTACAATGCTTGGACTGAAAATATCAACAGTCTTTAATGGGGTGGTGAGTGTTTGGGTGTCATTACAGTGCTTGGACTATAAATATCAACCGTCATTAATGGGGTGGTGGGTGTGTGGGTGTCATTACAGTGCTTGGACTGTAAATATCAACAGTCTTTCATAGGGTGATGGGTGTGTGGCTGTCATTACAGTGCTTGGACTGTAAATATCAACAGTCATTCATGGGGTGGTTGGTGTGTTGGCGTTATTACAGTGTTTTGATTGTAAATATCAACAGTCATTCATGGGGTGGTGGGTGTGTGGGTGTCATTACAGTGCTTGCACTGTAAATATCAACAGTCATCAATGAGGTGGTGGGTGGCATTACAGTGCTTGGACTGAAATTATCAACAGTCATTCATGGGGTGGTGGGTGTGTTGGTGTCATTATAGTGCTTGGACTATAAATATCAACCATCATTTATGGGGTGGTGAGTGTGTGGGTGTCATTACAGTGCTTGAACTGTTAATATCAACAGTCATTTATAGGGTGGTTGGTGTGTTAGAGTATTTTCAAAGTACAGGCCCAAAACATACTGAAAATCGATCTTTTATGTTCCCAAAAGTCGATATGTGCATGCATTTTCTGTACCCGTTTATATCTCAAATTCAGGCTCCAAACACCCAAAGATTCGATATTTTGGGGTCCCAGAAGCGATTTGTACATACCTACTCAGATACACGCCAAAAACATGCTGAAAATTGATATTTTAGGTGCCCAATGTCAATATGTGTATACATCTTCTGCACCCGTTTATATCCCAAATTCAACCTCAAAACACCCGAAAATTCGATATTTTTGGGTCCCAGAAGCGATCTGTACAGTAGCCCAAGAAAGTTCGCCGACTAAAAACTAACGTACCGGCAACCTCTATACCTGTCATTCTCGTCTCAAGCCTTTATTAACTCCATACCCATGATCTGTCAGCGTTGTCAATGTTTCTTTCCTTTTGTCTCAGGTGTGAACTCAGAGTTTAGACGCATGAGTTTCGACGAAGGGTTATATATATTTATTATATAATTGTGTGAATATTATGAAAAACAATGGAAATGTAAGGCAAATGGGTGTGTGGGTGGGGGTGAGACCGAGGTGACCGAGGTGGGGGGTCTGATATGTGTGTGTGTTTGTGTGTGTGTACTACAGACAGAGAGAGAGAGGTGGAGGTATGATAGGTTGTGAAAAATGTCAAAATGGAAGACTAGAAAAATGGATAGCAAAGAACGATGATGAAGGAAGAGGTCAAAATGAGGATAAGGAGGAAGAAGGTTTAATGCCGATGACAAGAAGGGAAGGAAGGAAGGATTGAAGAAAATAACAACGATGGCTTGAGCCTTGGGCAAAGGCTACGTGTGCGTGTGTGTGTGTGTGGCATCTAAAAGTCTGCTGTGAGTTGGCAGAAGGCCAATATTAACCGTTTAATAGATCACATCAGAGTAATTATCTCTTTCTCTCATTGCATTCGTATAAGAACAGTGTTGAAATAGGCTTCTTGTTTAATATTCCATATTCGAAAAATATTCGGTAGGCAACATGCGAATGCGAATGTGAATCTTAAAAAAACATGCGAATGCAAACACAAATATTCGGACCACCTCTACTACGAACTAATGTGAACACACACACACACACACACACCTTCCACTTAGACGATTAAGGGCCTGTGGCCACATGGGTTGGACAGAGGAGGTCAGGTCACGTGCACTCTCTCTCTCTCTCCCCCCCCCCTCTCTCTCTCTCCACATTGCTTTCCTTTACTTTTCCTGTTTCAGCAAGCATTGATCATTCTTCCTTTCTCTAGCTCCCTTCTCCCTCCATCATTCCTTTCAGCTTCTTTCCCCTTCCTGTTATGATCCTACTTTCCCTCTTTCAGTCCTCCCTCCATACTTCCTTCCCTCACTTATTTCACTCCTCCTTATCCTCATTTTGGCCTCTTCTTTCATCATCCTTCTTTGCTATCCATTTTGACATTTTTCACAACCTATCATACCTCCACCTCTCTCTCTCTCTCTGTCTGTACACACACACACACACTTCCTTCAGACCCCCATCGCACCATCCATCCATCACCTTTTGGTCTCACCTCCACCCACACAGCCATACTAACCAACCCTCCCAGCTAGCGTATAGCACCGTCATGACGGCCTATTGGGAACCCGGCTTAAGAGGTGTGTGTGTGTGTGTGTGTGTGAGGTCAATAAGGTGTTTCTTGTGCTAGGGAATAAACTATCAAAATATAATACAATGTCTTTCTCTCATTTGCCTTTCATTTCCATTGTTTTTCATATTGTTCACAGAATTATATAATAAATATATATAACCCTTCGTCGAAACTCATGCGTCTAAACTCTGAGTTCACACCTTAGACGAAAGGAAAGAAACCTTGACAATGCTGACAGATCATGGGTATGGAGTTGATAAAGGCTTGGGACGAAAATGACAGTTATAGAGGTTGCCGGTACGTTAGTTTTTAGTAGGCGAAATTTCTTGGGCTACTGTACATGTATACTCAGTGCTAGAATGTTTTCAAAATATAAGCTCAAAACATGCTAAAAATCGATATTTTATGTGTCCAAAGTCGATATGTGCATGCATCTTCTATACCCGTTTATATCTCAAATTCATGCTCAAAACACCCGAAAATTCAATATTTTGGGGTCCCAGAAGCGATCTGTACATACCTACTCCGTGTTAGAGTTTTTTTTTTAAATACAGGCCCCGAACATGCTGAAAATCGATATTTTAGGTGCCCAAAGTCAATATGTGCATGCATCTTCTGTACCCGTTTATATCTCAAATTCAGGCTCAAAACACCCGTAAATTCGACATTTTGGGGTCCAAGAAGCGATCTGTACATGCCTACTTAGTGCTATAATATTTTCAAAATATAGACCCAAAACATGATAAAAATCGATATTTTAGGTGAGCAAAGTCGATATCACAAATTCATGCACAAAACACCCGAAAATTCGATATTTTGGGGTCCCAGAAGCGATCTGTACATGCCTTCTCCGTATTAGAGTGTTTTCAAAATACAAGCCCAAAACATACTGCAAATCGATCTTTTAGGTGCCCAAAAGTCGATATGTGCATGCATCTTCTGTACCCGTTTATATCTCAAATTAAGGCTCCAAACACCCGAAAATTTGATATTTTGGGGTACCAGAAGCGATCTGTACATGCCTACTCAGATACAAGCCCAAAACATGCTGAAAACCGATATTTTAGGTGCCCAAAGTCAATATGTGTATGCATCTTCAGTACACGTTTATATCTCAAATTCAGGCTCAAAACACCCGAAAATTCGATATTTTTGGGTCCCAGAAGCGATCTGTACATGCCTACTCAGTGCTAGAATATTTTCAAAATATAGGCCCAAAACATGCTAAATATCGATATTTTGGGTGCCAAAGTCGATATGTGCAAGCATCTTCTGTAGCAGTTTATATCTCAAATTTAGGCTCAAAACCCCTGAAAATTCAATATTTTTACGTCCCAGAAGCGATCTGTACATGCCTACTAGAAAATAGAATGTTTTCATAATATAGGCTCAAAGCATGCTAAAAATCGATATTTTAAGGGTCCAAAGTCGATATGTGCATGCATCTTCTGTACCCGTTGATATCTCAAATTCAGGCTCAAAACACCCTAAAATTCGATATTTTTGGGTCCCAGAAACGATCTGTACATGCCTACTCAGTAACAGTATATTTTCATTGTACAAGTCCAAAAATATGCTGAAAATCGATATTTTAGGTGCAAAAAGTCAATATGTGCATGCATCTTCTGTATCCGTTTATATCTCAAATTCAAGTTTAAAACACCCGAAAATTCGATATTTTTGGGTCCCAGAAGCGATCTGTACATGCCTACTCCGTGTTAGAGTATTTTCATAATACAGGCCCAAAACATGCTAAAATCGATATTTTAGGTGCCCAAAGTCAATATGTGTATGTATCTTCATTACCCGTTTATATCTCAAATTCAGGCTCAAAACACCCGAAAACTCGATATTTTTGGGTCCAAGAAGCGATCTGTATATGCCTAATCAGTAACAGAATATTTTCAAAATACAAGTCCAAAACATGCTAAAAATCGATATTTTAGGTGCCCAAAGTCGATATGTGCATGCATCTTCTGTACCCATTTCTTTCCCATACTTGTGCTCAAAACACCCAAAAATTCGATATTTTTGAGCCTCAGAAGCTATCTGTATATACCTACTCCGCGTTAGAGTATTTTCAATAAACAGGCCCAAAACATGCTGAAAATCGATATTTTAGGTGCCCAAAGTCAATATGTGTATGCATCTTCTGCACCCGTTTATATCCCAAATTCAACCTCAAAACACACGAAAATGCGATATATTTGGGTCCCAGAAGCGATCTGTACATGCCTACTCAGTGCTTGAAAATTTCAAAATATAGGGCCAAAACATGCTGAAAATCGATATTTTAGGTGCAAAAAGTCAATATGTGCATGCATCTTCTGTATCCGTTTATATCTCAAATTCAAGTATAAAACACCCGAAAATTCGATATTTTTGGGTCCCAGAAGCGATCTGTACATGCCTACTCCGTGTTTGAGTATTTTCATAATACAGGCCCAAAACAGGCTGAAAATCGATATTTTAGGTTCCCAAAGTCAATATGTGTATGCTTCTTCAGTACACGTTTATATCTCAAATTCAGGCTCAAAACACCCGAAAATTCGATATTTTTGGGTCCCAGAAGCGATCTTTACGTGCCTACTCAGTAACAGAATATTTTCAAAATACAAGTCCAAAAACATGCTGAAAATATATATTTTAAGTGCCCAAAGTCGATATGTGCATGCATCTTCTGTACCCGTTTATATCTCAAATTCAGGCTCAAAACACCCGAAAATTCGATATTTTTGGGTCCCAGAAGCGATCTGTACATGCCTACTCAATGTTAGAATATTTTTGAAACACAGGCAGAAAAACAAGTTGAAAATCGATATTTTAGGTGCACAAAATCGATATGTGCATGCATCTTCTGTACCCGTTTATGTCCCAAATTCAGGCTCAAAACACCCTAAAATTCGATATTTTTGGGTCCCAGAAGCGATCTGTACATGCCTAATCAGTAACAGAATATTTTCAAATTACAAGTCCAAAACATGCTAAAAATCGATATTTTAGGTGCCCAAAGTCGATATGTGCATGCATCTTCTGTACCCATTTCTTTCCCATATTTGTGCTCAAAAACACCCAAAAATTCGATATTTTTGGGCCTCAGAAGCTATCTGTATATACCTACTCCGTGTTAGAGTATTTTCAATATACAGGCCCAAAACATGCTGAAAATCGATATTTTAGGTGCCCAAAGTCAATATGTGTATGCATCTTCTGCACCCGTTTATATCCCAAATTCAACCTCAAAACACACGAAAATGCGATATATTTGGGTCCCAGAAGCGATCTGTACATGCCTACTCAGTGCTTGAATATTTTCAAAATATAGGGCCAAAACATGCTGAAAATCGATATTTTAGGTGCAAAAAGTCAATATGTGCATGCATCTTCTGTATCCGTTTATATCTCAAATTCAAGTTTAAAAAACCCGAAAATTCGATATTTTTGGGTCCCAGAAGCGATCTGTACATGCCTACTCCGTGTTTGAGTATTTTCATAATACAGGCCCAAAACAGGCTGAAAATCGATATTTTAGGTTCCCAAAGTCAATATGTGTATGCTTCTTCAGTACACGTTTATATCTCAAATTCAGGCTCAAAACACCCGAAAATTCGATATTTTTGGGTCCCAGAAGCGATCTGTACATGCCTACTCAGTGCTAGAATATTTTCAAAATATAGGCCCAAAACATGCTAAATATCGATATTTTGGGTGCCAAAGTCGATATGTGCAAGCATCTTCTGTAGCAGTTTATATCTCAAATTTAGACTCAAAACCCCTGAAAATTCAATATTTTTACGTCCCAGAAGCGATCTGTACATGCCTACTAGAAAAAAGAATGTTTTCATAATATAGGCTCAAAGCATGCTAAAAATCGATATTTTAAGGGTCCAAAGTCGATATGTGCATGCATCTTCTGTACCCGTTGTTATCTCAAATTCAGGCTCAAAACACCCTAAAATTCGATATGTTTGGGTCCCAGAAACGATCTGTACATGCCTACTCAGTAACAGTATATTTTCATTGTACAAGTCCAAAAATATGCTGAAAATCGATATTTTAGGTGCAAAAAGTCAATATGTGCATGCATCTTCTGTATCCGTTTATATCTCAAATTCAAGTTTAAAACACCCTAAAATTCGATATTTTTGGGTCCCAGAAGCGATCTGTACATGCCTACTCCGTGTTTGAGTATTTTCATAATACAGGCCCAAAACAGGCTGAAAATCGATATTTTAGGTTCCCAAAGTCAATATGTGTATGCTTCTTCAGTACACGTTTATATCTCAAATTCAGGCTCAAAACACCCGAAAATTCGATATTTTAGGGTCCCAGAAGCGATCTTTACATGCCTACTCAGTAACAGAATATTTTCAAAATACAAGTCCAAAAACATGCTGAAAATCTATATTTTAAGTGCCCAAAGTCGATATGTGCATGCATCATCTGTACCCGTTTATATCTCAAATTCAGGCTCAAAACACCAAAAAATTCGATATTTTTGGGTCCCAGAAGCGATCGGTACATGCCTACTCAATGTTAGAATATTTTTGAAACACAGGCAGAAAAACAAGTTGAAAATCGATATTTTAGGTGCACAAAATCGATATGTGCATGCATCTTCTGTACCCGTTTATGTCCCAAATTCAGGCTCAAAACACCCTAAAATTCGATATTTTTGGGTCCCAGAGGCGATCTGTACATGCCTACTCAGTGCTAGAATATTTTTTTTAAAATATAGGCCCAAAACATGCTAAATATCGATATTTTGGGTGCCAAAGTCGATATGTGCATGCATCATCTGTAGCCGTTTATATCTCAAATTTATGCTCAAAACCCCTGAAAATTCAATATTTTTACGTCCCAGAAGCGATCTGTACATGCCTACTAGAAAATAGAATGTTTTCATAATATAGGCTCAAAACATGCTAAAAATCGATATTTTAGGGGTCGAAAGTCGTTATGTGCATGCATCTTATGTACCCGTTGATATCTCAAATTCAGGCTCAAAACACCCGAAAATTCGATATTTTTGGGTCCCAGGAGCGATCTGTACATGCCTACTCCGTGTTAGAGTATTTTCATAATACAGGCCCAAAACATGCTAAAATCGATATTTTAGGTGCCCAAAGTCGATATGTGCATGCATCTTCTGTACCCATTTCTTTCCCATATTTGTGCTCAAAACACCCAAAAATTCGATATTTTTGGGCCTCAGAAGCTATCTGTATATACCTACTCCGTGTTAGAGTATTTTCAATATACAGGCCCAAAACATGCTGAAAATCGATATTTTAGGTGCCCAAAGTCAATATGTGTATGCATCTTCTGCACCCGTTTATATCCCAAATTCAACCTCAAAACACACGAAAATGCGATATATTTGGGTCCCGGAAGCGATCTGTACATGCCTACTCAGTGCTTGAATATTTTCAAAATATAGGGCCAAAACATGCTGAAAATCGATATTTTAGGTGCAAAAAGTCAATATGTGCATGCATCTTCTGTATCCGATTATATCTCAAATTCAAGTTTAAAACACCCGAAAATTCGATATTTTTGGGTCCCAGAAGTGATCTGTACATGCCTACTCCGTGTTTGAGTATTTTCATAATACAGGCCCAAAACAGGCCGAAAATCGATATTTTAGGTTCCCAAAGTCAATATGTGCATGCATCTTCTGTATCCGTTTATATCTCAAATTCAGGCTCAAAACACCCGAAAATTCGATATTTTTGGGTCCCAGAAGCGATCTTTACATGCCTACTCAGTAACAGAATATTTTCAATATACAAGTCCAAAAACATGCTGAAAATCTATATTTTAAGTGCCCAAAGTCGATATGAGAATGCATCTTCTGTACCCGTTTATATCTCAAATTCAGGCTCAAAACACCCGAAAACTCGATATTTTTGGGTCCCAGAAGCGATCTGTACATGCCTACTCAATGTAAGAATATTTTTGAAACATAGGCAGAAAAACAAGTTGAAAATCGATATTTTAGGTGCACAAAATCGATATGTGCATGCATCTTCTGTACCCGTTTATGTCCCAAATTCAGGCTCAAAACACCCTAAAATTCGATATTTGTGGGTCCCAGAAGCGATCTGTACATGCCTACTCAGTGCTAGAATATTTTCAAAATATAGGCCCAAAACATGCTAAATATCGATATTTTGGGTACCAAAGTCGATATGTGCATGCATCATCTGTAGCCGTTTATATCTCAAATTTATGCTCAAAACCCCTGAAAATTCAATATTTTTACGTCCCAGAAGCGATCTGTACATGCCTACTAGAAAATAGAATGTTTTCATAATATAGGCTCAAAGCATGCTAAAAATCGATATTTTAGGGGTCGAAAGTCGATATGTGCATGCATCTTCTGTACCCGTTGATATCTCAAATTCAGGCTCAAAACACCGGAAAATTCGATATTTTTGGGTCCCAGAAGCGATCTGTACATGCCTACTCAATGTTAGAATATTTTTGAAACACAGACAGAAAAACAAGTTGAAAATCGATATTTTAGGTGCACAAAATCGATAGGTGCATTCATCTTCTGTACCCGTTTATGTCCCAAATTCAGGCTCAAAACACCCTAAAATTCGATATTTTTGGGTCCCAGAAGTGATCTGTACATGCCTACTCAGTGCTAGAATATTTTCAAAATATAGGCCCAAAACATGCTAAATATCGATATTTTGGGTGCCAAAGTCGATATGTGCATGCATCTTCTGTAGCCGTTTATATCTCAAATTTATGCTCAAAACCCCTGAAAATTCAATATTTTTACGTCCCAGAAGCGATATGTACATGCCTACTAGAAAATAGAATGTTTTCATAATATAGGCTCAAAGGATGCTAAAAATCGATATTTTAGGGGTCGTAAGTCGATATGTGCATGCATCTTCTGTACCCGTTGATATCTCAAATTCAGGCTCAAAACACCCGAAAATTCGATGTTTTTGGGTCCCAGGAGCGATCTGTACATGCCTACTCCGTGTTAGAGTATTTTCATAATACCGGCCCAAAACATGCTAAAATCGATATTTTAGGTGCCCAATGTCAATATGTGTATGTATCTTCATTACCCGTTTATATCTCAAATTCAGGCTCAAAACACCCGAAAACTCGATATTTTTGGGTCTAAGAAGCGATCTGTATATGCCTAATCAGTAACAGAAGATTTTCAAAATAAAAGTCCAAAACATGCTAAAAATCGATATTTTAGGTGCACAAAGTCGATATGTGCATGCATCTTCTGTACCCATTTCTTTCCCATATTTGTGCTCAAAACACCCAAAAATTCGATATTTTTGAGCCTCAGAAGCTATCTGTATATACCTACTCCGTGTTAGAGTATTTTCAATAAACAGGCCCAAAACATGCTGAAAATCGATATTTTAGGTGCCCAAAGTCAATATGTGTATGCATCTTCTGCACCCGTTTATATCCCAAATTCAACCTCAAAACACACGAAAATGCGATATATTTGGGTCCCAGAAGCGATCTGTACATGCCTACTCAGTGCTTGAATATTTTCAAAATATAGGGCCAAAACATGCTAAAAAAATCGATATTTTAGGTGCAAAAAGTCAATATGTGCATGCATCTTCTGTATCCGTTTATATCTCAAATTCAAGTTTAAAACACCCGAAAATTCGATATTTTAGGGTCCCAGAAGCGATCTGTACATGCCTACTCCGTGTTTGAGTATTTTCATAATACAGGCCCAAAACAGGCTGAAAATCGATATTTTAGGTTCCCAAAGTCAATATGTGTATGCTTCTTCAGTGCACGTTTATATCTCAAATTCAGGCTCAAAACACCCGAAAATTCGATATTTTTGGGTCCCAGAAGCGATCTGTACATGCCTACTCAATGTAAGAATATTTTTGAAACATAGGCAGAAAAACAAGTTGAAAATCGATATTTTAGGTGCACAAAATCGATATGTGCATGCATCTTCTGTACCCGTTTATGTCCCAAATTCAGGCTCAAAACACCCTAAAATTCGTTATTTTTGGGTCCCAGAAGCGATCTGTACATGCCTACTTAGTGCTAGAATATTTTCAAAATATAGGCCCAAAACATGCTAAATATCGATATTTTGGGTGCCAAAGTCGATATGTGCATGCATCTTCTGTAGCCGTTTATATCTCAAATTCAGGCTCAAAACACCCGTAAATTCGATATTTTTGGGTCCCAGGAGCGATCTGTACATGCCTACTCCGTGTTAGAGTATTTTCATAATACAGGCCCAAAACATGCTAAAATCGATATTTTAGGTGCCCAATGTCAATATGTGTATGTATCTTCATTACCGGTTTATATCTCAAATTCAGGCTCAAAACTCCCGAAAACTCGATATTTTTGGGTCCAAGAAGCGATCTGTACATGCCTAATCAGTAACAGAATATTTTCAAATTACAAGTCCAAAACATGCTAAAAATCGATATTTTAGGTGCCCAAAGTCGATATGTGCATGCATCTTCTGTACCCATTTCTTTCCCATATTTGTGCTCAAAACACCCAAAAATTCGATATTTTTTTGCCTCAGAAGCTATCTGTATATACCTACTCCGTGTTAGAGTATTTTCAATATACAGGCCCAAAACATGCTGAAAATCGATATTTTAGGTGCCCAAAGTCAATATGTGTATGCATCTTCTGCACCCGTTTATATCCCAAATTCAACCTCAAAACACACGAAAATGCGATATATTTGGGTCCCAGAAGCGATCTGTACATGCCTACTCAGTGCTTGAATATTTTCAAAATATAGGGCCAAAACATGCTGAAAATCGATATTTTAGGTGCAAAAAGTCAATATGTGCATGCATCTTCTGTATCCGTTTATATCTCAAATTCAAATTTTAAAACACCCGAAAATTCGATATTTTTGGGTCCCAGAAGCGATCTGTACATGCCTACTCCGTGTTTGAGTATTTTTATAATACAGGCCCAAAACAGGCTGAAAATCGATATTTTAGGTTCCCAAAGTCAATATGTGTTTGCTTCTTCAGTACACGTTTATATCTCAAATTCAGGCTCAAAACACCCGAAAATTCGATATTTTTTGGTCCCAGAAGCGATCTGTACATGCCTACTCAATGTAAGAATATTTTTGAAACATAGGCAGAAAATCAAGTTGAAAATCGATATTTTAGGTGCACAAAATCGATATGTGCATGCATCTTCTGTACCCGTTTATGTCCCAAATTCAGGCTCAAAACACCCTAAAATTCGATATTTTTGGGTCCCAGAAGCGATCTGTACATGCCTACTCAGTGCTAGAATATTTTCAAAATATAGGCCCAAAACATGCTAAATATCGATATTTTGGGTGCCAAAGTCGATATGTGCATGCATCTTCTGTAGCCGTTTATATCTCAAATTTATGCTCAAAACCCCTGAAAATTCAATATTTTTACGTCCCAGAAGCGATATGTTCATGCCTACTAGAAAATAGAATGTTTTCATAATATAGGCTCAAAGCATGCTAAAAATCGATATTTTAAGGGTCCAAATTCGATATGTGCATGCATCTTCTGTACCCGTTGATATCTCAAATTCAGGCTCAAAACACCCGAAAATTCGATATTTTTGGGTCCCAGGAGCGATCTGTACATGCCTACTCCGTGTTAGAGTATTTTCATAATACAGGCCCAAAACATGCTAAAATCGATATTTTAGGTGCCCAATGTCAATATGTGTATGTATCTTCATTACCGGTTTATATCTCAAATTCAGGCTCAAAACTCCCGAAAACTCGATATTTTTGGGTCCAAGAAGCGATCTGTACATGCCTAATCAGTAACAGAATATTTTCAAATTACAAGTCCAAAACATGCTAAAAATCGATATTTTAGGTGCCCAAAGTCGATATGTGCATGCATCTTCTGTACCCATTTCTTTCCCATATTTGTTCTCAAAAACACCCAAAAATTCGATATTTTTGGGCCTCAGAAGCTATCTGTATATACCTACTCCGTGTTAGAGTATTTTCAATATACAGACCCAAAACATGCTGAAAATCGATATTTTAGGTGCCCAAAGTCAATATGTGTATGCATCTTCTGCACCCGTTTATATCCCAAATTCAACCTCAAAACACACGAAAATGCGATATATTTGGGTCCCAGAAGCGATCTGTACATGCCTACTCAGTGCTTGAATATTTTCAAAATATAGGGCCAAAACATGCTGAAAATCGATATTTTAGGTGCAAAAAGTCAATATGTGCATGCATCTTCTGTATCCGTTTCTATCTCAAATTCAAGTTTAAAACACCCGAAAATTCGATATTTTTGGGGCCCAGAAGCGATCTGTACATGCCTACTCCGTGTTTGAGTATTTTTATAATACAGGCCCAAAACAGGCTGAAAATCGATATTTTAGGTTCCCAAAGTCAATATGTGTATGCTTCTTCAGTACACGTTTATATCTCAAATTCAGGCTCAAAACACCCGAAAATTCGATATTTTTGGGTCCCAGAAGCGATCTTTACATGCCTTCTCAGTAACAGAATATTTTCAAAATACAAGTCCAAAAACATGCTGAAAACATATATTTTAAGTGCCCAAAGTCGATATGTGCATGCATCTTCTGTACCCGTTTATATCTCAAATTCAGGCTCAAAACACCCGAAAATTCGATATTTTTGGGTCCCAGAAGCGATCTGTACATGCCTACTCAATGTTAGAATATTTTTGAAACACAGGCAGAAAAACAAGTTGAAAATCGATATTTTAGGTGCACAAAATCGATATGTGCATGCATCTTCTGTACTCGTTTATGTCCCAAATTCAGTCTCAAAACACCCGAAAATTCGATATTTTTGGGTCCCAGAAGCGATCTGTACATGCCTACTCAGTGCTAGAATATTTTCAAAATATAGGCCCAAAACATGCTAAATATCGATATTTTGGGTGCCAAAGTCGATATGTGCAAGCATCTTCTATAGCCGTTTATATCTCAAATTTAGGCTCAAAATCCCTGAAAATTCAATATTTTTACGTCCCAGAAGCGATCTGTACATGCCTACTAGAAAATAGAATGTTTTCATAATATAGGCTCAAAGCATGCTAAAAATCGATATTTTAAGGGTCTAAAGTCGATATGTGCAAGCATCTTCTGTACCCGTTGATATCTCAAATTCAGGCTCAAAACACCCGAAAATTCGATATTTTTGGGTCCCTGGAGCGATCTGTACATGCCTACTCCGTGTTAGAGTATTTTCATAATACAGGCCCAGAACATGCTAAAATCGATATTTTAGGTGCCCAATGTCAATATGTGTATGTATCTTCATTACCGGTTTATATCTCAAATTCAGGCTCAAAACTCCCGAAAACTCGATATTTTTGGGTCCAAGAAGCGATCTGAACATGCCTAATCAGTAACAGAATATTTTCAAAATACAAGTCCAAAACATGCTAAAAATCGATATTGTAGGTGCCCTAAGTCGATATGTGCATGCATCTTCTGTACCCATTTCTTTCCCATATTTGTGCTCAAAACACCCCAAAATTCGATATTTTTGGGCCTCAGAAGCTATCTGTATATACCTACTCCGTGTTAGAGTATTTTCAATATACAGGCCCAAAACATGCTGAAAATCGATATTTTAGGTGCCCAAAGTCAATATGTGTATGCATCTTCTGCACCCGTTTATATCCCAAATTCAACCTCAAAACACACGAAAATGCGATATATTTGGGTCCCAGAAGCGATCTGTACATGCCTACTCAGTGCTTGAATATTTTCAAAATATAGGGCCAAAACATGCTGAAAATCGATATTTTAGGTGCAAAAAGTCAATATGTGCATGCATCTTCTGTATCCGTTTATATCTCAAATTCAAGTTTAAAACACCCGAAAATTCGATATTTTTGGGTCCCAGAAGCGATCTGTACATGCCTACTCCGTGTTTGAGTATTTTCATAATACAGGCCCAAAACAGGCTGAAAATCGATATTTTAGGTTCCCAAAGTCAATATGTGTATGATTCTTCAATACACGTTTATATCTCAAATTCAGTCTCAAAACACCCGAAAATTCAATATTTTTGGGTCCCAGAAGCGATCTTTATATGCCTACTCAGTAACAGAATATTTTCAAAATACAAGTCTAAAAACATGCTGAAAATATATATTATAAGTGCCCAAAGTCGATATGTGCATGCATCTTCTGTACCCGTTTATATCTCAAATTCAGGCTCAAAACACCCGAAAATTCGATATTTTTGGGTCCCAGAAGCGATCTGTACATGCCTACTCAATGTTAGTATATTTTTGAAACACAGGCAGAAAAACAAGTTGAAAATCGATATTTTAGGTACACAAAATCGATATGTGCATGCATCTTCTGTACCCGTTTATGTTCCAAATTCAGGCTCAAAACACCCTAAAATTCGATATTTTTGGGTCCCAGATGCGATCTGTACATGCATACTCAGTGCTAGAATATTTTCAAAATATAGGCCCAAAACATGCTAAATATCGATATTTTGGGTGCCAAAGTCGATATGTGCATGCATCTTCTGTAGCCGTTTATATCTCAAATTTAGGCTCAAAACCCCTGAAAATTCAATATTTTTACGTCCCAGGAGCGATATGTACATGTCTACTAGAAAATAGAATGTTTTCATAATATAGGCTCAAAGCATGCTAAAAATCGATATTTTAGGGGTCGAAAGTCGATATTTTCAAAATATAGGCCCAAAACATGCTAAATATCGATATTTTGGGTGCCAAAGTCGATATGTGCATGCATCTTCTGTAGCCGTTTATATCTCAAATTTAGGCTCAAAACCCCTGAAAATTCAATATTTTTACGTCCCAGGAGCGATATGTACATGTCTACTAGAAAATAGAATGTTTTCATAATATAGGCTCAAAGCATGCTAAAAATCGATATTTTAGGGGTCGAAAGTCGATATGTGCATGCATCTTCTGTACCCGTTGATATCTCAAATTCAGGCTCAAAACACCGGAAAATTCGATATTTTTGGGTCCCAGGAGCGATCTGTACATGCCTACTCCGTGTTAGAGTATTTTCATAATACAGGCCCAAAACATGCTAAAATCGATATTTTAGGTGCCCAAAGTCAATATGTGTATGTATCTTCATTACCCGTTTATATCTCAAATTCAGGCTCAAAACACCCGAAAACTCGATATTTTTGGGTCCAAGAAGCGATCTGTACATGCCTAATCAGTAACAGAATATTTTCAAAATACAAGTCCAAAACATGCTAAAAATCGATATTTTAGGTGCCCAAAGTCGATATGTGCATGCATCTTCTGTACCCATTTCTTTCCCATATTTGTGCTCAAAACACCCCAAAATTCGATATTTTTGGGCCTCAGAAGCTATCTGTATATACCTACTCCGTGTTAGAGTATTTTCAATATACAGGCCCAAAACATGCTGAAAATCGATATTTTAGGTGCCTAAAGTCAATATGTGTATGCATCTTCTGCACCCGTTTATATCCCAAATTCAACCTCAAAACACACGAAAATGCGATATATTTGGGTCCCAGAAGCGATCTGTACATGCCTACTCAGTGCTTGAATATTTTCAAAATATAGGGCCAAAACATGCTGAAAATCGATATTTTAGGTGCAAAAAGTCAATATGTGCATGCATCTTCTGTATCCGTTTATATATCAAATTCAAGTTTAAAACACCCCAAAATTCGATATTTTTGGGTCCCAGAAGCGATCTGTACATGCCTACTCGGTGTTTGAGTATTTTCATAATACAGGCCCAAAACAGGCTGAAAATCTATATTTTAAGTTCCCAAAGTCAATATGTGTATGCTTCTTCAGTACACGTTTATATCTCAAATTCAGGCTCAAAACACCCGAAAATTCGATATTTTTGGGTCCCAGAAGCGATCTTTACATGCCTACTCAGTAACAGAATATTTTCAAAATACAAGTCCAAAAACATGCTGAAAATCTATATTTTAAGTGCACAAAGTCGATATGTGCATGCATCTTCTGTACCCGTTTATATCTCAAACTCAGGCTCAAAACACCCGAAAATTCGATACTTTGGGGTCCCAGAAGCGATCTGTACATGCCTACTCAATGTAAGAATATTTTTGAAACATAGGCAGAAAAACAAGTTGAAAATCGATATTTTAGGTGCACAAAATCGATATGTGCATGCATCTTCTGTACCCGTTTATGTCCCAAATTCAGGCTCAAAACACCCTAAAATTCGTTATTTTGGGGTCCCAGAAGCGATCTGTACTTGCCGACTCAGTGCTAGAATATTTTCAAAATATAGGCCCAAAACATGCTAAATATCGATATTTTGGGTGCCAAAGTCGATATGTGCATGCATCTTCTGTAGCCGTTTATATCTCAAATTTAGGCTCAAAACCCCTGAAAATTCAATATTTTTACGTCCCAGAAGCGATCTGTACATGCCTACTAGAAAATAGAATGTTTTCATAATATAGGCTCAAAGCATGCTAAAAATCGATATTTTAGGTGTCCAAAGTCGATAAGTGCATGCATCTTCTGTACCCGTTGATATCTCAAATTCAGGCTCAGAACACCCGAAAATTCGATATTTTTGGGTCCCAGAAGCAATCTGTACATGCCTACTCCGTTTTAGAGTATTTTCATAATACAGGCCCAAAACATGCTAAAATCGATATTTTAGGTGCCCAAAGTCAATATGAGTATGTATCTTCATTACCCGTTTATATCTCAAATTCAGACTTAAAACACCCGAAAACTCGATATTTTTGGGTCCAAGAAGCGATCTGTACATGCCTAATCAGTAACAGAATATTTTCAAAATACAAGTCCAAAACATGCTAAAAATCGATATTTTATGTGCCCAAAGTCGATATGTGCATGCATCTTCTGTACCCATTTCTATCCCATATTCGTGCTTAAAACACCAAAAAATTCGATATTTTTGGGCCCCAGAAGCTATCTGTACACGCCTACTCAGTGTTAGAATATTTTCATAATACACGCCAAAAACATTCTGGAAATCAATATTTTAGGTTCCCAAAGTTAATATGTGCATGCATTTTCTGTACCCATTTCTATCCCATATTCGTGCACAAAACATCCAAAAAATCGATATTTTTGGGCCCCAGAAGCTATCTGTACATGCCTACTGCGTGTTAGAGTATTTTCAAGATACAGGCCCAAAACATGCTGAAAATCGATATTTTAGGTGACCAAAGTCAATATGTGTATGCATCATCTGTACCCGTTTATATCTCAAATTCAGGGTCAAAACACCCGAAAATTCGATATGTTTTGGTCCAAGAAGCGATCTTACATGCATACTCAGTGCTAAAATATTTTCAGAATATAAGCTCAAAACATGCTAAAAATCGATATTTTAGGTGCCCAAAGTCAATATGTGTATGCATCTTCTGTACCCTTTTATATCTCAAATTCTGGCTCAAAACACCCGAAAATTCGATATTTTTGGGTCCCATAAGCGATCTGTACATACCTAAATTAATGTTAGAATATTTTCAAAATATAGGCCCAAAACATGCTAAAAATCGATATTTTAGGTGTCCAAAGTCGATATGTGTATGCATCTTCAGTACCGTTTTATATTTCAAATTCAGGCTCAAAATACCCGAAAATTCGATATTTTTATGTCCCAGAAGCAATCTGTACATGCCTACTCCTTCCTAGAATGTTTTCAAGATACAGACCCAACATGCTCAAAATCGATATTTTAGGTGCAAAAAGTCGATATGTGCATGCATCTTCAGTACCCGTTCATATCTCAATTTCAGACTTAAAACACCCCAAAATTCGATATTTTTGGGTCCCAGAAGCGATCTGTACATGCCTACTCAGTGCAAGAATTTTATCAATATATAGGCCCAAAACATGCTGAAAATCGATATTTTAGGTGCCCAAAGTCGATATGTGCATGCAACTTCAGTACCCGTTTATATCTCAAATTCAGGCTCAAAACACCCGAAAATTCGATATTTTTGGGTCCCAGAAGCGATCTGTACATGCCTACTCAATGTTAGAGTATTTTCAAAACACAGGCACAAAAACAAGTTGAAAATCGTTATTTTAGGTGCCAAAAATCGATATGTGCATGCATCTTCTGTACCCGTTTATGTCCCAAATTCAGGCTCAAAACACCCGAAAACTCGATATTTTTGGGTCCAAGAAGCGATCTGTACATGCCTACTCCGTGTTTGAGTATTTTCAAAATTTAGTCCCAAAACATGCTGAAAATCGATATTTTATTTGTCCAAAGTCGATATGTGAATGCATCTTCAGTACCCGTTAATATCTCAAATTCAGGCTTAAAACACCCGAAAATTCGATATTTTTGGGGCCCAGGAGAGTTCTGTACATGCCTAATCACTAATAGAATTATTTCAAAATACAGGCCCAAAACATGTTTAAAATCGATATTTTAGGTGCCCAAAGTTGATATGTGCATGTATCTTCTGTACCCGTTTATATCTCAAATTCAGGATCAAAACACCCGAAAATTCGATATTTATGGGTCCCATAAGCGATCTGTACATGCCTACTCAATGTTAAAATATTTTCAAAACACAGGCACAAAAACAAGTTGAAAATCGATGTTTTAGGTGCCCAAAATCGATATGTGCATGCATCTTCTGTATCCGTTTATGTCCCAAATTCAGGCTTAAAACACCCTAAAATTCGATATTTTTGGGTCCCGGAAGCGATCTGTACATGCCTACTCAGAAAAAGAATGTTCTCAAAATATAAGCCCAAAACATGCTGAAAATCTATATTTTATGTGCCCAAAGTCGATATCTGCATGCATCTTCTGTACCCGTTTATATCTCAAATTCAGGCTCAAAACACCCAGAAATTCGATATTTTTGGGTCCCAGAAGCGATCTGTACATGCCTAATAAATGTTAGAATATTTTCAAAATATAGGCCCAAAACATGTTAAAAATCGATATTTTAGGTGCCTAAAGTCGATATGTGTATGCATCTTTAGTACCGTTTTATATCTCAAATTCAGGCTCAAAACACCCGAAAATTCGATATTTTTGGGTCCCAGAAGCGATCTGTACATGCCTACTCATTGTAAAAATATTTTTGAAACATAGGCAGAAAAACAAGTTGAAAATCGATATTTTAGGTGCACAAAATCGATATGTGAATGCATCTTCTGTACCCGTTTATGTCTCAAATTCAGGCTCAAAACACCCTAAAATTCGTTATTTTTGGGTCCCAGAAGCGATCTGTACATGCCTACTCAGTGCTAGAATATTTTCAAAATATAGGCCCAAAACATGCTAAATATCGATATTTTGGGTGCCAAAGTCGAAATGTGCATGCATCTTCTGTAGCCGTTTATATCTCAAATTTATGCTCAAAACCCCTGAAAATTCAATATTTTTACGTCCCAGAAGCGATCTGTACATGCCTACTAGAAAATAGAATGTTTTCATAATATAGGCTCAAAGCATGCTAAAAATCGATATTTTAGGGGTCCAAAGTCGATAAGTGCATGCATCTTCTGTACCCGTTGATATCTCAAATTCAGGCTCAAAACACCAGAAAATTCGATATTTTTGGGTCCCAGAAGCGATCTGTACATGCCTACTCCGTGTTTGAGTATTTTCAAAATTTAGGCCCAAAACATGCTGAAAATCGATATTTTATGTGCCCAAAGTCGATATGTGAATGCATCTTCAGTACCCGTTAATATCTCAAATTCAGGCTCAAAACACCCGAAAATTCGATATTTTTGGGTCCCAGGAGAGTTCTGTACATGCCTACTCACTAATAGAATTATTTCAAAATACAGGCCCAAAACATGTTTAAAATCGATATTTTAGGTGCCCAAAGTTGATATGTGCATGTATCTTCTGTACCCGTTTATATCTCAAATTCAGGCTTAAAACACCCTAAAATTCGATATTTTTGGGTCCCAGAAGCGATCTGTACATTCCTAATCAATGTTAGAATATTTTCAAAATATAGGCCCAAAACATGTTAAAAATCGATATTTTAGGTGCCCAAAGTCGATATGTGTATGCATCTTTAGTACCGTTTTATATCTCAAATTCAGGCTCAAAACACCCGAAAATTCTATATTTTTATGTCCCAGAAGCAATCTGTACATGCCTACTCCTTCCTAGAATGTTTTCAAGATACAGACCCAACATGCTCAAAATCGATATTTTAGGTGCAAAAAGTCGATATGTGCATGCATCTTCTGTAGCCGTTTATATCTCAAATTCAGGCTTAAAACACCCGAAAATTCGATATTTTTGGGTCCCAGAAGCGATCTATACATGCCTACTCAGTGCAAGAATTTTTTCAATATACAGGCCCAAAACATGCTGAAAATCGAAATTTTAGGTGCCCAAAGTCGATATGTGCATGCATCTTCTGTACCCGTTTATATCTCAAATTCAGGCTCAAAACACCCGAATATTTGATTTTAATTTTTTTCCAGACACGATCTGTACATGCCTACTCATTGACAGAATATTTTCAAAATACAGACCCAAAACATGCTGAAAATTGATATTTCAGGTGCCCAAAGTCGATATGTGCATGCATCTTCAGTACCCGTTTATATCTCAAATTCAGGCTCAAAACACCCGAATATTCGATTTCATTTTGGCCAAGAAGTGATCTGTACATGCCTACTCAGTGCTAGAATATTTTCAAAATATAAGCCCAAAACATGCTGAAAATCGATATATTAGGTGCCCAAAGTCGATATGTGCATGCATTTTCTGTACTTGTTTATATCTCAAATTCAGGCTCAAAACACCCGAATATTCGATTTTATTGGCGTCCAGAAGCGATCTGTACATGCCTACTCAGTGACAGAAAATTTTCAAATAACAGACCCAAAACATGCTGAAAATCGATATTTTAGGTGCCCAAAGTCGATATGTGTATGTATCTTCAGTACCCGTTAATATCTCAAATTCAGGCTCAAAACACCCGAAAATTCGATATTTTTGGGTCCCAGGAGCGATCTGTACATACCTACTCAGTGCTTGAATATTTTCAAAATATAGGCCCAAAACATGCTGAAAATCGATATTTTAGGTGCCCAAAATCGATATGTGAATGCATCTTCAGTACTCGTTTACATCTCAAATTCCGGCTCAAAACACCCTAAAATTCGATATTTTTGGGTCCCAGAAGCGATGTGTACATGCCTTCTCAATGTTAGAATATTTTCAAAACACAGGCACAAAAACAAGTTGAAAATCGATATTTTAGGTGCCCAAAATCGATATGTGAATGCATCTTCAGTACTCGTTTATATCTCAAATTCTGGCTCAAAACACCCGAAAATTCGATATTTTTGGTTCCCAGAAGCGATCTGTACATGCCTACTCTGTGTTAGAGTATTTTCAAAATACAGGCCAAAACATGCTGAAAATCGATATTTTAGGTGCCCAAAGTCAATATGTGTATGCATCTTCTGTATCCGTGTATATCTCAAATTCAGGCTGAAAACACCCGAAAATTCAAATTTTTTGGTTCCCAGAAGCGATATGTACATGCCTACTCCGTTTTAGAGTATTTTCAAAATACAGGCATAAAAACATGCTGAAATTCGATATTTTAGGTGCCAAAAGCAATAAGGGTTTGCATCTTCTCTACCCGTTTATATCTCAAATTCAGGCTCAAAACACCCGAAAACTCGATATTTTTGGGTCCAATAAGCAATCTGTACATGCCTACTCAGTGACAGAATATTTTCAAATTACAGACCAAAAACATGCTGAAAATCGATATTTTAGGTGCCCAAAGTCGATATGTGCATGCATCTTCAGTACACGTTTATATCTCAAATTCAGGCTCAAAACATCCAAAAAAACCTATATTTTTGGGTCCAAGAAGCGATTTGTACATGCCTACTCAGTAATAGAATATTTTTAAGATTCAGGCCTAAAACATGCTGAAAATCGATATTTTAGGTGCCCAAAATCGATATGTGCATGCATCTTCTGTACCCGTTTATGTCCCAAATTCAGGCTCAAAACACCCGAAAATTCGATATTTTTGGGTCCAAAAAGCGATCTGTACATGCCTACTTAGTGCTAGAATATTTTCAAAATATAGGCCCAAAACATGCTAAATATCGATATTTTGGGTGCTAAAGTCGATATGTGCATACATCTTCTGTAGCCGTTTATATCTCAAATTTAGGCTCAAAACCCCTGAAAATTCAATATTTTTACGTCCCAGAAGCGATATGTACATGCCTACTAGAAAATAGAATGTTTTCATAATATAGGCTCAAAGCATGCTAAAAATCGATATTTTAAGGGTCCAAAGTCGATATGTGCATGCATCTTCTGTACCCGTTGATATCTCAAATTCAGTCTCAAAAGACCCGAAAATTCGATATTTTTGGGTCCCAGGAGCGATCTGTACATGCCTACTCCGTGTTAGAGTATTTTCATAATACAGGCCCAAAACATGCTAAAATCGATATTTTAGGTGCCCAATGTCAATATGTGTATGTATCTTCATTACCGGTTTATATCTCAAATTCAGGCTCAAAACTCCCGAAAACTCGATATTTTTGGGTCCAAGAAGCGATCTGTACATGCCTAATCAGTAACAGAATATTTTCAAATTACAAGTCCAAAACATGCTAAAAATCGATATTTTAGGTGCCCAAAGTCGATATGTGCATGCATCTTCTGTACCTATTTCTTTCCCATATTTGTGCTCAAAACACCCAAAAATTCGATATTTTTGGGCCTCAGAAGCTATCTGTATATACCTACTCCGTGTTAGAGTATTTTCAATAAACAGGCCCAAAACATGCTGAAAATCGATATTTTAGGTGCCCAAAGTCAATATGTGTATGCATCTTCTGCACCCGTTTATATCCCAAATTCAACCTCAAAACACACGAAAATGCGATATATTTGGGTCCCAGAAGCGATCTGTACATGCCTACTCAGTGCTTGAATATTTTCAAAATATAGGGCCAAAACATGCTGAAAATCGATATTTTAGGTGCAAAAAGTCAATATGTGCATGCATCTTCTGTATCCGTTTATATCTCAAATTCAAGTTTAAAACACCCGAAAATTCGATATTTTTGGGTCCCAGAAGCGATCTGTACATGCCTACTCCGTGTTTGAGTATTTCTATAATACAGGCCCATAACAGGCTGAAAATCGATATTTTAGGTTCCCAAAGTCAATATGTGTATGCTTCTTCAGTACACGTTTATATCTCAAATTCAGGCTCAAAACACCCGAAAATTCGATATTTTTGGGTCCCAGAAGCGATCTGTACATGCCTACTCAATGTAAGAATATTTTTGAAACATAGGCAGAAAAACAAGTTGAAAATCGATATTTTAGGTGCACAAAATCGATATGTGCATGCATCTTCTGTACCCGTTTATGTCCCAAATTCAGGCTCAAAACACCCTAAAATTCGATATTTTTGGGTCCCAGAAGCGATCTGTACATGCCTACTCAGTGCTAGAATATTTTCAAAATATAGGCCCAAAACATGCTAAATATCGATATTTTGGGTGCCAAAGTCGATATGTGCATGCATCTTCTGTAGTCGTTTATATCTCAAATTTATGCTCAAAACCCCTGAAAATTCAATATTTTTACGTCCCAGAAGCGATATGTACATGCCTACTAGAAAATAGAATGTTTTCATAATATAGGCTCAAAGCATGCTAAAAATCGATATTTTAAGGGTCCAAAGTCGATATGTGCATGCATCTTCTGTACCCGTTGATATCTCAAATTCAGGCTCAAAACACCCTAAAATTCGATATTTTTGGGTCCCAGGAGCGATCTGTACATGCCTACTCCGTGTTAGAGTATTTTCAAAATACAGGCCCAAAACATGCTAAAATCGATATTTTAGGTGCCCAATGTCAATATGTGTATGTATCTTCATTACCGGTTTATATCTCAAATTCAGGCTCAAAACTCCCGAAAACTCGATATTTTTGGGTCCAAGAAGCGATCTGTACATGCCTAATCAGTAACAGAATATTTTCAAATTACAAGTCCAAAACATGCTAAAAATCGATATTTTAGGTGCCCAAAGTCGATATGTGCATGCATCTTCTGTACCCATTTCTTTCCCATATTTGTGCTCAAAACACCCAAAAATTCGATATTTTTGGGCCTCAGAAGCTATCTGTATATACCTACTCCGTGTTAGAGTATTTTCAATATACAGGCCCAAAACATGCTGAAAATCGATATTTTAGGTGCCCAAAGTCAATATGTGTATGCATCTTCTGCACCCGTTTATATCCCAAATTCAACCTCAAAACACACGAAAATGCGATATATTTGGGTCCCAGAAGCGATCTGTACATGCCTACTCAGTGCTTGAATATTTTCAAAATATAGGGCCAAAACATGCTGAAAATCGATATTTTAGGTGCAAAAAGTCAATATGTGCATGCATCTTCTGTATCCGTTTATATCTCAAATTCAAGTTTAAAACACCCGAAAATTCGATATTTTTGGGTCCCAGAAGAGATCTGTACATGCCTACTCCGTGTTTGAGTATTTTTATAATACAGGCCCAAAACAGGCTGAAAATCGATATTTTAGGTTCCCAAAGTCAATATGTGTATGCTTCTTCAGTACACGTTTATATCTCAAATTCAGGCTCAAAACACCCGAAAATTCGATATTTTTGGGTCCCAGAAGCGATCTGTACATGCCTACTCAATGTAAGAATATTTTTGAAACATAGGCAGAAGAACAAGTTGAAAATCGATATTTTAGTTGCACAAAATCGATATGTGCATGCATCTTCTGTACCCGTTTATGTCCCAAATTCAGGCTCAAAACTCCCTAAAATTCGATATTTTTGGGTCCCAGAAGCGATCTGTACATGCCTACTCAGTGCTAGAATATTTTCAAAATATAGGCCCAAAACATGCTAAATATCGATATTTTGGGTGCCAAAGTCGATATGTGCATGCATCTTCTGTAGCCGTTTATATCTCAAATTTAGGCTCAAAACCCCTGAAAATTCAATATTTTTACGTCCCAGAAGCGATATGTACATGCCTACTAGAAAATAGAATGTTTTCATAATATAGGCTCAAAGCATCCTAAAAATCGATATTTTAAGGGTCCAAAGTCGATATGTGCATGCATCTTCTGTACCCGTTGATATCTCAAATTCAGGCTCAAAACACCCGAAAATTCGATATTTTTGGGTCCCATGAGCGATCTGTACATGCCTACTCCGTGTTAGAGTATTTTCATTATACAGGCCCAAAACATGCTAAAATCGATATTTTAGGTGCCCAATGTCAATATGTGTATGTATCTTCATTACCGGTTTATATCTCAAATTCAGGCTCAAAACTCCCGAAAACTCGATATTTTTGGGTCCAAGAAGCGATCTGTACATGCCTAATCATTAACAGAATATTTTCAAATTACAAGTCCAAAACATGCTAAAAATCGATATTTTAGGTGCCCAAAGTCGATATGTGCATGCATCTTCTGTACCCATTTCTTTCTCATATTTGTGCTCAAAACACCCAAAAATTCGATATTTTTGGGCCTCAGAAGCTATCTGTATATACCTACTCCATGTTAGAGTATTTTCAATATACAGGCCCAAAACATGCTGAAAATCGATATTTTAGGTGCCCAAAGTCAATATGTGTATGCATCTTCTGCACCCGTTTATATCTTAAATTCAACCTCAAAACACACGAAAATGCGATATATTTGGGTCCCAGAAGCGATCTGTACATGCCTACTCAGTGCTTGAATATTTTCAAAATATAGGGCCAAAACATGCTGAAAATCGATATTTTAGGTGCAAAAAGTCAATATGTGCATGCATCTTCTGTATCCGTTTATATCTCAAATTCAAGTTTAAAACACCCGAAAATTCGATATTTTTGGGTCCCAGAAGCGATCTGTACATGCCTACTCCGTGTTAGAGTATTTTCATAATACAGGCCCAAAACATGCTAAAATCGATATTTTAGGTGCCCAATGTCAATATGTGTATGTATCTTCATTACCGGTTTATATCTCAAATTCAGGCTCAAAACTCCCGAAAACTCGATATTTTTGGGTCCAAGAAGCGATCTGTACATGCCTAATCAGTAACAGAATATTTTCAAAATACAAGTCCAAAACATGCTAAAAATCGATATTTTAGGTGCCCAAAGTCGATATGTGCATGCATCTTCTGTACCCATTTCTTTCCCATATTTGTGCTCAAAACACCCCAAAATTCGATATTTTTGGGCCTCAGAAGCTATCTGTATATACCTACTCCGTGTTAGAGTATTTTCAATATACAGGCCCAAAACATGCTGAAAATCGATATTTTAGGTGCCCAAAGTCAATATGTGTATGCATCTTCTGCACCCGTTTATATCCCAAATTCAACCTCAAAACACACGAAAATGCGATATATTTGGGTCCCAGAAGCGATCTGTACATGCCTACTCAGTGCTTGAATATTTTCAAAATATAGGGCCAAAACATGCTGAAAATCGATATTTTAGGTGCAAAAAGTCAATATGTGCATGCATCTTCTGTATCCGTTTATATCTCAAATTCAAGTTTAAAACACCCGAAAATTCGATATTTTTGGGTCCCAGAAGCGATCTGTACATGCCTACTCGGTGTTTGAGTATTTTCATAATACAGGCCCAAAACAGGCTGAAAATCGATATTTTAGGTTCCCAAAGTCAATATGTTTATGCTTCTTCAGTACACGTTTATATCTCAAATTCAGGCTCAAAACACCCGAAAATTCGATATTTTTGGGTCACAGAAGCGATCTTTACATGCCTACTCAGTAACAGAATATTTTCAAAATACAAGTCCAAAAACATGCTGAAAATATATATTTTAAGTGCCCAAAGTCGATATGTGCATGCATCTTCTGTACCCGTTTATATCTCAAACTCAGGCTCAAAACACCCGAAAATTCGATATTTTTGGGTCCCAGAAGCGATCTGTACATGCCTACTCAATGTAAGAATAGTTTTGAAACATAGGCAGAAAAACAAGTTGAAAATCGATATTTTAGGTGCACAAAATCGATATGTGCATGAATCTTCTGTACCCGTTTATGTCCCAAATTCAGGCTCAAAACACCCTAAAATTCGTTATTTTTGGGTCCCAGAAGCGATCTGTACATGCCTACTCAGTGCTAGAATATTTTCAAAATATAGGCTCAAAACATGCTAAATATCGATATTTTGGGTGCCAAAGTCGATATGTGCATGCATCTTCTGTAGCCGTTTATATCTCAAATTTATGCTCAAAACCCCTGAAAATTCAATATTTTTACCTCCCAGAAGCGATCTGTACATGCCTACTAGAAAATAGAATGTTTTCATAATATAGGCTCAAAGCATGCTAAAAATCGATATTTTAAGGGTCGAAAGTCGATATGTGCATGCATCTTCTGTACCTGTTTATATCTCAAATTCAGGCTCAAAACACCCGAAAACTCGATATTTTTGGGTCCAAGAAGCGATCTGTACATGCCTAATCAGTAACAGAATATTTTCAAAATACAAGTCCAAAACATGCTAAAAATCGATATTTTAGGTGCCCAAAGTCGATATGTGCATGCATCTTCTGTACCCATTTCTTTCCCATATTTTTGCTCAAAACACCCCAAAATTCGATATTTTTGGGCCTCAGAAGCTATCTGTATATACCTACTCCGTGTTAGAGTATTTTCAATATACAGGCCCAAAACATGCTGAAAATCGATATTTTTGGTGCCCAAAGTCAATATGTGTATGCATCTTCTGCACCCGTTTATATCCCAAATTCAACCTCAAAACACACGAAAATGCGATATATTTGGGTCCCAGAAGCGATCTGTACATGCCTACTCAGTGCTTGAATATTTTCAAAATATAGGGCCAAAACATGCTGAAAATCGATATTTTAGGTGCAAAAAGTCAATATGTGCATGCATCTTCTGTATCCGTTTATATCTCAAATTCAAGTTTAAAACACCCGAAAATTCGATATTTTTGGGTCCCAGAAGCGATCTGTACATGCCTACTCGGTGTTTGAGTATTTTCATAATACAGGCCCAAAACAGGCTGAAAATCGATATTTTAGGTTCCCAAAGTCAATATGTGTATGCTTCTTAAGTACACGTTTATATCTCAAATTCAGGCTCAAAACACCCGAAAATTCGATATTTTTGGGTCACAGAAGCGATCTTTACATGCCTACTCAGTAACAGAATATTTTCAAAATACAAGTCCAAAAACATGCTAAAAATCTATATTTTAAGTGCCCAAAGTCGATATGTGCATTCATCTTCTGTACCCGTTTATGTCCCAAATTCAGGCTCAAAACACCCTAAAATTCGATATTTTTGGGTCCCAGAAGCGATCTGTACATGCCTACTCAGTGCTAGAATATTTTCAAAATATAGGCCCAAAACATGCTAAATATCGATATTTTGGGTGCCAAAGTCGATATGTGCATGCATCTTCTGTAGTCGTTTATATCTCAAATTTATGCTCAAAACCCCTGAAAATTCAATATTTTTACGTCCCAGAAGCGATATGTACATGCCTACTAGAAAATAGAATGTTTTCATAATATAGGCTCAAAGCATGCTAAAAATCGATATTTTAAGGGTCCAAAGTCGATATGTGCATGCATCTTCTGTACCCGTTGATATCTCAAATTCAGGCTCAAAACACCCTAAAATTCGATATTTTTGGGTCCCAGGAGCGATCTGTACATGCCTACTCCGTGTTAGAGTATTTTCAAAATACAGGCCCAAAACATGCTAAAATCGATATTTTAGGTGCCCAATGTCAATATGTGTATGTATCTTCATTACCGGTTTATATCTCAAATTCAGGCTCAAAACTCCCGAAAACTCGATATTTTTGGGTCCAAGAAGCGATCTGTACATGCCTAATCAGTAACAGAATATTTTCAAATTACAAGTCCAAAACATGCTAAAAATCGATATTTTAGGTGCCCAAAGTCGATATGTGCATGCATCTTCTGTACCCATTTCTTTCCCATATTTGTGCTCAAAACACCCAAAAATTCGATATTTTTGGGCCTCAGAAGCTATCTGTATATACCTACTCCGTGTTAGAGTATTTTCAATATACAGGCCCAAAACATGCTGAAAATCGATATTTTAGGTGCCCAAAGTCAATATGTGTATGCATCTTCTGCACCCGTTTATATCCCAAATTCAACCTCAAAACACACGAAAATGCGATATATTTGGGTCCCAGAAGCGATCTGTACATGCCTACTCAGTGCTTGAATATTTTCAAAATATAGGGCCAAAACATGCTGAAAATCGATATTTTAGGTGCAAAAAGTCAATATGTGCATGCATCTTCTGTATCCGTTTATATCTCAAATTCAAGTTTAAAACACCCGAAAATTCGATATTTTTGGGTCCCAGAAGAGATCTGTACATGCCTACTCCGTGTTTGAGTATTTTTATAATACAGGCCCAAAACAGGCTGAAAATCGATATTTTAGGTTCCCAAAGTCAATATGTGTATGCTTCTTCAGTACACGTTTATATCTCAAATTCAGGCTCAAAACACCCGAAAATTCGATATTTTTGGGTCCCAGAAGCGATCTGTACATGCCTACTCAATGTAAGAATATTTTTGAAACATAGGCAGAAGAACAAGTTGAAAATCGATATTTTAGTTGCACAAAATCGATATGTGCATGCATCTTCTGTACCCGTTTATGTCCCAAATTCAGGCTCAAAACTCCCTAAAATTCGATATTTTTGGGTCCCAGAAGCGATCTGTACATGCCTACTCAGTGCTAGAATATTTTCAAAATATAGGCCCAAAACATGCTAAATATCGATATTTTGGGTGCCAAAGTCGATATGTGCATGCATCTTCTGTAGCCGTTTATATCTCAAATTTAGGCTCAAAACCCCTGAAAATTCAATATTTTTACGTCCCAGAAGCGATATGTACATGCCTACTAGAAAATAGAATGTTTTCATAATATAGGCTCAAAGCATCCTAAAAATCGATATTTTAAGGGTCCAAAGTCGATATGTGCATGCATCTTCTGTACCCGTTGATATCTCAAATTCAGGCTCAAAACACCCGAAAATTCGATATTTTTGGGTCCCATGAGCGATCTGTACATGCCTACTCCGTGTTAGAGTATTTTCATTATACAGGCCCAAAACATGCTAAAATCGATATTTTAGGTGCCCAATGTCAATATGTGTATGTATCTTCATTACCGGTTTATATCTCAAATTCAGGCTCAAAACTCCCGAAAACTCGATATTTTTGGGTCCAAGAAGCGATCTGTACATGCCTAATCATTAACAGAATATTTTCAAATTACAAGTCCAAAACATGCTAAAAATCGATATTTTAGGTGCCCAAAGTCGATATGTGCATGCATCTTCTGTACCCATTTCTTTCTCATATTTGTGCTCAAAACACCCAAAAATTCGATATTTTTGGGCCTCAGAAGCTATCTGTATATACCTACTCCATGTTAGAGTATTTTCAATATACAGGCCCAAAACATGCTGAAAATCGATATTTTAGGTGCCCAAAGTCAATATGTGTATGCATCTTCTGCACCCGTTTATATCTTAAATTCAACCTCAAAACACACGAAAATGCGATATATTTGGGTCCCAGAAGCGATCTGTACATGCCTACTCAGTGCTTGAATATTTTCAAAATATAGGGCCAAAACATGCTGAAAATCGATATTTTAGGTGCAAAAAGTCAATATGTGCATGCATCTTCTGTATCCGTTTATATCTCAAATTCAAGTTTAAAACACCCGAAAATTCGATATTTTTGGGTCCCAGAAGCGATCTGTACATGCCTACTCCGTGTTAGAGTATTTTCATAATACAGGCCCAAAACATGCTAAAATCGATATTTTAGGTGCCCAATGTCAATATGTGTATGTATCTTCATTACCGGTTTATATCTCAAATTCAGGCTCAAAACTCCCGAAAACTCGATATTTTTGGGTCCAAGAAGCGATCTGTACATGCCTAATCAGTAACAGAATATTTTCAAAATACAAGTCCAAAACATGCTAAAAATCGATATTTTAGGTGCCCAAAGTCGATATGTGCATGCATCTTCTGTACCCATTTCTTTCCCATATTTGTGCTCAAAACACCCCAAAATTCGATATTTTTGGGCCTCAGAAGCTATCTGTATATACCTACTCCGTGTTAGAGTATTTTCAATATACAGGCCCAAAACATGCTGAAAATCGATATTTTAGGTGCCCAAAGTCAATATGTGTATGCATCTTCTGCACCCGTTTATATCCCAAATTCAACCTCAAAACACACGAAAATGCGATATATTTGGGTCCCAGAAGCGATCTGTACATGCCTACTCAGTGCTTGAATATTTTCAAAATATAGGGCCAAAACATGCTGAAAATCGATATTTTAGGTGCAAAAAGTCAATATGTGCATGCATCTTCTGTATCCGTTTATATCTCAAATTCAAGTTTAAAACACCCGAAAATTCGATATTTTTGGGTCCCAGAAGCGATCTGTACATGCCTACTCGGTGTTTGAGTATTTTCATAATACAGGCCCAAAACAGGCTGAAAATCGATATTTTAGGTTCCCAAAGTCAATATGTTTATGCTTCTTCAGTACACGTTTATATCTCAAATTCAGGCTCAAAACACCCGAAAATTCGATATTTTTGGGTCACAGAAGCGATCTTTACATGCCTACTCAGTAACAGAATATTTTCAAAATACAAGTCCAAAAACATGCTGAAAATATATATTTTAAGTGCCCAAAGTCGATATGTGCATGCATCTTCTGTACCCGTTTATATCTCAAACTCAGGCTCAAAACACCCGAAAATTCGATATTTTTGGGTCCCAGAAGCGATCTGTACATGCCTACTCAATGTAAGAATAGTTTTGAAACATAGGCAGAAAAACAAGTTGAAAATCGATATTTTAGGTGCACAAAATCGATATGTGCATGAATCTTCTGTACCCGTTTATGTCCCAAATTCAGGCTCAAAACACCCTAAAATTCGTTATTTTTGGGTCCCAGAAGCGATCTGTACATGCCTACTCAGTGCTAGAATATTTTCAAAATATAGGCTCAAAACATGCTAAATATCGATATTTTGGGTGCCAAAGTCGATATGTGCATGCATCTTCTGTAGCCGTTTATATCTCAAATTTATGCTCAAAACCCCTGAAAATTCAATATTTTTACCTCCCAGAAGCGATCTGTACATGCCTACTAGAAAATAGAATGTTTTCATAATATAGGCTCAAAGCATGCTAAAAATCGATATTTTAAGGGTCGAAAGTCGATATGTGCATGCATCTTCTGTACCTGTTTATATCTCAAATTCAGGCTCAAAACACCCGAAAACTCGATATTTTTGGGTCCAAGAAGCGATCTGTACATGCCTAATCAGTAACAGAATATTTTCAAAATACAAGTCCAAAACATGCTAAAAATCGATATTTTAGGTGCCCAAAGTCGATATGTGCATGCATCTTCTGTACCCATTTCTTTCCCATATTTTTGCTCAAAACACCCCAAAATTCGATATTTTTGGGCCTCAGAAGCTATCTGTATATACCTACTCCGTGTTAGAGTATTTTCAATATACAGGCCCAAAACATGCTGAAAATCGATATTTTTGGTGCCCAAAGTCAATATGTGTATGCATCTTCTGCACCCGTTTATATCCCAAATTCAACCTCAAAACACACGAAAATGCGATATATTTGGGTCCCAGAAGCGATCTGTACATGCCTACTCAGTGCTTGAATATTTTCAAAATATAGGGCCAAAACATGCTGAAAATCGATATTTTAGGTGCAAAAAGTCAATATGTGCATGCATCTTCTGTATCCGTTTATATCTCAAATTCAAGTTTAAAACACCCGAAAATTCGATATTTTTGGGTCCCAGAAGCGATCTGTACATGCCTACTCGGTGTTTGAGTATTTTCATAATACAGGCCCAAAACAGGCTGAAAATCGATATTTTAGGTTCCCAAAGTCAATATGTGTATGCTTCTTAAGTACACGTTTATATCTCAAATTCAGGCTCAAAACACCCGAAAATTCGATATTTTTGGGTCACAGAAGCGATCTTTACATGCCTACTCAGTAACAGAATATTTTCAAAATACAAGTCCAAAAACATGCTAAAAATCTATATTTTAAGTGCCCAAAGTCGATATGTGCATTCATCTTCTGTACCCGTTTATATCTCAAACTCAGGCTCAAAACACCCGAAAATTCGATATTTTTGGGTCCCAGAAGCGATCTGTACATGCCTACTCAATGTAAGAATATTTTTGAAACATAGGCCCAAAACATGCTAAATATCGATATTTTGGGTGCCAAAGTCGATATGTGCATGCATCTTCTGTAGCCGTTTATATCTCAAATTTAGGCTCAAAACCCCTGAAAATTCAATATTTTTACCTCCCAGAAGCGATCTGTACATGCCTACTAGAAAATAGAATGTTTTCATAATATAGGCTCAAAGCATGCTAAAAATCGATATTTTAAGGGTCGAAAGTCGATATGTGCATGCATCTTCTGTACCCGTTGATATCTCAAATTCAGGCTCAAAACACCGGAAAATTCGATATTTTTGGGTCCCAGGAGCGATCTGTACATGCCTACTCCCTGTTAGAGTATTTTCATAATACAGGCCCAAAACATGCTAAAATCGATATTTTAGGTGCCCAAAGTCAATATGTGTATGTATCTTCATTACCCGTTTATATCTCAAATTCAGGCTCAAAACACCCGAAAACTCGATATTTTTGGGTCCCAGAAGTGATCTGTACATGCCTAATCAGTAACAGAATATTTTCAAAATACAAGTCCAAAACATGCTAAAAATCGATATTTTAGGTGCCCAAAGTCGATATGTGCATGCATCTTCTGTACCCATTTCTTTCCCATATTTGTGCTCAAAACACCCAAAAATTCGATTTTTTTGGGCCTCAGAAGCTATCTGTATATACCTACTCCGTGTTAGAGTATTTTCAATATACAGGCCAAAAACATGCTGAAAATCGATATTTTAGGTGCCCAAAGTCAATATGTGTATGCATCTTCTGCACCCGTTTATATCCCAAATTCAACCTCAAAACACACGAAAATGCGATATATTTGGGTCCCAGAAGCGATCTGTACATGCCTACTCAGTGCTTGAATATTTTCAAAATATAGGGCCAAAACATGCTGAAAATCGATATTTTAGGTGCAAAAAGTCAATATGTGCATGCATCTTCTGTATCCGTTTATATCTCAAATTCAAGTTTAAAACACCCGAAAATTCGATATTTTTGGGTCCCAGAAGCGATCTGTACATGCCTACTGGGTGTTTGAGTGTTTTCAAAATACAGGCCCAAAACAGGCTGAAAATCGATATTTTAGGTTCCCAAAGTCAATATGTGTATGCTTCTTCAGTACACGTTTATATCTCAAATTCAGGCTCAAAACACCCGAAAATTCGATATTTTTGGGTCACAGAAGCGATCTTTACATGCCTACTCAGTAACAGAATATTTTCAAAATACAAGTCCAAAAACATGTTGAAAATCTATATTTTAAGTGCCCAAAGTCGATATGTGCATGCATCTTCTGTACCCGTTTATATCTCAAACTCAGGCTCAAAACACCCGAAAATTCGATATTTTTGCGTCCCAGAAGCGATCTGTACATGCCTACTCAATGTAAGAATATTTTTGAAACATAGGCAGAAAAACAAGTTGAAAATCGATATTTTTGGTGCACAAAATCGATATGTGCATGCATCTTCTGTACCCGTTTATGTCCCAAATTCAGGCTCAAAACACCCTAAACTTCGTTATTTTTGGGTCCCAGAAGCGATCTGTACATGCCTACGCAGTGCTAGAATATTTTCAAAATATAGGCCCAAAACATGCTAAATATCGATATTTTGGGTGCCAAAGTCGATATGTGCATGCATCTTCTGTAGCCGTTTATATCTCAAATTTAGGCTCAAAACCCCTGAAAATTCAATATTTTTACGTCCCAGAAGTGATATGTACATGTCTACTAGAAAATAGAATGTTTTCATAATATAGGCTCAAAGCATGCTAAAAATCGATATTTTAAGGGTCCAAAGTCGATATGTGCATGTATCTTCTGTACCCGTTGATATCTCAAATTCAGGCTCAAAACACCCGAAAATTCGATATTTTTGGGTCCCTGGAGCGATCTGTATATGCCTACTCCGTGTTAGAGTATTTTCATAATACAGGCCCAAAACATGCTAAAATCGATATTTTAGGTGCCAAAGTCAATATGTGTATGTATCTTCATTACCCGTTTATATCTCAAATTCAGGCTTAAAACACCCGAAAACTCGATATTTTTGGGTCCAAGAAGCGATCTGTACATGCCTAATCAGTAACAGAATATTTTCAAAATACAAGTCCAAAACATGCTAAAAAATCGATATTTTAGGTGCCCAAAGTCAATATGTGTATGCATCTTCTGCACCCGTTTATATCCCAAATTCAAGTTTAAAACACCCGAAAATTCGATATTTTTGGGTCCCAGAAGCGATCTGTACATGCCTACTCGGTGTTTGAGTATTTTCATAATACAGGCCCAAAACAGGCTGAAAATCTATATTTTAAGTTCCCAAAGTCAATATGTGTATGCTTCTTCAGTACACGTTTATATCTCAAATTCAGGCTCAAAACACCCGAAAATTCGATATTTTTGGGTCCCAGAAGCGATCTTTACATGCCTACTCAGTAACAGAATATTTTCAAAATACAAGTCCAAAAACATGCTGAAAATCTATATTTTAAGTGCACAAAGTCGATATGTGCATGCATCTTCTGTACCCGTTTATATCTCAAACTCAGGCTCAAAACACCCGAAAATTCGATACTTTGGGGTCCCAGAAGCGATCTGTACATGCCTACTCAATGTAAGAATATTTTTGAAACATAGGCAGAAAAACAAGTTGAAAATCGATATTTTAGGTGCACAAAATCGATATGTGCATGCATCTTCTGTACCCGTTTATGTCCCAAATTCAGGCTCAAAACACCCTAAAATTCGTTATTTTGGGGTCCCAGAAGCGATCTGTACTTGCCTACTCAGTGCTAGAATATTTTCAAAATATAGGCCCAAAACATGCTAAATATCGATATTTTGGGTGCCAAAGTCGATATGTGCATGCATCTTCTGTAGCCGTTTATATCTCAAATTTAGGCTCAAAACCCCTGAAAATTCAATATTTTTACGTCCCAGAAGCGATCTGTACATGCCTACTAGAAAATAGAATGTTTTCATAATATAGGCTCAAAGCATGCTAAAAATCGATATTTTAGGTGTCCAAAGTCGATAAGTGCATGCATCTTCTGTACCCGTTGATATCTCAAATTCAGGCTCAGAACACCCGAAAATTCGATATTTTTGGGTCCCAGAAGCAATCTGTACTTGCCTACTCCGTTTTAGAGTATTTTCATAATACAGGCCCAAAACATGCTAAAATCGATATTTTAGGTGCCCAAAGTCAATATGAGTATGTATCTTCATTACCCGTTTATATCTCAAATTCAGACTCAAAACACCCGAAAACTCGATATTTTTGGGTCCAAGAAGCGATCTGTACATGCCTAATCAGTAACAGAATATTTTCAAAATACAAGTCAAAAACATGCTAAAAATCGATATTTTATGTGCCCAAAGTCGATATGTGCATGCATCTTCTGTACCCATTTCTATCCCATATTCGTGCTTAAAACACCAAAAAATTCGATATTTTTGGGCCCCAGAAGCTATCTGTACACGCCTACTCAGTGTTAGAATATTTTCATAATACACGCCAAAAACATTCTGGAAATCAATATTTTAGGTTCCCAAAGTTAATATGTGCATGCATTTTCTGTACCCATTTCTATCCCATATTCGTGCACAAAACATCCAAAAAATCGATATTTTTGGGCCCCAGAAGCTATCTGTACATGCCTACTGCGTGTTAGAGTATTTTCAAGATACAGGCCCAAAACATGCTGAAAATCGATATTTTAGGTGCCCAAAGTCAATATGTGTATGCATCATCTGTACCCGTTTATATCTCAAATTCAGGGTCAAAACACCCGAAAATTCGATATGTTTTGGTCCAAGAAGCGATCTGTACATGCATACTCAGTGCTAAAATATTTTCAGAATATAAGCTCAAAACATGCTAAAAATCGATATTTTAGGTGCCCAAAGTCAATATGTGTATGCATCTTCTGTACCCTTTTATATCTCAAATTCTGGCTCAAAACACCAGAAAATTCGATATTTTTGGGTCCCATAAGCGATCTGTACATGCCTAAATTAATGTTAGAATATTTTCAAAATATAGGCCCAAAACATGCTAAAAATCGATATTTTAGGTGTCCAAAGTCGATATGTGTATGCATCTTCAGTACCGTTTTATATTTCAAATTCAGGCTCAAAATACCCGAAAATTCGATATTTTTATGTCCCAGAAGCAATCTGTACATGCCTACTCCTTCCTAGAATGTTTTCAAGATACAGACCCAACATGCTCAAAATCGATATTTTAGGTGCAAAAAGTCGATATGTGCATGCATCTTCAGTACCCGTTTATATCTCAAATTCAGACTTAAAACACCCAAAAATTCGATATTTTTGGGTCCCAGAAGCGATCTGTACATGCCTACTCAGTGCAAGAATTTTATCAATATATAGGCCCAAAACATGCTGAAAATCGATATTTTAGGTGCCCAAAGTCGATATGTGCATGCAACTTCAGTACCCGTTTATATCTCAAATTCAGGCTCAAAACACCCGAAAATTCGATATTTATGGGTCCCATAAGCGATCTGTACATGCCTACTCAATGTTAAAATATTTTCAAAACACAGGCACAAAAACAAGTTGAAAATCGATGTTTTAGGTGCCCAAAATCGATATGTGCATGCATCTTCTGTATCCGTTTATGTCCCAAATTCAGGCTTAAAACACCCTAAAATTCGATATTTTTGGGTCCCGGAAGCGATCTGTACATGCCTACTCAGAAAAAGAATGTTCTCAAAATATAAGCCCAAAACATGCTGAAAATCTATATTTTATGTGCCCAAAGTCAATATGTGCATGCATCTTCTGTACCCGTTTATATCTCAAATTCAGGCTCAAAACACCCGAAAATTCGATATTTTTGGGTCCCAGAAGCGATCTGTACATGCCTACTCATTGTAAGAATATTTTTGAAACATAGGTAGAAAAACAAGTTGAAAATCGATATTTTAGGTGCACAAAATCGATATGTGAATGCATCTTCTGTACCCATTTATGTCTCAAATTCAGGCTCAAAACACCCTAAAATTCGTTATTTTTGGGTCCCAGAAGCGATCTGTACATGCCTACTCAGTGCTAGAATATTTTCAAAATATAGGCCCAAAACATGCTAAATATCGATATTTTGGGTGCCAAAGTCGATATGTGCATGCATCTTCTGTAGCCGTTTATATCTCAAATTTAGGCTCAAAACCCCTGAAAATTCAATATTTTTACGTCCCAGAAGCGATCTGTACATGCCTACTAGAAAATAGAATGTTTTCATAATATAGGCTCAAAGCATGCTAAAAATCGATATTTTAGGGGTCCAAAGTCGATAAGTGCATGCATCTTCTGTACCCGTTGATATCTCAAATTCAGGCTCAAAACACCCGAAAATTCGATATTTTTGGGTCCCAGAAGCGATCTGTACATACCTACTCCGTTTTAGAGTATTTTCATAATACAGGCCCAAAACATGCTAAAATCGATATTTTAGGTGCCCAATGTCAATATGTTTAATTATCTTCATTACCCGTTTATATCTCAAATTCAGACTCAAAACACCCGAAAACTCGATATTTTTGGGTCCAAGACGCGATCTGTACATGCCTAATCAGTAACAGAATATTTTCAAAATACAAGTCCAAAACATGCTAAAAATCGATATTTTATGTGCCCAAAGTCGATATGTGCATGCATCTTCTGTACCCATTTTTATCCCATATTCGTGCTTAAAACACCAAAAAATTCGATATTTTTGGGCCCCAGAAGCGATCTGTACACGCCTACTCAGTGTTAGAATATTTTCATAATACACCCCAAAAACATTCTGGAAATCAATATTTTAGGTTCCCAAAGTTAATATGTGCATGCATTTTCTGTACCCATTTCTATCCCATATTCGTGCACAAAACATCCAAAAAATCGATATTTTTGGGCCCCAGAAGCTATCTGTACATGCCTACTCCGTGTTAGAGTATTTTCAAGATACAGGCCCAAAACATGCTGATAATCGATATTTTAGGTGCCCAAAGTCAATATGTGTATGCATCATCTGTACCCGTTTATATCTCAAATTCAGGGTCAAAACACCCGAAAATTCGATATGTTTTGGTCCAAGAAGCGATCTGTACATGCATACTCAGTGCTAAAATATTTTCAGAATATAAGCTCAAAACATGCTAAAAATCGATATTTTAGGTGCCCAAAGTCAATATGTGTATGCATCTTCTGTACCCTTTTATATCTCAAATTCTGGCTCAAAACACCAGAAAATTCGATATTTTTGGGTCCCAGAAGCGATCTGTACATGCCTAATCAATGTTAGAATATTTTCAAAAAATAGGCCCAAAACATGCTAAAATCGATATTTTAGGTGTCCAAAGTCGATATGTGTATGCATCTTCAGTACCGTTTTATATCTCAAATTCAGGCTCAAAACACCCGAAAATTCGATATTTTTATGTCCCAGAAGCAATCTGTACATGCCTACTCCTTCCTAGAATGTTTTCAAGATACAGACCCAACATGCTCAAAATCGATATTTTAGGTGCAAAAAGTCGATATGAGCATGCATCTTCAGTACCCGTTTATATCTTAAATTCAGACTTAAAACACCCAAAAATTCGATTTTTTTGGGTCTCAGAAGCGATCTGTACATGCCTACTCAGTGCAAGAATTTTTTCAATATATAGGCCCAAAATATGCTGAAAATCGATATTTTAGGTGCCCAAAGTCGATATGTGCATGCAACTTCAGTACCCGTTTATATCTCAAATTCAGGCTCAAAACACCCGAAAATTCGATATTTTTGGGTCCCAGAAGCGATCTGTACATGCCTACCCAATGTTAGAGTATTTTCAAAACACAGGCACAAAAACAAGTTGAAAATCGTTATTTTAGGTGCCAAAAATCGATATGTGCATGCATCTTCTGTACCCGTTTATGTCCCAAATTTAGGCTCAAAACACCCGAAAACTATATATTTTTGGGTCCAAGAAGCGATCTGTACATGCCTACTCCGTGTTTGAGTATTTTCAAAATTTAGGCCCAAAACATGCTGAAAATCGATATTTTATGTGCCCAAAGTCGATATGTGAATGCATCTTCAGTACCCGTTAATATCTCAAATTCAGTTTCAAAACACCCGAAAATTCGATATTTTTGGGTCCCAGGAGAGTTCTGTACATGCCTACTCACTAATAGAATTATTTCAAAATACAGGCCCAAAACATGTTTTAAATCGATATTTTAGGTGCCCAAAGTTGATATGTGCATGCATCTTCTGTACCCGTTTATATCTCAAATTCAGGATCAAAACACCCGAAAATTCGATATTTATGGGTCCCATAAGCGATCTGTACATGCCTACTCAATGTTAAAATATTTTCAAAACACAGGCACAAAAACAAGTTGAAAATCGATGTTTTAGGTGCCCAAAATCGATATGTGCATGCATCTTCTGTATCCGTTTATGTCCCAAATTCAGGCTTAAAACACCCTAAAATTCGATATTTTTGGGTCCCAGAAGCGATCTGTACATGCCTAATCAATGTTAGAATATTTTCAAAAAATAGGCCCAAAACATGCTAAAATCGATATTTTAGGTGTCCAAAGTCGATATGTGTATGCATCTTCAGTACCGTTTTATATCTCAAATTCAGGCTCAAAACACCCGAAAATTCTATATTTTTATGTCCCAGAAGCAATCTGTACATGCCTACTCCTTCCTAGAATGTTTTCAAGATACAGACCCAACATGCTCAAAATCGATATTTTAGGTGCAAAAAGTCGATATGTGCATGCATCTTCTGTAGCCGTTTATATCTCAAATTCAGGCTTAAAACACCCGAAAATTCGATATTTTTGGGTCCCAGAAGCGATCTATACATGCCTACTCAGTGCAAGAATTTTTTCAATATATAGGCCCAAAACATGCTGAAAATCGAAATTTTAGGTGCCCAAAGTCGATATGTGCATGCATCTTCTGTACCCGTTTATATCTCAAATTCAGGCTCAAAACACCCGAATATTTGATTTTAATTTTTTCCCAGACACGATCTGTACATGCCTACTCATTGACAGAATATTTTCAAAATACAGACCCAAAACATGCTGAAAATTGATATTTCAGGTGCCCAAAGTCGATATGTGCATGCATCTTCAGTACCCGTTTATATCTCAAATTCAGGCTCAAAACACCCGAATATTCGATTTCATTTTGGCCCAGAAGTGATCTGTACATGCCTACTCAGTGCTAGAATATTTTCAAAATATAAGCCCAAAACATGCTGAAAATCGATATATTAGGTGCCCAAAGTCGATATGTGCATGCATTTTCTGTACTTGTTTATATCTCAAATTCAGGCTCAAAACACCCGAATATTCGATTTTATTGGCGTCCAGAAGCGATCTGTACATGCCTACTCAGTGACAGAAAATTTTCAAATAACAGACCCAAAACATGCTGAAAATCGATATTTTAGGTGCCCAAAGTCGATATGTGTATGTATCTTCAGTACCCGTTAATATCTCAAATTCAGGCTCAAAACACCCGAAAATTCGATATTTTTGGGTCCCAGGAGCGATCTGTACATACCTACTCAGTATTGGAATGTTTTCAAAATATAGGCTCAAAGCATGCTAAAAATCGATATTTTAGGTGTCCAAAGTTGATATGTGCATTCATCTTCTGTACCCGTTGATATCTCAAATTCAATGTCAAAACACCCGAAAATTCAATATTTTTGGGTCCCAGAAGCGATCTGTACATGCCTACTCCGTGTTAGAGTATTTTCATAATACAGGCCCAAAATATGCTGAAAATCGATATTTTAGGTGCCCAAAGTCAATATGTGTATGCATCTTCTGTACCCGTTTATATCTCAAATTCAGGCTCAAAACACCCGAAAAATCGATAATTTTTGGGTCCCTGAAGCTATCTGTACATGCCTATTCCGTGTTAGAGTTTTTTCAAAATAAAGGCCAAAAACATGCTGAAAATCGATATATTAGGTGCCCAAAGTCGATATGTGCATGCATTTTCTGTACCCTTTTATATTTAAATTCTGGATCAAAATACCCGAAAATTGGATATTTTTTTGTTCCAGAAGCGATCTCTCCATGCCTACTCAATGCTAGATTATTTTCAAATTTTAGGCCGAAAATATGGTGAAAATCGATATTTTAGGTGTCCAAAGTCGATATGTGCATGCATCTTCAGTACCCGTTTATATCCCAAATTCAGGCTCAAAACACTCGAAAATTCGACATTTTTGGGTCCAAAAAGCAATCTGTACAAGCCTACGCAGTTCTTAAATATTTTCAAAATATAGGCCCAAAACATGCTGAAAATCGATATTTTAGGTGCCCAAAGTCAATATGTGCATGCATCTTCTATATCCGTTTATATCTCAAATTCAGGCTCAAAACACCCGAAAAATCGATATTTTGGGGTCCCTGAAGCGATCTGTACATGCCTACCCAGTGCTAGAATATTTTCAAGATACAGGCCCAAAACATGCTGAAAATCGATATTTTAGGTGCCCAAAGTCGATATGTGCATGCATCTTCTGTACATGTTTACATCCCAAATTCAGGCTCAAAACACCCGAAAATTCGATATTTTTGGGTCCCGGAAGCGATGTGTACATGCCTACTCAATGTTAGAATATTTTCAAAACACAGGCACAAAAACAAGTTGAAAATCGATATTTTTGGTGCCCAAAATCGATATGTGCATGCATCTTCTGTACCCGTTTATATCTCAAATTCAGGCTTAAATCACCCGAAAATTCGATATTTTTGGGTCCCGGAAGCGATGTGTACATGCCTACTCAATGTTAGAATATTTTCAAAACACAGGCACAAAAACAAGTTGAAAATCGATATTTTTGGTGCCCAAAATCGATATGTGCATGCATCTTCAGTACCCGTTTATATCTCAAATTCTGGCTCAAAACACCCGAAAATTCGATTTTTTTGGGTCTTAGAAGGGATCTGTACATGCCTACTCCGTGGTAAAGTATTTTCAAAATACAGGCACATAACATGTTGAAAATCGATATTTTAGGTACCCAAAGTCAATATGTGAATGTATCTTCTGTACCCGTTTATATCTCAAATTCAGGCTTAAAACACCCGAAAATTCGATATTTTTGGTTCTCAGAAGCAATCTGTACATGCCTACTCCGTGTTAGAGTATTTTCAAAATACAGGCCCAAAACATGCTGAAAATCGATATTTCAGGTGCCCAAAGTCGATATGTGCATGCATCTTCAGTACCCGTTTATATCTCAAATTCAGGCTCAAAACTCCCGAAAATTCGATATTTTTGGGTCCCAGAAGCGATCTTTACATGCCTAACCATTGCTAGAATTTTCTCAAAATACAGACCCAAACATGCTGAAAATCGATATATTTTGTCCCAAAGTCAATATGTGCATGCATCTTCAGTACTCGTTTATATCTCAAATTCAGACTCAAAACACTCGAAAATTCGATATTTTTGAGTCCCAGAAGCGATCTGTACATGCCTACGCAGTAATGGAATATTTAAAAAAACACGCCCAAAACATGCTGAAAATCGATATTTTAGGTGCCCAAAGTCGATATGTGCATGCATCTTCTGTACACGTTTATATCTCAAATTCAGGCTCCAAACACCCGAGTATTCGATTTTATTTTGGCCCAGAAGCGATCTGTACATGTCTACTTAGTGCTAGAATATTTTCAGAATACAGGCCAAAACATGCTGAAAATCGATATTTTAGGTGCCCAAAGTCGATATGTGCTTGCATCTTCAGTAACCGTTTATATCTCAAATTCATGCTCAAAACACCCGAAAACTCGATATTTTTGGGTCCCAGAAGGGATCTGTACATGCCTACTCCGTGTTAAAGTATTTTCAAAATACAGGCCCAAAACATGTTGAAAATCGATATTTTAGGTACCCAAAGTCAATATGTGAATGCATCTTCTGTACCCGTTTATATCTCAAATTCAGGCTTAAAACACCCGAAAATTCGATATTTTTGGTTCCCAGAAGCGATCTGTACATGCCTACTCCGTGTTAGAGTATTTTCAAAATAAAGGCCTAAAACATGATGAAAATCGATATTTTAGGTGCCCAAAGTCAATATGTCCATGCATCTTCAGTACTCGTTTATATCTCAAATTCAGACTCAAAACACCCGAAAATTCGATATTTTTGAGTCACAGAAGCGATCTGTACATGCCTACGCAGTAATAGAATATTTTAAAACACACGCCCAAAACATGCTGAAAATCGATATTTTAGGTGCCCAAAGTCAATATGTGCATGCATCTTCGGTACACGTTTATATCTCAAATTCAAGCTCAAAACACCCGAATATTCGATTTTCTTTTGGCCCAGAAGCGATCTGTACATGCCTACTTAGTGCTAGAATATTTTCAAAATACAGGCCCAAAAGATGCTGAAAATCGATATTTTAGGTGCAAAAAGTCGATATGTGCATGGATCTTCTATATCCGTTTATATCTCAAATTCAGGCTCAAAACACCCGAAAAATCGATATTTTGGGGTCCCTGAAGCGATCTGTACATGCCTACCCAGTGCTAGAATATTTTCAAGATACAGGCCCAAAACATGCTGAAAATCGATATTTTAGGTGCCCAAAGTCGATATGTGCATGCATCTTCTGTACATGTTTACATCCCAAATTCAGGCTCAAAACACCCGAAAATTCGATATTTTTGGGTCCCGGAAGCGATGTGTACATGCCTACTCAATGTTAGAATATTTTCAAAACACAGGCACAAAAACAAGTTGAAAATCGATATTTTTGGTGCCCAAAATCGATATGTGCATGCATCTTCTGTACCCGTTTATATCTCAAATTCAGGCTTAAATCACCCGAAAATTCGATATTTTTGGGTCCCGGAAGCGATCTGTACATGCCTACTCAATGTTAGAATATTTTCAAAACACAGGCACAAAAACAAGTTGAAAATCGATATTTTTGGTGCCCAAAATCGATATGTGCATGCATCTTCAGTACCCGTTTATATCTCAAATTCTGGCTCAAAACACCCGAAAATTCGATTTTCTTTTGGCCCAGAAGCGATCTGTACATGCCTACTTAGTGCTAGAATATTTTCAAAATACAGGCCCAAAAGATGCTGAAAATCGATATTTTAGGTGCAAAAAGTCGATATGTGCATGGATCTTCTATATCCGTTTATATCTCAAATTCAGGCTCAAAACACCCGAAAAATCGATATTTTGGGGTCCCTGAAGCGATCTGTACATGCCTACCCAGTGCTAGAATATTTTCAAGATACAGGCCCAAAACATGCTGAAAATCGATATTTTAGGTGCCCAAAGTCGATATGTGCATGCATCTTCTGTACATGTTTACATCCCAAATTCAGGCTCAAAACACCCGAAAATTCGATATTTTTGGGTCCCGGAAGCGATGTGTACATGCCTACTCAATGTTAGAATATTTTCAAAACACAGGCACAAAAACAAGTTGAAAATCGATATTTTTGGTGCCCAAAATCGATATGTGCATGCATCTTCTGTACCCGTTTATATCTCAAATTCAGGCTTAAATCACCCGAAAATTCGATATTTTTGGGTCCCGGAAGCGATCTGTACATGCCTACTCAATGTTAGAATATTTTCAAAACACAGGCACAAAAACAAGTTGAAAATCGATATTTTTGGTGCCCAAAATCGATATGTGCATGCATCTTCAGTACCCGTTTATATCTCAAATTCTGGCTCAAAACACCCGAAAATTCGATTTTTTTGGGTCTTAGAAGGGATCTGTACATGCCTACTCCGTGGTAAAGTATTTTCAAAATACAGGCACATAACATGTTGAAAATCGATATTTTAGGTACCCAAAGTCAATATGTGAATGTATCTTCTGTACCCGTTTATATCTCAAATTCAGGCTTAAAACACCCGAAAATTCGATATTTTTGGTTCTCAGAAGCAATCTGTACATGCCTACTCCGTGTTAGAGTATTTTCAAAATACAGGCCCAAAACATGCTGAAAATCGATATTTCAGGTGCCCAAAGTCGATATGTGCATGCATCTTCAGTACCCGTTTATATCTCAAATTCAGGCTCAAAACTCCCGAAAATTCGATATTTTTGGGTCCCAGAAGCGATCTTTACATGCCTAACCATTGCTAGAATTTTCTCAAAATACAGACCCAAACATGCTGAAAATCGATATATTTTGTCCCAAAGTCAATATGTGCATGCATCTTCAGTACTCGTTTATATCTCAAATTCAGACTCAAAACACTCGAAAATTCGATATTTTTGAGTCCCAGAAGCGATCTGTACATGCCTACGCAGTAATGGATTATTTAAAAAAACACGCCCAAAACATGCTGAAAATCGATATTTTAGGTGCCCAAAGTCGATATGTGCATGCATCTTCTGTACACGTTTATATCTCAAATTCAGGCTCCAAACACCCGAGTATTCGATTTTATTTTGGCCCAGAAGCGATCTGTACATGTCTACTTAGTGCTAGAATATTTTCAGAATACAGGCCAAAACATGCTGAAAATCGATATTTTTGGTGCCCAAAGTCGATATGTGCTTGCATCTTCAGTAACCGTTTATATCTCAAATTCATGCTCAAAACACCCGAAAACTCGATATTTTTGGGTCCCAGAAGGGATCTGTACATGCCTACTCCGTGTTAAAGTATTTTCAAAATACAGGCCCAAAACATGTTGAAAATCGATATTTTAGGTACCCAAAGTCAATATGTGAATGCATCTTCTGTACCCGTTTATATCTCAAATTCAGGCTTAAAACACCCGAAAATTCGATATTTTTGGTTCCCAGAAGCGATCTGTACATGCCTACTCCGTGTTAGAGTATTTTCAAAATAAAGGCCTAAAACATGATGAAAATCGATATTTTAGGTGCCCAAAGTCAATATGTCCATGCATCTTCAGTACTCGTTTATATCTCAAATTCAGACTCAAAACACCCGAAAATTCGATATTTTTGAGTCACAGAAGCGATCTGTACATGCCTACGCAGTAATAGAATATTTTAAAACACACGCCCAAAACATGCTGAAAATCGATATTTTAGGTGCCCAAAGTCAATATTGGCATGCATCTTCGGTACACGTTTATATCTCAAATTCAAGCTCAAAACACCCGAATATTCGATTTTCTTTTGGCCCAGAAGCGATCTGTACATGCCTACTTAGTGCTAGAATATTTTCAAAATACAGGCCCAAAAGATGCTGAAAATCGATATTTTAGGTGCAAAAAGTCGATATGTGCATGGATCTTCTGTACCCGTTTATATCTCAAATTCAGGTTTCAAACACCCGAAAATTCGGCATTTTTGGGTCCTAGAAGCGATCTGTATATGCCTACTCCTTGTTAGAATGCTATCAAGATACAGACCCAAAACATGCTCAAAATCGATATTTTAGGTGCCCAAAAGTCGATATGTGCATGCATCTTATGTACCCGTTTATATCTCAAATCCAGGCTCAAAACACCCGAAAATTCAATATTTTGGGGTCCCAGAAGCGATCTGTACATGCCTACTCCGTGTTAGAGTATTTTCAAAATACAGGCCCAAAACATGCTGAAAATCGATATTTTAGGTGCCCTAAGACAATATGTGCATGCATCTTCTATATCCGTTTATATCTCAAATTCAGGCTCAAAACACCCGAAAATTTGATATTTTTGGGTTCCAGAGGCGATCTATTCATGCCTACTCATTGTTAGAATATTTTCAAAATACAGGCAGAAAAACAAGTTAAAAATCGATATTTTAGGTGCCCAAGTCAATAAGTGCATGCATCTTCTGTACCCATTTACATCCCAAATTCAGGCTCAAAACACCCGAAAATTCGATATTATTGGGTCCCAGAAGCGATATGTAGATAGGCGCCTACTCAGTGACGGAATACTTTTAAAATACAGGCTTAAAACATGCCAAAAATCGATATTTTTGGTGTCCAAAGTCAATATGTGCATGCATCTTCTGTACCCGTTTATATCCCAAATTGAGGATCAAAACACTCGAAAATTCGATATTTTTGGGTCCCAATAGCGATCTGTACATGCTTACTCCTTGCTAGAATGTTTTCAAGATACAGACCCAAAACATGCTGAAAATCGATATTTTAGGTGCCCAAAGTCGATATGTGCATGCATCTTCTGTACCCGTTTATATCTCAAATTCAGGATCAAAATACCCGAAAATTTGATATTTTTGGGTTCCAGAGGCGATCTATTCATGCCTACTCATTGTTAGAATATTTTCAAAATACAGGCAGAAAAACAAGTTAAAAATCGATATTTTAGGTGCCCAAGTCAATAAGTGCATGCATCTTCTGTACCCATTTACATCCCAAATTCAGGCTCAAAACACCCGAAAATTCGATATTTTTTGGTCCCGAAAGCGATCTGTAAATGCCTACTCAGTTCTAGAATATTTTCAAAATATAGGCCCAAAACAAGCTGAAATTCGACCTATTAGGTGCAAAAATACGATATGTGCATGCATCTTCTGTACCCGTTTAAATCCCAAATTCAGGCTCAAAACACCCGAAAATTCGATATTTTTGGGTTCCAGAAGCGATCTGTACATACCTACTCAGTGCTAGAATATTTTCAAAATATAAGCCGAAAACATGCTAAAAATCGATATTTGTTGTTCAAAAAGTCATTCATGGGGTGGTGGGTGTGTGGGTGTCAGTACAGTGCGTGGATAGTAAATATCAACAGTCATTCATGAGATGGTGGGTGTGTTGGTGTCATTGCAGTGCTCGGACTGTAAATATCAACAGTCATTCATGGGGTGGTTTGTGTCATTACAGTGCTTGGACTGTAAATATAAACAGTCATTCATGGGGTGGTGGGTGTGTGGGTGTCATTAAAGTGCTTGGACTGTATATATCAACAGTCATTCATGGGGTGGTGGGTGTGTGGGTGTCATTACAGTGCTTGGACAGTAAATATCAACAGTCATTCATGAGATGGTGGGTGTGTTGGTGTCATTACACTGCTCGGACTGTAAATATCAACAGTCATTCATGGGCTGGTTAGTCTGTGGGTGTTATTACAATGCTTTGACTGAAAATATCAACAGTCATTTATGGGGTGGTGGGTGTCATTATAGTGCTTGGAGTGTACATATCAACAGTCATTCATGGGGTCGTGGGTGTGTGGGTGTTATTACAGTGCTTGGAGTGTAAATATCAACCGTCATTCATGGGGTGGTGGGTGTCATTACAGTGTTTGTACTGTAAATATCAAGAGTCATTAATGCGGTGGTCGGTGTGTGGGTTTCATTACAGTGCTTGGACTGTAAATATCAACAGTCATTTAAGGGGTGGTGGGTGTGTGGGTATCATTACAGAGCTTGGACTGTAAATATCAACAGTCATTAATGGGGTGGTGGGTGTTATTACAGTGCTTGGATTTTAAATATCAACAGTCATTAACCCTTAAATGCTTATTGACCAAATATCACGTCACCGCGAATTTAGGCCTTGAAGCCAATTGACGTAATATTTAGCCGGTAGAAAAAAATCTGCTTGGGCTATATCCAGCCACTTCATTGGTAACACTGGTTAGGTTGGGCCTTCAATGAGTGGTGTGAGAGGGAAATGGTTCACTCGTCATATATACGCAATGAAAATACGCTCGCTCACGTTTTCTAATTTTAGGGTTTTTTTAGGGGTAACTACTTTATTACTCATGGTGCTGCTGTACGCAAACCAGTGGACCTAGAAAATTTTAGTTTACAGATTCTGGTGTGTAAAATCAAGCTCTACAAATCTGTAATAACAAAATTTACCTAAACGAAACTTTAAAAATCACCCTGTTTTTGCTGTTCACGCTCCAGTAGCGGTAGGGGGATTGCGGTTCTTAGGGGTTAATGTGGTGGTGGGTGTGTGGGTGTCATTACAGTACTTGGACTATAAATATCAACTATCATTTATGGGGTGGTAGGTGTGTGGGTGTCATTAGAGTGCTTAGACTGTAAATATCAACATGCATTCATGGGGTGGTGGGTGTGTGGGTGTCATAACAGTGCTTAGACTGTAAATATCAACAGTCATTCATGGGATACTGTGTGTGTGAGTATCATTACAGTGCTTGGACTGTAAATATCAATAGTCATTCAAAGGGTGGTGGGTGTGTGGATGTCATTACAACGCTTAGACTGCAAATATCAACAGTCATTTATGGGATGGTAAGTATGTGGGTGTCATTACAGTGCTTGGACTGTTAATATTAACAGACATTCATGGGGTGGTGGGTGTGTGGGTATCATTACAATGCTTGGACTGTAAATATCAACAGTCATTTATGGGGTGGGTGGTGTGTGGGTGTCATTACAGTGCTTGGACTGTAAATATCAACAGTTATTCATTGGGTGGTGGGTGTGTGGGTGTCATTACAGTGCTTGGACTATAAATATCAATGGTCATTATATGGGTGGAGGGTGTGTGGGTGTCATTACAGTAATTGAACTGTAAATATCAACAGTCATTCATGGGGTGGATGGTATGTGAGTGTCATTACAGTGCTTGAACTGTAAATATCAACAGTCATTTATTGGTTGGTGGGTGTGTGGGTGTCATTACAGTGCTTAGAGTGTAAATATTAACAGTCAATCATGGGGTGGTCAGTGTGTGGGTGTCAATACAGTGCTTGGATTGTAAATATCAACAATCATTCATGGGGTGGTCGGTGTGTGGGTGTCATTACAGTGCTTGGATTGTAAATATCAACAGTCATTCATGGGGTGATGGGTGTCTGGGTGTCATTACAGTACTTGGACTGTAAATATCAACTGTTATTCATGGTGTGTGTGGGTGCTATTACAGAGTTTGGAGTGTAAATATCAAGTCATTCATAGGTTGGTGGGAGTGTGTGTCATTACAGTGATTGGACTGTAAATATCAACAGTCATTCAGGGGGTGGTGTGTGTGTAGGTGTAATTACAGTGCTTGGAGTGTAAATATCAAGTCATTTATGGGGTGGTGGGTGTCATTACAGTGCCTTGACTGTAAATATCAACAGTCATTCATGGGGTGATGGATGTGTGGGTGTCGTTACAGTGCTTGGACTGTAAATATCAACAGTCATTAATGGGGTGGTAGGTGTCATTACAGTGCTTGGACTGTAAATATCAACTGTCATTCATGGGAAGGTGGGTGTGTGGGTATCATTACAGTGATTGGACTGTAAATATCAACAGTCATTCATGGGGTGGTCGGTGTGTGGGTGATATTACAGTGCTTGGATTATAAATATTAACCATCATTCATGGGGTTGTGGTTTTGTGGGTGTCATTACAGTGCTTTGACTGTAAATATCAACAGTCATTCATGGGGTGGTGGGTTGTTTGTGTCATTACAGTGCTTGGATTGTAATTATTAACAGTCATTCATTGGGTTTTGGGTGTGTGGGTGTCATTACAGTGCTTGGACTTTAAATACCAACAGTCATTCATGGGTTGATGTGTGTGTGTGTCATTACAGTGCTTGGACTGTAAATATCAACTGTCATTCATGGGGTGTGTCGGTAACATTACAGTGCTTGTACTGTAAATATCAACAGTCATTCATGGGTTGGTGGGTGTGTTTGCCATTACAGTGCTTGGACTGTAAATATCAACAGTCATTCATAGGGTGGTGGGTGTTTTTGTGTCATTACAGTGCTTGGACTGTTAATATATATCAATTATTTCGTGTATGTCTCCATACCTCGTCCTTCCCAGCCGCCTGGAAAGAAGCCAATGTACAACCAATTCCTAAAAAAGGAGCTACCGCAAATCAATCAAATTACAGACCAATTGCCATCACGTCTACTCTCGGTAAAATATTTGAAATAGTTCTTAACAATCACTTTGTAAAGCACCTTGAGAAAAATCATCTGCTAAATGATAAGCAATATGGCTTTAGACAGAGACGATCTACTGTGGACCTGCTCTGTTATTTCACAGATAACATATTCCAATCAACTGATAAATATGGAGAGACTCACACAATTTGCCTTGATATATCTAAAGCCTTTGACAGAGTATGGCACAGATCATTACTGTCTAAGCTTCCACATTATGGCCTTCAATCTTTTGTTCCCCTAATTAATTCATATCTTAGCAACAGAAAATTACGTGTGATGGTAGATGGTCTGTATTCCGACTTTCATCCCATTAATGCTGGTGTTCCTCAAGGAACGGTCTTGGCTCCAACTTTGTTCCTCATTCATATTAATGATCTTTTGTCAGTTACTCAGAATTCAATTCACTCCTCTGCTGATGATTCAACTATTCACAGTTCCTTCTCATTTAATGATAGTTTTACTCAACACAATATTTTAGAATACAAACTTGCCACTTCAATTTCATTAAATGAAGACTTAATGAAGATCTTTGAATGGGGACAAAACAACCTAGTTTCTTTCAATGCAAATAAAACTAAATACATCCCGTTCTCAAATAGATCAGATAATCAAGATTCTCACATTATTTTCAATATTACAAATATCCCCAAGTCCCACAGCATTGATCTCCTTGGTGTAACTTTAAATGAAAACCTCAGTTGGACTCCCTATGTAAAATCCATTGCCAAAACTGCATCTAGGAAGATGGGACTTTTATACAGAGCTTGTAATTATTTGACTGACGAGCAGTTAGCACTAATATATAAGAGTCATGTGCGTTCCCAGATGGAATATTGTTCACCTCTGTGGGCTGGTTGTGGATCGGTGGTGTTAAGACAATTAGATAAAATTCAAAACAGAGCTATGATCACTAATAAATTCCCTCCCTTATCAGTATGTAGAAATGTTGCTTTCCTTGCACTATTTTATAGATACTTTTATAAGAAATGTTCGGATGAACTTGCCCTGATTATACCACCCCTTCGCGTCTTCCCATGGAGGACTAGGGCAGCTGAGAATGCGCATGAGTTCACACTGACTCCTCCACGTTGCAGGACAACTGCTTACAAAAATCATTTACTCCCCGTACTACTTCCCTGTGGAATTCTCTACCAAGGGAATGTTTTCCAGCAAGTTATAACCCCCAGCAATTTAAATCCAGTTGTTTTAAATATTTTATGAGTGGAGGATGCCAATAGGCAAATGGAACCATTTATTTATTTGTTTTTTCCTTTCCTCCACTCACTATATGTAAAAAAAGAAAAAAAGAAAAAAATCAGTCATTCATGGGGTGGTGGGTGTGTAGGTGTCATTACAGTGCTTGGACTGTAAATATCAACCATTATTCATAGGGTGGTGGGTGTCATTACAGTGCTTTGACTGTAAATGTCGACAGTTATTCATGGGGTGGTGAGTGTCATTACAGTGCTTGGACTGTACATATCAACAGTCATTCATGGGGTGGTGGGTGTGTGGGTATCATTACATTGCTTGGACTGTAACTATCAACAGTCATTCATGGGTAGGTGGGTGTGTTGGTGTCATTACAGTGTTTGGACAGTAAATATTAACAGTCATTTATGGGGTGGTGGGTGTGTCGGTGTCTTTACGGTGCTTGGACTGTAAATATCAACAGTTATTCATTGGGTGGTGGGTGTGTGGGTGTCATTACATTGCTTTGACTGTAAATATCAACAAGCATTCATGGGGTTGATGGTGTGTGAGTGTCATTACAGTGCTTGGACGCTCAATATCAACAGTCATTCATAGGGTGGTTGGTGTGTGGGTCACATTACAGTGCATGGAATGTAAATATCAACAGTTATTTATGGGTTGGTGGATGTGTGGGTGTCATTACGGTGCTTAGAATGTAAATATCAACAGTCAATCATGGGGTGGTCAGTGTGTGGGTCTCAATACAGTGCTTGGATTGTAAATATCAACAGTCATTCATGGGGTGGTAGGTGTGTGGGTGTCATTAAAGTGCTTGGATTGTAAATATCAACAGCCCTAATTCATGGGGTGGTGGGTGTCTGAGTGTCATTACAGTGCTTGGACTGTAAATATCAAATATCATTCAAGGTGTGTGTGGGTGCTATTACAGAGTTTGGAGTGTAAATATCAACAGTCATTCAAGGGGTGGTGGGTGTGTGGGTGATATTACAGTGCTTGGACTATAAATATTAACCATCATTTATGGGGTGGTGGTTGTGTGAGTGTCATTACAGTGATTGGACTGTAAATATCAACTGTCAATCATGAGGTGTGTCGGTGACATTACAGTGCTTGTACTGTAAATATCAACAGACATTCATGGGTTGATGTGTGTGTGTGTCATTACAGTGCTTGGACTGTAAATATCAACTGTCATTCATGGGGTGTGTCGGTGACATTACAGTGCTTGTACTGTAAATATCAACAGTCATTCATGAGTTGGTAGGTGTGTTTGTCATTACAGTGTTTAGACTGTAAATATCAACAGTCATTCATAGGGTGGTGGGTGTTTTTGTGTCATTACAGTGCTTGGACTGTTAATATATATCAATTATTTCGTGTATGTCTCCATACCTCGTCCTTCCCAGCCGCCTGGAAAGAAGCCAATGTACAACCAATTCCTAAAAAAGGAGCTACCGCAAATCAATCAAATTACAGACCAATTGCCATCACGTCTACTCTCGGTAAAATATTTGAAATAGTTCTTAACAATCACTTTGTAAAGCACCTTGAGAAAAATCATCTGCTAAATGATAAGCAATATGGCTTTAGACAGAGACGATCTACTGTGGACCTGCTCTGTTATTTCACAGATAACATATTCCAATCAACTGATAAATATGGAGAGACTCACACAATTTGCCTTGATATATCTAAAGCCTTTGACAGAGTATGGCACAGATCATTACTGTCTAAGCTTCCACATTATGGCCTTCAATCTTTTGTTCCCCTAATTAATTCATATCTTAGCAACAGAAAATTACGTGTGATGGTAGATGGTCTGTATTCCGACTTTCATCCCATTAATGCTGGTGTTCCTCAAGGAACGGTCTTGGCTCCAACTTTGTTCCTCATTCATATTAATGATCTTTTGTCAGTTACTCAGAATTCAATTCACTCCTCTGCTGATGATTCAACTATTCACAGTTCCTTCTCATTTAATGATAGTTTTACTCAACACAATATTTTAGAATACAAACTTGCCACTTCAATTTCATTAAATGAAGACTTAATGAAGATCTTTGAATGGGGACAAAACAACCTAGTTTCTTTCAATGCAAATAAAACTAAATACATCCCGTTCTCAAATAGATCAGATAATCAAGATTCTCACATTATTTTCAATATTACAAATATCCCCAAGTCCCACAGCATTGATCTCCTTGGTGTAACTTTAAATGAAAACCTCAGTTGGACTCCCTATGTAAAATCCATTGCCAAAACTGCATCTAGGAAGATGGGACTTTTATACAGAGCTTGTAATTATTTGACTGACGAGCAGTTAGCACTAATATATAAGATTCATGTGCGTTCCCAGATGGAATATTGTTCACCTCTGTGGGCTGGTTGTGGATCGGTGGTGTTAAGACAATTAGATAAAATTCAAAACAGAGCTATGATCACTAATAAATTCCCTCCCTTATCAGTATGTAGAAATGTTGCTTTCCTTGCACTATTTTATAGATACTTTTATAAGAAATGTTCGGATGAACTTGCCCTGATTATACCACCCCTTCGCGTCTTCCCATGGAGGACTAGGGCAGCTGAGAATGCGCATGAGTTCACACTGACTCCTCCACGTTGCAGGACAACTGCTTACAAAAATCATTTACTCCCCGTACTACTTCCCTGTGGAATTCTCTACCAAGGGAATGTTTTCCAGCAAGTTATAACCGCCAGTAATTTAAATCCAGTTGTTTTAAATATTTTATGAGTGGAGGATGCCAATAGGCAAATGGAACCATTTATTTATTTGTTTTTTCCTTTCCTCCACTCACTATATGTAAAAAAAGAAAAAAAGAAAAAAATCAGTCATTCATGGGGTGGTGGGTGTGTAGGTGTCATTACTGTGCTTGGACTGTAAATATCAACCATTATTCATAGGGTGGTGGGTGTCATTACAGTGCTTTGACTGTAAATGTCGACAGTTATTCATGGGGTGGTGAGTGTCATTACAGTGCTTGGACTGTACATATCAACAGTCATTCATGGGGTGGTGGGTGTGTGGGTCTCATTACATTGCTTGGACTGTAACTATCAACAGTCATTCATGGGTAGGTGGGTGTGTTGGTGTCATTACAGTGTTTGGACAGTAAATATTAACAGTCATTTATGGGGTGGTGGGTGTGTCGGTGTCTTTACGGTGCTTGGACTGTAAATATCAACAGTTATTCATTGGGTGGTGGGTGTGCGGGTGTCATTACATTGCTTTGACTGTAAATATCAACAAGCATTCATGGGGTTGATGGTGTGTGAGTGTCATTACAGTGCTTGGACGCTCAATATCAACAGTCATTCATAGGGTGGTTGGTGTGTGGGTCACATTACAGTGCATGGAATGTAAATATCAACAGTTATTTATGGGTTGGTGGATGTGTGGGTGTCATTACGGTGCTTAGAATGTAAATATCAACAGTCAATCATGGGGTTGTCAGTGTGTGGGTCTCAATACAGTGCTTGGATTGTAAATATCAACAGTCATTCATGGGGTGGTAGGTGTGTGGGTGTCATTAAAGTGCTTGGATTGTAAATATAAACAGCCCTAATTCATGGGGTGGTGGGTGTCTGAGTGTCATTACAGTGCTTGGACTGTAAATATCAAATATCATTCAAGGTGTGTGTGGGTGCTATTACAGAGTTTGGAGTGTAAATATCAACAGTCATTCAAGGGGTGGTGGGTGTGTGGGTGATATTACAGTGCTTGGACTATAAATATTAACCATCATTTATGGGGTGGTGGTTGTGTAAGTGTCATTACAGTGATTGGACTGTAAATATCAACTGTCAATCATGAGGTGTGTCGGTGACATTACAGTGCTTGTACTGTAAATATCAACAGACATTCATGGGTTGATGTGTGTGTGTGTCATTACAGTGCTTGGACTGTAAATATCAACTGTCATTCATGGGGTGTGTCGGTGACATTACAGTGCTTGTACTGTAAATATCAACAGTCATTCATGAGTTGGTAGGTGTGTTTGTCATTACAGTGTTTAGACTGTAAATATCAACAGTCATTCATAGGGTGGTGGGTGTTTGTGTGTCATTACAGTGCTTGGACTGTTAATATATATCAACAGTCATTCATGGGGTGGTGGGTTTGTAGGTGTCATTACAGTGCCTGGACTGTAAATATCAACCATCATTCATGGGATGGTGGGTGTCATTACAGTGCTTTGACTGTAAATATCAACAGTCATTCATGGGGTGGTGAGTGTCATTACAGTGCTTGGACTGTATATATCAACAGTTATTCATGGGGTTGTTGGTGTGTGGGTGTCATTACATTGCTTGGACTGAAATTATCAACAGTCATTCATGGGGTGGTGGGTGTGTGGGTGTCATTCCAGTGCTTGGACTGTAAATATCAACTGTCACTCATGGTGTGTGTGGGTGCTATTACAGAGTTTGGAGTGTAAATATCAACAGTAATTCAAAGGTTGGTGGGAGTGTGTGTCATTACAGTGCTTGGACTGTAAATATAAACTGTCATTCATGGTGTGTGTGGGTGCTATTACAGAGCTTGGACTGTAAATATCAACAGTCATTCAAAGGTTGGTTGGAGTGTGTCATTACAGTGCTTGGACTGTAAATATAAACTGTCATTCATGGTGTGTGTGGGTGCTATTACAGAGCTTGGACTGTAAATATCAACAGTCATTTATAGGTTGGTGGAGGTGTGTGTCATTACAGTGCCTATACTGTAAATATCAACAATCATTCGTGGGGTGGTTGGTGTGTTGGTGTAATTACAGATCTTCAACTGTAAATATCAAGTCATTCACGGGGTAGTGGATGTATGGGTGTCAGTACTGTGCTTGGACTGTTAATATCAACAGTCATTCATGGGGTGGTGGGTGTATGGGTGTCATGACATTGCTTGGACTGTAAATATAAACAGTCATTCATGGGGTGGTGGGTTTGTGGGTTTCATTAAAGTGCTAGGACTGTAAATATCAAAAGTCATTCATGGCATGATTGGTGTGTGGGTGTCATTACAGTGATTTAACTGTAAGTATCAACAGTCATCCATGGGGTGGTGTGTGTGTGGGTTTCATTTCAGTGCTTTTACTGTAAATATCAACAGTCATTCATGAGGAGGGAAGTGTCATTGCAGAGCTTGGACTGTAAATATCAAGTCGTTCATGGGCTGGTGGGTGTGTGGGTGTGATTACAGTACTTGGACAGTAAATATCAATAGTCATTCATAGAGTGGTGGGTGTGTGGGTGTCATTACAGTGCTTGGAATGTAAATATCAACAGTCATTCATGGGGTGGTGGGTGTGTGGGTGTCATTACAGTGCATGGAGTGTAAATATCAACCGTCTTTCATGGGGTAGTGGGTGTTTGGGTGTCATTATATTGCTTGGACTGTAAATATCAACAGCCATTCATGGGGTGGTGGGTGTGTGGGTGTCATTACCGTAACTGGACTGTAAATATCAACATACATAATGGGGTGGTGGGTGTGTGGGTGTCATTATAGTGCTTTGTCTGTAAATATCAACAGTAATTCATTTAGTGGTTCGTGTAGGGGTGTCATTACAGTGCTTGGACTGTGATTATCAACCATCATTCATGGGGTGCTGGGTGTGTGGGTGTCATTACAGTGCTTGGAGTGTAAATATCAACAGTTATTTATGGGATGGTGGGTGTGTGTGTCATTAAAGTGCTTGGACTTTAAATATCAACATTCATTCATTTAGTGGTAAGTGTAGGGTTGTCATTACAGAGCTTGGACTGTGAATATCAACCATCATTCATGGGATGGTGGGTGTGTAGTGTCATTACAGTACTTGGACAGTAAATATCAATAGTCATTCATAGAGTGGTGGGTGTGTTGATGTCATTACAGTGCTTTAACTGTAAGTATTAACAGTCATTCATGGGGTGGTGTGTATGTGGGTTTCATTTCAGTGCTTTAACTGTAAATATCAACAGTCATTCATGGGGAGGGGAGTGTCATTGAAGTGCTTGGATTGTAAATATCAAGTCATTCATGGGGTGGTGGGTGTGTGGGTGTCATTACAATACTTGGACAGAAAATATCAATAGTCATTCATGGAGTGGTGGGTGTGTGGGTGTCATTACAGTGCTTGGACTGTAAATATCAACAGTCATTCATTGGGTGGTGGGTGTGTGTGTGTGTCATTACAGTGCATAGAGTGTAAATATCAACCATCTTTCATGGGGTAGTGGGTATTTGGGTGTCATTATATTGCTTGGACTGTAAATATCAACAGCCATTCATGGGGTGGTGGGTTTGTGGGTGTCATTACAGTGTTTGGACTGTAAATATCAACAGACATTCATGGGGTGGTGGGTGTTTGGGTGTCATTACAGTGCTTGGTCTGTAAATATCAACAGTCATTCATATAGTTTTTAGTGTAGGGGTGTCATTACAGTGCTTGGACTGTGATTATCAACCATCATTCATGGGGTGCTGGGTGTGTGGGTGTCATTACAGTGCTTGGAGTGTAAATATCAACAGTTATTCATTGGGTGTTGGGTGTGTGGCTGTCATTACAGTGCTTGGACTATAAATATCAATGGTCATTAATGGGGTGGTGGATGTGTGGGTGTCATTACAGTGCTTGGACTGTAAATATCAACAGTCATTCATGGGGTGGATGGTGTGTGAGTGTCATTACAGTGCTTGGTCTGTAAATATAAACAGTCATTCATGGGGTGGTTAGTGTGTGGGTCTCAGTACAGTGCATGGAATGTAAATATCAACAGTCATTTATGGGTTGGTGGGTGTGTTGGTGTATTACAGTGCTTAGACTGTAAATATCAACAGTCAATCATTGGGTGGTCAGTGTGTGGGTGTCATTATAGTGCTTGGATTGTAAATATCAACTGTCATTCATGGTGTGTGTGGGTGCTATTACAGAGATTGGAGTGTAAATATCAACAGTCATTCATAGGTTGGGAGGAATGTGTGTCATTACAGTGCTTGGACTGTAAATATTAACAGTCATTCAAGGGGTGGTGGATTTGTAGGTGTAATTACAGTGCTTGGAGTGTAAACATCAAGTCATTCATGTGGTGGTGGGTGTCATTACAGTGCTTTGACTGTAAATATCAACAGTCAATCATGGGGTGATGGATGTTTGGGTATCATTACAGTGCTTGGACTGTAAATATCAACAGTCATTAATGGGGTGGTTGGTGTAATTATAGTGCTTGGACTGTAAATATCAACAGTCATTCATGGAAAGGTGAGGTTGTAGGTGTCATTACAGTGCTTGGACTGTAAATATTAACAGTCATTTATAGGGTGGTGGGTGTTTGAGTGATATTACAGTGCTTGGACTGAAAATATCAACAGTCATTCATGGGTTGATGGGTGTGTCGGTGTCATTACAATGCTTAGACTGTAAATATCAACAATCATTCATTGGGTGGTGGGTGTGTGGGTGTCATTACAGTGCTTGGACTGTAAATATCAACTGTCATTAATGGGGTGTGTCGGTGACATTACAGTGTTTGTACTGCAAATATCAACAGTCATTCATGGGTTGGTGTGTGAGTGTATCATTACAGTGCTTGGACTGTAAATTTCAACTGTCATTCATGGGGTGTGTCGGTGACATTACAGTGCTTGTACTGTAAATATCAACCGTCATTCATAGGTTGGTTGGTGTGTGTGTCATTACAGTGCTTGGACTGAAAATATCAACAGTCATTCATGGGGTGGTGGGTGTTTGTGTGTCATTACAGTGCTTGGACTGTTAATATATATCAACAGTCATTCAAGGGGTGGTGGGTGTGTAGGTGTCATTACAGTGCTTGGACTGTTAATATCAACCATCATTCATGGAGTGTTATGTGTCATTACAGTGCTTTGACTGTAAATATCCACAGTCATTCATGGGGTTGTGAGTGTCATTACAGTGCTTGGACTGTATATATCAACAGTCATTCATGGGGTGATGGGTGTGTGGGTGTCATTACATTGCTTGGACTGTAACTATTAACAGTCATTCATGGGGTGGTGGGAGTGTGGGGTTCATTACAGTGTTTGGACTGTAAATATTAACAGTTATTAATGGGGTGGTGTGTGTGTGGGTGATATTACAGTGCTTGGACTGTAAATATCAACAGTCAGTCATAGAGTAGTTGGTGTGTGGGTGTCTTTACAGTACTTGGACTGTATATACCAACAATCAATTATTGGGTGGTGGGTGTACGGGTGTCATTACAGTGATTGGACTGTAAATATCAACAGTTATTCATTGAGTATTAGGTGTGTGGGTGTCATTTGAGGGCTTGGACTGTAAATATCAACTGTCATTGATGGGGTGGTGGGTGTATGGGTGTCATTACAATGCTTGACCTGTAAATATCAACTATCATACATGGGTTTGGGGGTGTGTGGGTGTCATTACAGTGCTTGGACTGTAAATATCAACAATCATTCATTAAGTGGTGGGTGTGTGGAAGTCATTAAAATGCTTGTACTATAATTATCAATGGTCATTAATGGGGTGTTGGGTGTGTGGGTGTCATTACAATGCTTGGAATGAAAATATCAACTGTCATTTATGGGGTGTTGGGTGTTTGGGTGTCATTACAGTGCTTGGACTGTAAATATTAACAGACATTTATAGGGCGGATGGTGTGTGAGTGTCATTACCGAGTTTGGACTGTAAATATCAACAGTTATTCATGGGGTGGTTGGTGTGTAGGTCTCATTACATTGCTTGGAATGTAAATATCAACAGTCAGTCATGGAGTGGATGGTGTGTGAGTGTCGTTACAGTGCTTAGACTGTAAATATCACCAGTCATTCATGAGGGGCTCAGGGTGTGGGTGTCATTGCAGTGCTTGGACTGTAAATATCAACTGTCATTCATGGTCTGTGTGGGTGCTGTTACAGAGCTTGGACTGTAAATATCAACAGTCATTCATAGGTTGGTGGGGGTGTGTCATTACAGTGCCTGGACTGTAAATATCAACAGTCATTTATCGGGTGGTGGGTGTGTGGGTGTCATTACATTGCTTGGACTATAAATATCAACCGTCATTTATGGGGTGGTGGGTGTGTAGGTGTCATTACAGTGCTTATACTGTTAATATCAACAGTCATTCATAGGGTGGTGGGTGTGTGAGTGTCATTACAGAGCTTGGACTGTAAATATCAACAGTCATTCATGGGTTGGTGGGTGTGTGGATGTCATTACAGTGCTTGGACTGTAAATATCAACAGTCATTCTTGGGGTTGTGGGTGTGTGGGTGTCATTACAGTGCTTGGACTGTAAATATCAACAGTTATTTAAGGGGTGGTGGGTGTGTGGTTGTCATTACAGTGTTTTGATTGTAATTATCAACAGTCATTCATAGGGTGGTGTGTGTCATTACAGTGCTTGGACTGTAAATATCAACAGTATTAATGGGGTGGTGGTTGTGTGGGTGTCATTACAGTGCTTGGACTGTAAATATCAACCATAATTAATGGAGTGGTGGGTGTGAGGGTGTCATTACAGTGCTTGGACTGTAAATATCAACAGTCAATCATGGGGTGGTGGGTGTATGGGTGTCATTACAGAGCTTGGACTGTAAATATCAACAGTCATTCATGGAGTGGTGGGTGTGTGGGTGTCATTACAGTGCTTGGACTTTAAATATCAACAGTCATTTTTGGGGTGGTGGGTGTGTGGGTGTCATTACAGTGCTCAGACTGTAAATGTTAACAGTCATTCATGGGATGGTAGGTGTGTGGATGTCATTACAGTGCCTGGACTGAAAATATTAAGTCATTTATGGGGTGGTGGGTGTGTGGGTGTCATTACGGTACTTGGACTATAAATATCAACCGTCATTTATGGGGTTGTGGGAGTGTGGTTGTCATTACAGTGCTTGGACTGTAAATCTCAACAGTCATTCATAGGGTGGTGGGTGTGTGAGTGTTATTACAGTGCTTGGACTGTAAAAATCTACAGTCATTCATAGGGTGATGGGTGTCATTAGATTGCTTAGACAGTAAATATCAACAGTTATTTATGGGGTGGTGGGTGTGTGGGTGTCAATACAGTTCTTTGAATGTAAATATCAACAGTCATTCATTGGGTGGTTAGTGTGTGGGTGTCATTATGGTGATCGAACTGTAAATATCAACAGTCAATTATGGGGTGGTTGGTGTTTGGGTGTCATTACAGTGCTTGGACTATGAATATCAACAGTCAATTATAAGATGGTGGTTGTCGGGGTGTCATTACGGTGCTTGGACTGTGAAGATCAACAGTCATTCATGGGGTGGTTGGTGTGTGGGTGTCATTACAGTTCTTGGACTGTAAATATCAACAGTCATTTATAGTTTGGTGAGTGTGTGAGTGTATTACAGTGCTTTGACTGTAAATATCAACAGTCATTCAGAGGGTGGTGGGTGTCATTAAAGTGCTTGGACTGTAAATATTAACAGTAATTCATGGGGTAGTGGGTGTGTGGATGTCATTACAGTGCTTGGACTGAAAATATCAACAGTCATTTATATGGTGGTGGGTGTGTCGGTGTCATTACATTGCTTGGACTATAAATATCTACCATCATTTATGGGGTGGTGGGTGCGTGGGTGTCATTACAGTGCTTGGACTGTAAACATCAACAGTCATTCATAGGGTGGTGGGTGTGTGAGTGTCATTACAGAGCTTGGACTGTAAATATCAACAGTCATTCATGGGGTAGTGGGTGTGTGGGTGTCATTACAGTGCTTGGACTGTAAATATCAACAGTCATTCATGGGGTGGTTGTGTATGGGTGTTGTTACAGTGATTTGATTGTAAATATCTACAGTCATTCATAGGGTGGTGGGTATCATTAGAGTGCTTGGACTGTAAATATCAACAGTCATTCATGGGGTTGTGGGTGTGTATGTGTCATTGCAGTGCTTGGACTGTAAATATCAACTATAATTCATGGGGTCATGGGTGTTTAGGTGTCATTACATTGCTTTGACTGTAAATATCAACAGTCATTTATTGGGTGGTGGGTGGCATTACAGTGCTTGGACTGTAAATATCAACAGTCATTCATAGGGTGATAGGTGTGTGGGTGTCATTACAGTGCTTGGACGGTAAATATCAACAGTCATTTATAGGGTGGTGGGTGTTTGGGTGTCATTACATTGCTTGAACTGTAAATATCAACAGTCAATCATGGGGTGGTGGTTGTGTGGGTGTCATTACAGTGCTTGGACTGTAAATATCAACAGTCATTCATAGGGTGGTGGGTGTGTAAGTGTTATTACAGAGCTTGGACTGTAAATATCAACAGTCATTAATGGAGTGGTGGGTGTGTGGGTGTCATTACAGTGCTTGGACTATAAATATCAACAGTCATTCTTGGGGTGGTGGTTGTGTGGGTGTCATTACAGTGCTTAGACTGTAAATATCAACAGTCATTTATGGGTGGGTGGGTGTGAGTGTGTCATTACAGTGCTTGGACTGTAAATATCAACAGTCATTCATTGGGTGGTGAGTGTGTGGGTGTCATTACAGTTTTTGGACTGTAAATATCAACCATCATATATTGTGTGGTGGGTGAGTGGGTGTCATTACAGTGCTTGGACTGTGAATATCAACAGTCATTCATGGGGTGGTGAGTGTGTGGGTGTTATTACAGTGCTTTGACTGTAAATATCAACAGTCTTTAAGAGGGTGGTAGGTGTCATTAGAGTGCATGGACTGTAAATATTAACAGTCATTCATGGGGCAGTGGGTGTGTGGATGTCATTACAGTGCTTGGACTGAAAATATCAACAGTCATTTATGGGGTGGTGGGTGTGTGGGTGTCATTACATTGCTAAGACTATAAATATCAACCGTCATTTATGGGGTGGTGGGTGTGTGTGTGTCAGTACAGAGCTTGGACTGTAAATATCAACAGTCAATCATGTGGTGGTGGGTGTGTGGGTGTCATTATGGTGCTTGAACTGTAAATATCCACAGTCATTAATGGGGTGGTGGGTGTGTGGGTGTCATTACAGTGCTTGGACTGTAAATATCAAGTCATTCAAGGGGTGGTGTGTGTGTGTTATTAGTGCATGGACTATGAATATCAACAGCTATTCATGGGGTGATGGGTGGCATTACAGTGCTTGGACTGTAAATATCAACAGTCATTCATGGGTTGATGGGTGAGTGGGTGTCATTACAGAGCTTGGACTGTAAATATCAACAGTCAATTATGGGGTGGTGGGTGTTTGGGTGTCATTACAGTGCTTGGGCTATGAATATCAACAGTCAATTATAAGATGGTGGTTGTCGGGGTGTCATTACGGTGCTTGGACTGTAAATATCAACAGTCATTTATGGTTTGGTGAGTGTGTGAGTGTATTACAGTGCTTTGACTGTAAATATCAACAGTCATTCAGAGGGTGGTGGGTGTCATTAAAGTGCTTGGATTGTAAATATTAACAGTCATTCATGGGGTAGTGGGTGTGTGGATGTCATTACAGTGCTTGGACTGAAAATATCAACAGTCATTTATATTGTGGTGGGTGTGTCGGTGTCATTACAGTGTTTGGACTGTAAATATCAACAGTCATTAATGGAGTGGTGGGTGTGTGGGTGTCATTACAGTGCTTGGACTATAAATATCAACAGTCATTCTTAGGGTGGTGGTTGTGTGGGTGTCATTACAGTGCTTAGACTGTAAATATCAACAGTTATTTATGGGGGGGTGGGTGTGAGTGTGTCATTACAGTGCTTGGACTGTAAATATCAACAGTCATTCATGGGGTGGTGAGTGTGTGGGTGTCATTACAGATCTTGGACTGTAAATATTAACCATCATATATTGGGTGGTGGGTGAGTGGGTGTCATTACAGTGCTTGGACTGTGAATAACAACAGTCATTCATGGGGTGGTGAGTATGTGGGTGTTATTACAGTGCTTTGACTGTAAATATCAACAGTCTTTAAGAGGGTGGTGGGTGTCATAGAGTGCATGGACTGTAAATATTAACAGTCATTCATGGGGCAGTTGGTGTGTGGATGTCATTACAGTGCTTGGACTATAAATATCAACAGTCATTTATGGGGTGGTGGGTGTGTGGGTGTCATTACAGTGCTTGGACTGTAAACATCAACAGTCATTCATAGGGTGGTGGGTGTGTGAGTGTCATTACAGAGCTTGGACTGTAAATATCAACAGTCATTCATGGGGTGGTGGGTGTGTGGATGTCATTAAAGTGCTTGGACTGTAAATATCAACAGTCAATGATGGGGTGGTGGGTGTGTGGGTGTCATTACAGTGCTTGGACTGTAAATATCAACAGTCATTCATGGGGTGGTGGGTGTATGGGTGTTGTTATAGTGATTTGATTGTAAATATCTACAGTCATTCATAGGGTGGTGGGTATCATTAGAGTGCTTGGACTGTAAATATCAACAGTCATTTAAGGGGTTGTGGGTGTGTGGGTGTCATTACAGTGCTTGGACTGTAAATATCAACTATAATTCATGGGGTCATGGGTGTTTTGGTGTCATTGCATTGCTTTGACTGTAAATATCAACAGTCATTTATTGGGTGGTGGGTGGCATTACAGTGCTTGGACTGTAAATATCAACAGTCATTCATAGGGTGATAGGTGTGTGGGTGTCATTACAGTGCTTGGACGGTAAATATTAACAGTCATTTATAGGGTGGTGGGTGTGTGGGTGTCATTACAGTGCTTAGACTGTAAATATCAACAGTCAATCATGGGGTGGTGGTTGTCTGGGTGTCATTACAGAGCTTGGACTGTAAATATCAACAGTCATTCTTAGGGTGGTGGGTGTGTAAGTGTTATTACAGAGCTTAGACTGTAAATATCAACAGTCATTAATGGAGTGGTGGGTGTGTGGGTGTCATTACAGTGCTTGGACTGTAAATATCAACAGTCATTCATGGGGTGGTGGTTGTGTGGGTGTCATTAAGATGCTTGGACTGTAAATATCAACCATAATTCATGGGGTTGTGGGTGTGGGGGTGTCATTACAGTGCTTAGACTGTAAATATCAACAGTCAATCATGGGGTGGTGGGTGTGTGGTTGTCATTACAGTGCTTAGACTGTAAATATCAACAGTCATTCATAGGGTCGTGGGTGTGTGGGTGTCATTACAGTGCTTGGACTGTAAATATCAACAGTCATTCATTGGGTGGTGGGTGTGTGGGTGTCATTACAGTGCTCAGACTGTAAATGTTAACAGTCATTAATGGGGTGGTAGGTGTGTGGATGTCATTACAGTGCTTGGACTGAAAATATTAAGTCATTTATGTGGTGGTGGGTGTGTGGGTGTTATTACAGTACTTGGACTATAAATATCAAACTTTATTTATGGGGTGGTGGGAGTGTGGTTGTCATTACAGAGCTTGGACTGTAAATCTCAACAGTCATTCATAGGGTGGTGGGTGTGTGAGTGTCATTACAGTGCTTGGACTGTAAATATCTACAGTCATTCATAGGGTGGTGGGTGTCATTAGATTGCTTGAACAGTAAATATCAACAGTTATTTATGGGGTGGTGGGTGTGTACGTGTCATAACAGTTCTTGGACTGTAAATATCAACCATAATTCATAGAGTGGTGGGTGTGGGGGTGTCATTACAGTGCTTTGAATGTAAATATCAGCAGTTATTCATTGGGTGGTTGGTGTGTGGGTGTCATTATGGTGCTTGAACTGTAAATATCCACAGTCATTCATGGGGTGGTGGGTGTCATTAGATTGCTTGAACAGTAAATATCAACAGTTATTTATGGGGTGGTGGGTGTGTACGTGTCATAACAGTTCTTGGACTGTAAATATCAACCATAATTCATAGAGTGGTGGGTGTGGGGGTGTCATTACAGTGCTTTGAATGTAAATATCAGCAGTCATTCATTGGGTGGTTGGTGTGTGGGTGTCATTATGGTGCTTGAACTGTAAATATCCACAGTCATTCATGGGGTGTTGGGTGTGTGGGTATCATTACAGTGCTTGGACTGTAAATATCAAGTCATTAATGGGGTGGTGGGTGTGTGTGTTATTAGTGCATGGACTATTAATATCAACAGCTATTCATGGGGTGGTGGGTGTCATTACAGTGCTTGGACTGTAAGTATTAACAGCCATTCATGGGTTGATGGGTTTGTGGGTGTCATTACAGAGCTTGGACTGTAAATATCAACAGCCATTCATGGGGTGGTGGGTGTTTGGGTGTCATTACAGTGCTTGTACTGATAATATCAACAGTCAGTCATGGGATGGTGGTTGTGTGGATGTCATTACACTCCTTGGACTGTAAATATTAACAGTCATTCATGGGGTGGTGGGTGTGTGGGTGTCATTAAAGTGCTTGGACTGTAAATATCAACAGTCATTCATGGGGTGGTGAGTGTGTCTGTGTCATTACCGTTCGTAGACTGTAAATTTCAACCATCATTCATTGGGTGGTGGGTGTGTGGGTGTCATTACAGTGCTTGGACTGTAAATATTAACAGTCATCTATTCTGTAGTGGGGGTCATAAGAGTGCTTGGACTGAAAATATCAACCAACATTAATGGGGTGGTAGGTGTGTGGGTGTCATTACCGTGCTTGAACTGTAACTATCAACAGTAATTTATTCATTGTGGTGGGTGTGTGAGTGTCATTACAGAGCTTGGACTGTAAATATCAACAGTTATTCATGAGGTGGTGGGTTTGTGGGTATCATGAAAGTGTTTGGACTGTAAATATCAACAGTCATTCAAGGGGTGGTGAGTGTGTGAGTGTTATTGCAGTTCTTGGACTGTAAATATCAATCATCATTCATTAGGTGGTGGGTGTGTGGGTGTCAATACAATGTTTGGACTGTAAATAATAACAGTTATTTATGGTTTGGTGAGTGTGTGGTTGTCATTACAGTTCTTGGACTGTAAATATCAACAGTCATTCATTTGGTGGTAGGTGTATGGGTGTCATTACAGTGCTTGGACTGTAAATATCATCAGTCATTCATGGGGTGGTGGTTGGGTGAGTGTCATTACAGTGATTTGATTAAAATATTAACAGTCATTCATAAGGTGGTGGATATCATTAGAGTGCTTGGACTGTACATATCAACTGTCATTCATGGGGTTGTGGGTGTGTGGGTGTCATTACAGTGCTTGGACTGTTAATATCAACAGTCAATCATGGGGTGGTGGGTGTGTTGGTGTCATTACAGTGCTTGGACTATAAATATCAACTATAATTCAAGGGTCGTGGGTGTTGGGGTGTCATTACAGTGCTTTGAGTGTAAATATCAACCGTCATTTATTGGGTGGTGGGTAGCATTACAGTGCTTGGACTGTAAATATCAACAGTCAATCATAGGATGATGGGTGTGTGGGTGTTGTTACTATGCTTGGACTGTAAATATAAACAGTCATTTATTGGGTGGTGGGTGTTTGGGTGTCATTACATTGCTTGGACTGTAAATATCAACAGTCAATCAAGGGGTGGTGGGTGTGTAGGTGTCATTACATTGCTTGGACTGTAATTATCAACAGTTATTTATAGGGTGGTGGGTGTCATTACAGTGCTTGGACTGTAAATATCAACAGTCATTTATGGAGTGGTGGTTGGGTGAGTGTCATTACAGTGATTTGATTAAAATATTAACAGTCATTCATAAGGTGGTGGGTATCATTAGAGTGCTTGGACTGTAAATATCAACTGTCATTCATGGGGTTGTGGGTGTGTGGGTGTCATTACAGTGCTTGGACTGTAAATATCAACTATAATTCATGGGGTCATGGGTGTTGGGGTGTCATTACAGTGCTTTGAGTGTAAATATCAACAGTCATTTATTGAGTGGTGGGTAGCATTACAGTGCTTGGACTGTAAATATCAACAGTCAATCATAGGATGATGGGTGTGTGGGTGTCGTTACTGTGCTTGGACTGTAAATATCTACAGTCATTTATAGGGTGGTGGGTGTTTGGGTGTCATTACATTGCTTGGACTTTAAATATAAACAGTCATTCATAGGGTGGTGGGTGTGTGAGTGTTATTACAGAGCTTGGACTGTAAATATCAACAGTTATTCATGGAGTGGTGGGTGTGTAGGTGTCATTACTGTGTTTGGACTGTAAATATCAACAGTCGTTCCTGGGGTGGTGGTTGTGTGGGTGTCATTACAGTGCTTAGACTGTAAATATCAACAGTCTTTTATTGGGTGGTGGGTGTGTAGGTGTCATTACAGTGCTTGGACTGTAAATATCAACAGTTAATTATGGGGTGGTGGGCCTGTAGGTGTCATTACAGTGCTTGGACTGTAAATAACAGCAGTCATTTATGGGGTGGTTTGTGTGTGGGTGTCATTACAGTGTTTTGACTATAAATATCAACAGTCATTTATTGAGTGGTGGGTGTCATTAGAGTGCTTGGACTGTAAATATCAACAGTCATTCATGGGGTGGTGGGTGTCATGACAGTGTTTGGTGTGTAAATATCAACAGTCATTAATGGGATGGTAAGTGTGTGGGTGTCATTACAGTTCTTGGACTGTAAATATCAACCATTATTCATTTGGTGGTGGGTGTGTGGGTGTTATTACAGTGCTTGGACTGAAAATATCAAAAGTCATTCATGGGGTGGTGGGTGTGTGGATGTCATTACAGTGCTTGGACTGAAAATATCAAAAGTCATTCATGGGGTGGTGGGTGTGTGGGTGTCATTACAGAGCTTGGACTATAAATATCAACTGTCATTTATGGGGTGGTGGGTGTGTGGGTGTCATTACATTGCTTGGACTGTAAATATCAGCAGTCATTTATAGGGTGGTGGGTGTGTGGGTTTTATTACAGTTCTTGGACTGTAAATATCAACTATTATTCATTGGGTAGTGGGTGTGTGGGTGACATTACAGTGCTTGGACTGTAAATATTAACAGTCATTCATGGGATAGTAAGTGTGTCGATGTCATTACAGTGCTTGGACTGAAAATATCAACAGTCATTCATAGGGTGGTAGGTGTGTGGGTTTCATTACCGTGCTTGGACTATAAATATTAACCGTCATTTATGGGGTGGTGGGTGTGTGGGAGTCATTACAGTGTTTGGACTGTAAATATCAACAGTCATTCATAGGGTGGTGGGTGTGTGAGTGTCATTACAGAGCTTGGACTGTAAATATCAACATTCATTAATGGAGTGGTGGGTGTGTGGGTGTCATTACAGTGCTTGGACTGTAAATATCAACAGTCATTCATGGGGTGGGGTGTGTGTGGGTGTCATTACAGTGTTTTAACTATAAATATTAACATACATTTATTGGGTGGTTAGTGTCATTAGAGTGTTTGGACTGTAAATATCAACAGTCATTCATGGGGTGGTGGATTTGTGGGTGTCATTACAGTGCTTGGACTGTAAATATCAACAGTAATTCATAGGGTGATGGGTGTGTGGGTGTCATTACAGTGTTTTGACTGTAAATATCAACAGTCATATATTTGGAGGTGGGTGTGTGGGTATTATTACAGTCCTTTGACTGTAAATATCAACCATCATTTATTGGGTGGTCGGTGTGTGGATGACATTACAGTGCTTGGACTGTAAATATATAACAGTCATTCATGGGGTGGTAGGTGTGTAGATGTCATTACAGTGCTTGGACTGAAAATATCAACTGTCATTAATGGGATGGTGGGTGTGTGGGTTTAATTACAGTTCTTGGACTGTAAATATCAACCATCATTCATTGGGTGGTGGGTGTGTGGGTGACATTACAGTGCTTGGAGTGTAAATATTAATAGTCATTCATGGGGTGGTTGGTGTGTAGGTGTCATTACAGTTCTTGGACTGTAAATATCAACCATAATTCATTGGGTGGTGGGTGTTGGGGTGTCATTACAGTGTTTTGACTGTAAATATCAACATTCATCCATGGGGTGGTGGGGGTGAGGGTGTCATTACAGTGCTTGGACTGTAAATATCAACAGTCATTCATAGGGTGGTTGGTGTGTGGATGTCATTATAGTGCTTGAACTGTAATATGACAGTGCTTGGACTATAAATATCAACAGTCATTTATGGGGTAGTGGGTGTGTGGATGTCATTACAGTGCTTGGACTATAAACATAAACAGTCATTAATGGGGTGGTGGATGTGTGGGTGTCATTACAGTTCTTGGACTGTAAATATTAACAGTCATTCATGGGGTGGTAGGTGTGTGGATGTCATTACAGTGCTTTGACTGAAAATGTAAACAGTCATTCATGGGGTGGTAGGTGTGTGGGTGTCATTACAGTGCTTGGACTATAAAAATCAAATGTCATTTATGAGGTAGAAGGTGTGTGGATGTCATTACAGTGCTTGGACTGTAAATATCAACAGTCATTCATAGGTTGGAGGATGTGTGAGTGTCATTACAGAGCTTGGACTGTAAATATCAAGAGTCATTCATGGAGTGGTGGGTGTGTGGTGTCATTAAAGTGCTTGGACTGTAAATATCAACAGTCATTCATGGGGTGGTGGATGTGTGGGTGTTATTACAGTGTTTGGACTGTAAATATCAACAGTCATTTATTCGGAGGTGGGTGTGTGGGTATCATTACAGTCCTTGGACTGTAAATATCAATCATCATTTATTGGGTGGTGGGTGTGTGGATGACATTACAGTGCTTGGACTGTAAATATTAACACTCATTCATGGGGTGGTAGGTGTGCAGATGTCATTACAGTGCTTCGACTGAAAATATCAACTGTCATTCATGGGATGGTGGGTGTGTGGGTTTAATTACAGTTCTTGGACTGTAAATATCAACCATCATTCATTGGGTGGTGGGTGTGTGGGTGACATTACATTGCTTGGACTGTTAATATTAACAGTCATTTATGGGGTGGTGGGTGTGTGGGTGTCATTACATTGATTGGACTAAAAATATAAAGTCACTCATTGGGTGGTTGGTGTGGGTGTGTCATTAGTGCTTGAAATATAAATATTAACAGTCGTTCATGGGGTGGTGGGTGGCATTACAGTGCTTGGACTCTAAATATCAACAGTAATTCATAGGGTGATGGGTGTGTGGGTGTCATTACAGTGCTTGGACTGTAAATATCAACAGTCATTTCTTGGGTGGTGGGTGTGTGGGTATCATTACAGTCCTTGGAATGTAAATATCAACCATTATTCATTGGGTGGTGGGTATGTGTGTGACATTACAGTGCTTGGACTGTAAATATTAACAGTCATTCATGGGGTGGTAGGTGTGTAGATGTCATTACATTGCTTGGACTGAAAATATCAACTGTCATTCATGGGGTGGTGGGTGTGTGGGTTTCATTACAGTTCGTGGACTGTAAATATCAACCATCATTCATTGGGTCGTGGGTGTGTGGGTGACATTACATTGCTTGGACTGTAAATATTAACAGTCATTCATGGGGTGGTTGGTGTGTAGGTGTCATTATAGTGCTTGGACTGTAAATATCAAGTAATTCATTATGTGGTGGGTGTGTGTGTGTCATTAGTGCTTGGACGTTGAATATTAACATTCATTCATGGGGTGGTGGGTGTCATTACAGTGCTTGGACTGTAAATATTAACAGTCATTCATAGGGTTGTTGGTGTGTGAGTGTCATTACAGAGCTTGGACTGTAAATATCAATAGTCATTCATTGGGTGGTGGGTGTGTGGATGTCATTACAGTGCATGGACTGTAAATATTGTCAGTCATTCATGGGGTTGTAGGTGTGTAGGTGTCATTACAGTGCTTGGACTGTAAATATCAACAGTCAGTCATGGGGTTGTGGGTGTGTGGATGTCATTACAGTGTTTGGACTGTAAATATCAACAGTCATTTATGGGGTGGTGGGTGTGTGGCTGTCATTAGAATGCTTGGACTGTAAATATCAACCATAATTCATGGGGTGGTGGGTGTGGGGGTCTCATTACACTGCTTTGACTGTAAATATCAACAGTCATTCATTGGGTGGTGGGTGTTTGGGTGTCTATTCAGTGCTTGGACTGTAAATATAAACAGTCAATCATGAGGTGGTGGGTGTGTTGGTGTCATTACAATGCTTGGACTGTAAATATCAACAGTCATACATGGGGTGGTGGGTGCGTGGGTGTCATTACAGTGTTTTGACGGTAAATATTAACAGTCATTCATAGGGTGGTGGGTGTCATTACAGTTCTTGGACTGTAAATATCAAGTTATTCATGGGTTGGTGGGTGAGTGTGTATAATTAGTGCTCGGACTGTAAATATCAACAGTCATTTAGGGGGTTGTGGGTGGCATTACAGTGCTTGTACTGTAATTATTAACAGTCATTCATAGGGTGGTTGGTGTGTGAGTGTCATTACAGTGCTTGGACTGTAAATATCAACAGTCATTTATGGGGTGGTGGGTGTGTGGCTTTCATTACAGTGTTTGGACTGTAAATATCAACAGTCAGTCATGGGGTTGTGGGTGTGTGGGTGTCATTAGATGGCTTGGACTGTAAATATCAAGTCATTTATGGGGTGGTGGGTATGTGTGTGTCATTAGTGCTTGGACTTTAAATATCAACAGTCATTCATTGGATGGTGGGTGGCATTACAGTGCTTGGACTGTAAATATAAACAGTCAGTCATGGGGTGGTGGGTGTGTGGATGTCATTACAGTGATTGGACTGTAAATATCAACAGTCATTAATGGGTGGTGGGTGTGTGGCTGTCATTACAGTGTTTGGACTGTAAATATCAACAGTCAGTCATGGTGTGGTTGGTGTGTGGATGTCATTATAGAGCTTGGACTGTAAATATCAACAGTCATTTATGGGGTGGTGGGTGTGTGGCTGTCATTAGAATGCTTGGACTGTAAATATCAACCATAATTCATAGGGTGGTGGGTGTGGGGGTGTCATTACAGTGCTTTGACTGTAAATATCAACAGTCATTTATGGGGTGATGGGTATGAAGGTGTCATTACAGTGCTTAAACTGTAAATATCAACAGTCATTTATGGGGTGGTAGGTTTCATTATAGTGCTTGGACTGTTAATATCAACAGTCTTTCATGGGTGTGGTTGGTGTGTGGGTGTCATTACATAGCTTGGACTGTAAATATCAAGTCATTTATGGGGTGGTGGGTATGTGTGTGTTATTAGTGCTTGGACTGTAAATATCAACAGTCATTCATGGGATGGTGGGTTGCATTACATTGATTGGACTGTAAATATCAACAGTCATTCATAGGGTGATGGGTGTGTGGGTGTCATTACAGTGCTTGGACTGTAAATATCAACAGTCATTTCTTGGGTGGTGGGTGTGTGGGTATCATTACAGTCCTTGGAATGTAAATATCAACCATTATTCATTGGGTGGTGGGTATGTGTGTGACATTACAGTGCTTGGACTGTAAATATTAACAGTCATTCATGGGGTGGTAGGTGTGTAGATGTCATTACATTGCTTGGACTGAAAATATCAACTGTCATTCATGGGGTGGTGGGTGTGTGGGTTTCATTACAGTTCGTGGACTGTAAATATCAACCATCATTCATTGGGTCGTGGGTGTGTGGGTGACATTACATTGCTTGGACTGTAAATATTAACAGTCATTCATGGGGTGGTTGGTGTGTAGGTGTCATTATAGTGCTTGGACTGTAAATATCAAGTAATTCATTATGTGGTGGGTGTGTGTGTGTCATTAGTGCTTGGACGTTGAATATTAACATTCATTCATGGGGTGGTGGGTGTCATTACAGTGCTTGGACTGTAAATATTAACAGTCATTCATAGGGTTGTTGGTGTGTGAGTGTCATTACAGAGCTTGGACTGTAAATATCAATAGTCATTCATTGGGTGGTGGGTGTGTGGATGTCATTACAGTGCATGGACTGTAAATATTGTCAGTCATTCATGGGGTTGTAGGTGTGTAGGTGTCATTACAGTGCTTGGACTGTAAATATCAACAGTCAGTCATGGGGTTGTGGGTGTGTGGATGTCATTACAGTGTTTGGACTGTAAATATCAACAGTCATTTATGGGGTGGTGGGTGTGTGGCTGTCATTAGAATGCTTGGACTGTAAATATCAACCATAATTCATGGGGTGGTGGGTGTGGGGGTCTCATTACACTGCTTTGACTGTAAATATCAACAGTCATTCATTGGGTGGTGGGTGTTTGGGTGTCTATTCAGTGCTTGGACTGTAAATATAAACAGTCAATCATGAGGTGGTGGGTGTGTTGGTGTCATTACAATGCTTGGACTGTAAATATCAACAGTCATACATGGGGTGGTGGGTGTGTGGGTGTCATTACAGTGTTTTGACGGTAAATATTAACAGTCATTCATAGGGTGGTGGGTGTCATTACAGTTCTTGGACTGTAAATATCAAGTTATTCATGGGTTGGTGGGTGAGTGTGTATAATTAGTGCTCGGACTGTAAATATCAACAGTCATTTAGGGGGTTGTGGGTGGCATTACAGTGCTTGGACTGTAATTATTAACAGTCATTCATAGGGTGGTTGGTGTGTGAGTGTCATTACAGTGCTTGGACTGTAAATATCAACAGTCATTTATGGGGTGGTGGGTGTGTGGCTTTCATTACAGTGTTTGGACTGTAAATATCAACAGTCAGTCATGGGGTTGTGGGTGTGTGGGTGTCATTAGATGGCTTGGACTGTAAATATCAAGTCATTTATGGGGTGGTGGGTATGTGTGTGTCATTAGTGCTTGGACTTTAAATATCAACAGTCATTCATTGGATGGTGGGTGGCATTACAGTGCTTGGACTGTAAATATAAACAGTCAGTCATGGGGTGGTGGGTGTGTGGATGTCATTACAGTGATTGGACTGTAAATATCAACAGTCATTAATGGGTGGTGGGTGTGTGGCTGTCATTACAGTGTTTGGACTGTAAATATCAACAGTCAGTCATGGTGTGGTTGGTGTGTGGATGTCATTATAGAGCTTGGACTGTAAATATCAACAGTCATTTATGGGGTGGTGGGTGTGTGGCTGTCATTAGAATGCTTGGACTGTAAATATCAACCATAATTCATAGGGTGGTGGGTGTGGGGGTGTCATTACAGTGCTTTGACTGTAAATATCAACAGTCATTTATGGGGTGATGGGTATGAAGGTGTCATTACAGTGCTTAAACTGTAAATATCAACAGTCATTTATGGGGTGGTAGGTTTCATTATAGTGCTTGGACTGTTAATATCAACAGTCTTTCATGGGGTGGTTGGTGTGTGGGTGTCATTACATAGCTTGGACTGTAAATATCAAGTCATTTATGGGGTGGTGGGTATGTGTGTGTTATTAGTGCTTGGACTGTAAATATCAACAGTCATTCATGGGATGGTGGGTTGCATTACATTGATTGGACTGTAAATATCAACAGTCATTCATAGGGTGATGGGTGTGTGGGTGTCATTACAGTGCTTGGACTGTAAATATCAACAGTCAGTCATGGGGTGGTGGGTTTGTGGGTGTTATTACAGTGCTTGGATTGTAAATATCAACAGTCAATAATTCGGTGGTAGGTGTGTGTGTGTCATTACAGTGCTTGAACTATAAATATTAAGTCAATCATGGGGTGGTGGGTGTGTGTGTCATTAGTGCTTGGACTGTAAATATCAACAGTCATTCATGAGGTGGTGGGTGGCATTACAGTGCTTGGACTGTAAATATCATCCATCATTAATTGGGTGGTGGGTGTGTGGGTGTCATCACAGTGATCAGACTGTAAATATTAAAAGTCATTGACAGTGTGGTGGGTGTGTGGATGTCATTACAGTGCTTGGACTGTAAATATCAACAGTCATTTATGGGGTGGTGGGTGTGTGGCTGTCATTACAGTGCTTGGACTGTAAATATCTACTGTCATTTATGGGATGGTGGGTGTGTGAGTGTCATTACAGAGCTTGGACTGTAAATATTAACAGTCAATCATGAGGTGGTGGGTGTGTGGGTTTCATTACAATGATTGGACTGTAAATATCAACAGTCATTTATTGGATGGTGGGTGTGTGGGTGTCATTACAGTGTTTTGATTGTAAATATCAACAGTCATAGGGTGGTGGGTGTGTGGGTGTCATTAGAGTGCTTGGACTGTAAATATCAACAGTCATTCATTGGGTGGTGGGTGTTTGGGTGTCATTAGAGTGCTTGGACTGTAAATATCAACAGTCATTCAAGGGGTGGTGGGTGTGTGGGTGTCATTACAGTGTTTTGACGGTAAATATTAACAGTCATTCATAGGGTGGTGGGTGTCATTACAGTTCTTGGACTGTAAATATCATCCATCATCCATTGGGTGGTGGGTGCGTGGGTGTCATTACAGTGCTCAGACTATAAATATTAACAGTCATTCATGGGGTGGTGGGTGTGTGGATGTCATTACAGTGCTTGGACTGAAAATGTCAACAGTCATTCATGGGGTGGTGAGTGTGTGGGTGTCATTACAGTGCTTGGACTATAAATAATAACGTCATTTATGGGGTGGTGGGTGTGTGGGTGTCATTACAGTGCTTGGACTGTAAATATTAACAGTCATTCATAGGGTGGTGGGTGTGTGAGTGTCATTACAGAACTTGGACTGTAAATATCAACATTCATTTATGGGGTGGTGGGTGTGTGGGTGTCATTACAATGCTTGGAGAGTAAATATCAAAAGTCATTCTTGGGGTGGTGGGTGTGTGGGTGTCATTACAGTGCTTAAAATGTAAATATCAACAGTCATTTATGGGGTGGTGAGTGTGTGGCTGTCATTACAGTGCTTGGATTGTAAATATCAACAGTCAATTATTGGGTGGTGGGTTTGTGGGTTTTATTACCGTGCTTGGACTGTAAATATCGACGGTCATTTATGGGGTGGTGGGTGTGTGGGAGTCATTACAGTGTTTGGACTGTAAATATCAACAGTCATTCATAGGGTGGTGGGTGTGTGAGTGTCATTACAGAGCTTGGACTGTAAATATCAACATTCATTAATGGAGTGGTGGGTGTGTGGGTGTCATTACAGTGCTTGGACTGTAAATATCAACAGTCATTCATGGGGTGGTATGTGTGAAGATGTCATTACAGTACTTGGACTGAAAATATCAACTGTCATTCATGGGATGGTGGGTGTGTGGGTTTAATTACAGTTCTTGGACTGTAAATATCAACCATCATTCATTGGGTGGTGGGTGTGTGGGTGACATTACAGTGCTTGGAGTGTAAATATTAATAGTCATTCATGGGGTGGTTGGTGTGTAGGTGTCATTACAGTTCTTGGACTGTAAATATCAACCATAATTCATTGGGTGGTGGGTGTGGGGGTGTCATTACAGTGTTTTGACTGTAAATATCAACATTCATCCATGGGGTGGTGGGGGTGAGGGTGTCATTACAGTGCTTGGACTGTAAATATCAACAGTCATTCATAGGGTGGTTGGTGTGTGGATGTCATTATAGTGCTTGAACTGAAATATGACAGTGCTTGGACTGTAAATATTAACAGTCATTCATGGGGTGGTAGGTGTGTGGATGTCATTACAGTGCTTTGACTGAAAATGTAAACAGTCATTCATGGGGTGGTAGGTGTGTGGGTGTCATTACAGTGCTTGGACTATAAAAATCAAATGTCATTTATGAGGTAGAAAGTGTGTGGATGTCATTACAGTTCTTGGACTGTAAATATCAACAGTCATTCATAGGGTGGTGGGTGTGTGAGTGTCATTACAGAGCTTGGACTGTAAATATCAAGAGTCATTCATGGAGTGGTGGGTGTGTTGTGTTATTAAAGTGATTGGACTATAAATATATAGAGTCATTTATGGGGTGGTGTGTGTGTGTTTGTAATTACAGTGCTTAGACTGTAAATATAAACAGTCATTTATTGGGTGGTGGGTGTGTAGGTGTCATTACAGTGCTTGGACTGTAAATATCAACAGTCAATTATGGGGTGGTGGGCCTGTGGGTGTCATTACAGTGCTTGGACTGTAAATAACAGCTGTCATTTATGGGGTGGTTTGTGTGTGGGTGTCATTACAGTGGTTTGACTATAAATATCAACAGTTATTTATTGGGTGGTGGGTGTCATTAGAGTGCTTGGACTGTAAATATCAACACTCATTCATGGGGTGGTGGGTGTCATGACAGTGCTTGGACTGTAAATATCAACAGTCATTAATGGTATGGTATGTGTGTGGGTTTCATTACAGTTCTTGGACTGTAAATATCAATCATTATTTATTTGGTGGTGGGTGTGTGGGTGTTATTACAGTGCTCATACTGTAAATATTAACAGTTATTCATAGGGTGGTGGGTGTGTGTATGTCATTACAGTGCTTGGACTGAAAATATCAAAAGTCATTCATGGGGTGGTGGGTGTGTGGGTGTCATTACAGTGCTTGGACTATAAATATCAACTGTCATTTATAGGGTGGTGGGTGTGTGGGTGTCATTACATTGCTTGGACTGTAAATATCAACAGTCGTTTATAGGGTGGTGGGTGTGTGGGTTTTATTACAGTTCTTGGACTGTAAATATCAACTATTATTCATTCGGTAGTGGGTGTGTGGGTGACATTACAGTGCTTGGACTGTAAATATTAACAGTCATTCATGGGATAGTGGGTGTGTCGATGTCATTACAGTGCTTGGACTGAAAATATCAACAGTCATTCATAGGGTGGTAGGTGTGTGGGTGTCATTACAGTGCTTGGACTATAAATATCAACTGTCATTTATGAGGTGGTGGGTGTGTGGGTGTCATTACAGTGTTTTAACTATAAATATTAACATACATTTATTGGGTGGTTAGTGTCATTAGAGTGTAAATATCAACAGTCATTCATGGGGTGGTGGATGTGTGGGTGTCATTACAGTGCTTGGACTGTAAATATCAAAAGTCATTCATGGGGTGGTGGTTGTGTGGGTGTCATTACAGTGCTTGGACTATAAATATCAACCATCATTTATTGGGTGGTGGGTGTGTGGATGACATTACAGTGCTTGGACTGTAAATATTAACAGTCATTCATGGGGTGGTAGGTGTGTAGATGTCATTACAGGTCTTGGACTGAAAATATCAACTGTCATTCATGGGATGGTGGGTGTGTGGGTTTAATTACAGTTCTTGGACTGTAAATATCAACCATCATTCATTGGGTGGTGGGTGTGTGGGTGACATTACAGTGCTTGGACTGTAAATATTAACAGTCATTTATGGGGTGGTGGGTGTGTAGGTGTTATTATAGTGCTTGGACTGTTAATATAATCAACAGTCATTTATGGGGTGGTGGGTGTGTGGGTGCCATTACAGTGCTTGGACTGTAAATATCAACAGTCATTTATTAGGTGGTGGGTCTGTGGGTATCTTTACAGTCCTTGGAATGTAAATATGAACTATTATTCATTGGGTGGTGGGTATGTGGGTGACATTACAATGCTTGGACTGTAAATATTAACAGTCATTCATGGGGTGGGGGGTGTGTGGGTGTCATTACAGTGTTTTAACTATAAATATTAACATACATTTATTGGGTGGTTAGTGTCATTAGAGTGCTTGGACTGTAAATATCAACAGTCATTCATGGGGTGCTGGATGTGTGGGTTTCATTACAGTGCTTGGACTGTTAATATCAACAGTAATTCATAGGGTGATGGGTGTGTGGGTGTCATTACAGTGTTTGGACTGTAAATATCAACAGTCATTTATTGGGAGGTGGGTGTGTGGTTATCATTACAGTCCTTGGACTGTAAATATCAATCATCATTTATTGGGTGGTGGATGTGTGGATGACATTACAGTGCTTGGACTGTAAATATTAACACTCATTCATGGGGTGGTAGGTGTGCAGATGTCATTACAGTGCTTGGACTGAAAATATCAACTGTCATTCATGGGATGGTGGGTGTGTGGGTTTAATTACAGTTCTTGGACTGTAAATATCAACCATCATTCATTGGGTGGTGGGTGTGTGGGTGACATTACAGTGCTTGGACTGTAAATATTAACAGTCATTCATGGGGTGATGGGTGTGTAGGTGTTATTATAGTGCTTGGACTGTAAATATCAACAGTCATTTATGGGGTGGTGGGTGTGTGGGTGTCATTACATTGATTGGACTAAAAATATAAAGTCACTCATTGAGTGGTTGGTGTGGGTGTGTCATTAGTGCTTGGAATATAAATATCAACAGTCATTCATGGGGTGGTGGGTGGCATTACAGTGCTTGGACTCTAAATATCAACAGTAATTCATAGGGTGATGGGTGTGTGGGTGTCATTACAGTGCTTGGACTGTAAATATCAACAGTCATTTCTTGGGTGGTGGGTGTGTGGGTATCATTACAGTCCTTGGAATGTAAATATCAACCATTATTCATTGGGTGGTGGTTATGTGGGTGACATTACAGTGCTTGGACTGTAAATATTAACAGTCATTCATGGGGTGGTAGGTGTGTAGATGTCATTACATTGCTTGGACTGAAAATATCAACTGTCATTCATGGGGTGGTGGGTGTGTGGGTTTCATTACAGTTCTTGGACTGTAAATATCAACCATCATTCATTGGGTCGTGGGTGTGTGGGTGACATTACATTGCTTGGACTGTAAATATAAACAGCCATTCTTGGGGTTGTTGGTGTGTAGGTGTCATTATAGTGCTTGGACTGTAAATATCAAGTCATTCATTATGTGGTGGGTGTGTGTGTGTCATTAGTGCTTGGACGTTGAATATAAACATTCATTCATGGGGTGGTGGGTGTCATTACAGTGCTTGGACTCTAAATATCAACAGTAATTTATAGGGTAATGTGTGTGTGGGTGTCATTACAGTGCTTGGACTGTAAATATCAACAGTCATTTATTGGGTGGTGGGTGTGTGGGTATCATTACAGTGCTTGGACTGAAAATATCAACTGTCATTCATGGGTGGTGGGTGTGTGGGTGACATTACAGTGCTTGGACTCTATATATAAACAGTCATTTATGGAATGGTGGGTGTGTGAATGTCATTAAAGTGCTTGGACTTTAATTATCAACAGTCATTCATATGGTGGTGGGTGTGTGAGTGTCATTACAGTACTTGGACTGTAAATGTCAACAGTTATTAATTGGGTGGTGGGTGTGTGGGTGTCATTACAGTGTTTAGACTGTAAATATCAACAGTCAATCATTAGGTGGTGGGTGTGTGGGGGTCATTAAAGTGCTCGGACTGTAAATATTAACAGTCATTAATGGTGTGGTGGGTGTGTGGATGTAATTACAGTGTTTGGACTAAAAATATCAACAGTATTTCATGGGGTGGTGGGTGTGTGGTTGTCATTACAATGCTTGGACTATAAAAATCAACCATCATTTATGGGGTGGTGGGTGTTTGGGTGTCATTACAGTGCTTGGACTGTAAATATCAACAGTCATTCATAGGGTGGTGGGTGTGTGAGTGTCATTACATAGCCTGGAATGTAAATATCAACAGTCATTCATGGGGTGGTGGGTGTGTATGTGTCATTACAGTGCTTGGACTGTAAATATCAAAAGTCATTCTTTTCGGTGGTGGGTGTGTGGGTGTCATTACAGTGCTTAGACTGTAAATATCAACAGTTATTTGTGGGGTAGTGGGTGTCATTAGAGTGCTTGGACTGTAAATTTCAACAGTCATTCATGGATTGGTGTGTGTGTTGGTGTCATTACAGTGCTTGGACTGTAAATATCAACCATAATTAATGGGGTGGTGGGTGTGGGGGTGTCACTACAGTGCTTGGACTGTAAATATCAACATTCATTCATGGGAAGGTGGATGTGTTGGTGTCATTATAGTGCTTGAACTGTTAATATCAACAGTCATTCATGGGGTGGTGGGTGTGTGGGTGTCATTACATTGCTTGGACTGTAAATATCAAGTCATTTATGAGGTGTTGGGTGTGTGTGTGTCATTATAGTTCTTGGACTGTAAATATCAACAGTCAATCATTGGGTGTTGGGTGTGTGGGTGTCATTACATTGCTTGGACTGTAAATATCAAGTCATTCATTGGGTGGTGGGTGTGTGTATCATTAGTGCTTGGACTGTAAATATCAAGTCATTCATGGGGTAGTGGGTGGCATTACAGTGATTGGACTCTAAATATCAACAGTAATTCATATGGTGATGGGTGTGTGGGTGTCATTGCAGTGCTTGGACTGTAAATATTAACAGTAATTCATGGAGTTGTGGGTGTTTGGGGGTCTATGCATTGCTTGGACTGTAAATATCAACAGTCAATCATGGGGTGGTGGGAGTGTGGGTGTCATTACAGTGCTTGGACTGTAAATATAAACAGTCATTCATGTGGTGGTGGGTGTGTGGGTGTCATAACAGTGTTTTGACTGTAAATATTTACAGTCATTCATAGGGTGGTGGGTGTCATTAGAGTGCTTGGACTGTAAATATCAACAGTTTTTCATGGGGTGGTGGGTGTGTGGGTGTCATGACAGTGCTTGGACTGTAAATATCAAACATAATTAATGGGGTTGTAGGTGTGGGGGTGTCATTACAGTGCTTGGACTGTAAATATCAACAGTCATTCATGGGATAGTGGATGTGTGGGTGTCAGTATAGTGCTTGAACTGTTAATATCAACAGTCATTCATGGTGTGGTGGGTGTGTGGGTGTCATTACATTGCTTGGACTGTAAATATCAAGTCATTCATTGGGTGTTGGGTGTGTATGTGTGTCATTAGTGCTTGGACTGTAAATATCAACAGTCATTCATGGGGTGGTGGTTGGCATTACAGTGCTTGGACTCCAAATATCAACAGTCATTTATGGGGTGGTGGGTGGCATTACAGTGCTTGGACTCCAAATATCAACAGTCATTCATTAGGTGGTGGGTGTGTGGCTGTCATTACAGTGTTCAGACTGTAAATATTAAGAGTCATTTATGGGGTGGTGGGTGTGTGGATGTCATTACAGTGCATGGACTGTAAATATCAACAGTCATTCTTAGGGTGGTAGGTGTGTGGGTGTTATTACAGTGCTTGGACTATAAATATCAACAGTCATTTATTGGGTGGTGGGTGTGTGGGTGTCATTACAGTGCTTGGACTGTACATATAAACAGTCATTCATGTGGTGGTGGGTGTGTGTGTGTCATTACATTGCTTGGACTGTAAATATCAAGTCATTCATGGGGTGTTGGGTGTGTGTGTGTGTCATTAGTGCTTGGACTGTAAATATCAACAGTCATTCATGGGGTGGAGGGTGGCATTACAGTGCTTGGACTCCAAATATCAACAGTCATTCATGGGGTGGTGGGTGGCATTGCAGTGCTTGGACTCCAAATATCAACAGTCATTCATGGGGTGATGGGTGTGTTTGTGTCATTACAGAGCTTGGACTGTAAATATCAACAGTCATTCATGGGGTTGTGGGTGTCTGGGTGTCTGTGCAGTGCTTGGACTGTAATTATCAGCAGTCAATCATGGGGTGGTGGGTGTGTGGGTGTCATTACAGAGCTTGGACTGTAAATATCAACAGTCATTCATGGGGTGGTTGGTGTGTGGGTGTCATTACAATGTTTTTATTGTAAATATCAACAGTCATTCATGGGGTGGTTGGTGTGTGGGTGTTATTACAGTGCTTGGACTGTAAATATCAACCATAATTCATGGGGTAGAGGGTGTGAGGGTGTCATTACAGTGCTTAGACTGTAAATATCAACAGTTATTTATGGGGTGGTGGGTGTGTGGGTGTCATTATAGTGCTTGGACTGTAAATATCAACAGTCAATCATGGGGTGTGGGGTGTGTGGGTGTCATTACATTGCTTGGACTGTAAATATCAAGTCATTCATTGGGTGGTGGCTGTGTGTGTGTCATTAGTGCTTGGATTGTAAATATCAACAGTCATTCATCGGGTAGTGGGTGGCATTACAGTGATTGGACTCTAAAAATCAACAGTAATTTATAGGGTGATGGGTGTGTGGGTGTCATTACAGTGCTTGGACTGTAAATATTAACAGTAATTCATGGGGTAGTGGGTGTCGGGGTATCATTACAGTGCTTTGACTGTAAATATCAACAGTCATTTATGGAGTGGTGGGAGTGTGGATGTCATTACAGTGCATGGACTGAAAATATCAATTGTCATTCATGGGGTGATGGGTGTGTGGGTGTCATTACATTGCTTGGACTGTAAATATCAACCGTGATTTATGGGGTGGTAAGTGTGTGGGTGTCATTACAGTCCTTGGACCGTAAATATCAACCATAATTAATAGGGGGGTTGGTGTGGGTGTGTTTATACAGTGTTTGGACTGTAAATATTAACAGTCATTAATTTGGTGGTGGATGTGTGGGTGTCATTATAGTGCTTGAACTGTAAATATCAACAGTCATTCATGGGGTGGTGGGTGTGTGGGTGTCATTACATTGCTTGAACTGTAAATATCAAGTCATTCATGGGGTGGTGGGTGTGTGTGTGTCATTTGTGCTTAAACTGTTAATATATCAACAGTCATTCATTGGGTGGTGGGTGGCATTACAGTGTTTGGACTCTAAATATCAACAGTCATTGATGGGGTGATGGGTGTGTGGGTGTCATTACCGAGCTTGGATTGTAAATATCAACAGTCATTCATGGGGTTGTGGGTGTCTGGGTGTCTGTGCAATGCTTGGACTGTAAATATCAACAGTCATTAATGGGGTGGTGGGTGTGTGGGTGTCATTACATTGCTTGTACTGTAAATAGCAAGTCATTCATTGGGTGGTGGGTGTGTGTGTGTCATTATTGCTTGGACTGTAAATATCAACAGTCATTAATGGGGTTATGGGTGGCATTACAGTGATTGGACTTTAAATATCAAAAGTAATTCATAGGGTGATGGGTGTTAGGGTGTCATTACAGTGCTTGGACTGTAATTATTAACAGTCATTCATGGGGTTGTGGGTGTTTGGGTGTCTATGCATTGTTTGGACTGTAAATATCAACAGTTAATTATGGTGTGGTGGGTGTGTTGTGTCATTACATTGCTTGGACTGTAAATATTAACAGATATTCATGGGGTGGTGGGTGTGTGGGTGTCATTACAGTGTTTTGACTGTATATATTAACAGTCATTCAAAGGGTGGTGGTTGTCATTAGAGTGCTTGGACTGTAAATATCAACAGTTTTTTATGGGATGGTGGGTGTGTGGGTGTCTTGACAGTGTTTGGACTGTAAATATCAACAGTCATTCATGGGGTGGGGAATGTGTGGGGTTATTACAGTTATTCGACTGTAAATATCAACCATTATTCATTGGGTGGTGGGTGTGTGGCTGTCATTACAGTGCTCAGACTGTAAATATTAACAGTCATTTATGGGGTGGTGGGTGTGTGGATGTCATTACAGTGCATGGACTGAAAATATCAACTGTCATTCATAGGGTGGTGAGTGTGTGGGTTTTATTACAATTCTTGGACTGTAAATATCAATCATCATTCAATGGGTGTTGGGTGTGTGGGTGTCATTACAGTGCTCAGACTATAAATATTAACAGTTATTCATGGGGTGGTGGGTGTGTGGATGTCATTACAGTGCATGGACTGAAAATATCAACTGTCATTTAAGGGGTGGTGGATGTGTGGGTGTCATTACAGTGCTCAGGCTGTAAATATTAAGTGTAATTTATGGGATAGTGGGTGTGTCGATGTCATTACATTGCTTGGACTGAAAATATCAATAGTCATTCATAGGGTGGTAGGTGTGTGGGTGTCATTACAGTGCTTGGACTATAAATATCAACCGTCATTTATGGGGTGGTGTGTGTTTGTGTGTCTATGCATTGCTTGGACTGTAAATATCAACAGTCAATCATGGGGTGGTGGGTGTGTGGGTGTCATTACAGTGCTTGGGCTGTAAATATAAACAGTCATTCATGTGGTGGTGGGTGTGTGGGTGTCATAACAGTGTTTTGACTGTAAATATTTACAGTCATTCATAGGTTGGAGGTTAGAGTGCTTGGACTGTAAATATCAACAGTTTTTCATGGGGTGATGGGTGTGTGGGTGTCATGACAGTGCTTGGACTGTAAATATCAACCATAATTAATGGGGTGGTGGGTGTGGTGGTGTCATTACTGTGCTTGGCCTGTAAATATCAACAGTCATTCATGGGATGGTGGATGTGTGGGTGTCATTATAGTGCTTGAACTGTTAATATCAACAGTCATTCATGGTGTGGTGGGTGTGTGGGTGTCATTACATTGCTTGGACTGTAAATATAAACAGTCATTCAAGTGGTGGTGGGTGTGTGGGTGTCTTAACAGTGTTTTGACTAAAATATTTACAGTCATATATAGGTTAGTGGGTGTCATTAGAGTGCTTGGACTGTAAATATCAAGTCATTCATTGGGTGGTGGCAGTGTGTGTGTCATTAGTGCTTGGATTGTAAATATCAACACTCATTCATGGGGTAGTGGGTGGCATTACAGTGATTGGACTCTAAATATCAACAGTAATTCATAGTGTGATGGGTGTGTGGGTGTCATTACAGTGCTTGGACTGTAAATATTAACAGTAATTCATGGGGTAGTGGGTGTGGGGGTGTCATTACAGTGCTTTGACTGTAAATATCAACAGTCATTCATGGGGTGGTGGGTGTGTGGATGTCATTACAGTGCATGGACTGAAAATATCAATTGTCATTCATGGGTTGGTGGGTGTGTGGGTGTCATTACATTGCTTGGACTGTATATATCAACCATCATTCATTAGGTGGTGGGTGTGTGGGTGTCATAACAGTGTGTTGACTGTAAATATTAACAGTCATTCATATGGTGGTGGGTGTCATTAGAGTGCTTGGACTGTAAATATTAACAGTCATTAATTTGGTGATGGGTGTGTTGATGTCATTACAGTGCATGGACTGAAAATATCAACTGTCCTTAATGGGGTGGTGAGTGTGTGGGTGTTATTACAATTCTTGGACTGTATATATCAACCATCATTCATTAGGTGGTGTGTGTGTGGGTGTCATTACAGAGCTTAGACTGTAAATATCAACAGTCATTCATGGGGTTGTGGGTGTCTGGGTGTCTGTGCAGTGCTTGGACTGTAAATATCAGCAGTCAATCATGGGGTGGTGGGTGTGTGGGTGTCATTACAGAGCTTGGACTGTAAATATCAACAGTCATTCATGGGGTGGTGTGTGTGTGAATGTCATTACAGTGTTTTGATTGTAAATATCAACAGTCATTCATAGGGTGGTGGGTGTCATTAGAGTGCTTGGACTGTAAATATCAATAGTTATTCATGGGGTGGTTGGTGTGTGGGTGTAATTACAGTGCTTGGACTGTAAATATCAACCATAATTCATGGGGTAGAGGGTGTGAGGGTGTCATTACAGTGCTTTGACTGTAAATATCAACAGTCATTTATGGGGTGGTTGGTGTGAGGGTGTCATTACAGTGCTTAGACTGTAAATATCAACAGTCATTTATGGGGTGGTGGGTGTGTGGGTGTCATTATAGTGCTTGGACTGTAAATATCAACAGTCAATCATGGGGTGTGGGGTGTGTGAGTGTCATTACATTGCTTGGACTGTAAATATCAAGTCATTCATTGGGTGGTGGCTGTGTGTGTGTCATTAGTGCTTGGATTGTAAATATCAACAGTCATTCATTAGGGTAGTGGGTGGCATTATAGTGATTGGACTCTAAATATTAACAGTATTTCATAGTGTGATGGGTGTGTGGGTGTCATTACAGTGCTTGGACTGTAAATATTAACAGTAATTCAAGGGATAGTGGGTGTGGGGGTGTCATTACAGTGCTTTGACTGTAAATATCAACAGTCATTCATGGGGTGGTGGGTGTGTGGATGTCATTACAGTGCATGGACTGAAAATATCAATTGTCATTCATGGGTTGGTCGGTGTGTGGGTGTCATTACATTGCTTGGACTGTAAATATCAACCGTGATTTATGGGGTGGTAAGTGTGTGGGTGTCATTTCAGTCCTTGGACTGTAAATATCAACCATAATTAATAGGGGGGTTGGTGTGGGTGTGTTATTACAGTGTTTGGAGTGTAAATATTAACAGTCATTAATTTGGTGGTGGATGTGTGGGTGTCATTATAGTGCTTGAACTGTAACAATCAACAGTCATTCATGGGGTGGTGGGTGTGTGGGAGTCATTACATTGCTTGGACTGTAAATATCAAGTCATTCATAGGGTGGTGGGTTTGTGTGTGCCATTTGTGCTTGGACTGTAAATAACAACAGTCATTCATTGGTAGGTGGGTGGCAATACAGTGCTTGGACTCTAAATACCAACAGTCATTCATGGGGTGATGGGTGTGTGGGTGTCATTTCAGAGCTTGGATTGTAAATATCAACAGTCATTCGTGGGGTGGTGGGTGTGTGGATGTCATTACAGTGCATGGACTGAAAATATCAACTGTCATTCATGGGGTGGTGAGTGTGTGGGTGTTATTACAATTCTTGGACTGTAAATATCAACCATCAGTTATTAGGTGGTGGGTGTGTGGGTGTCATTATAGTGCTCAGACTGTAAATACTAACAGTCATTCATGGTGTGGTTGGTGTGTGGATGTAATTACAGTACTTAGACAGAAAATATTAACAGTTATTCATGGGGTGGTGGGTGTGTGGGTGTCATTACAGTGCTTGGACTATAAAAATCAACCGTTATTTATGGGGTGGTGGGTGTGGGGGTGTTATTACAGTGCTTGGACTGTAAATATCAACAGTCATTCATGGGGTGGTGGGTGGCAATACAGTGCTTGGACTCCAAATATCAACAGTCATTCATGGGGTGGTGGGTGGCATTACAGTGCTTGGACTCCAAATATCAACAGTCATGAATGGGGTGATGGGTGTGTTTGTGTCATTAGAGATTGGACTGTAAATATCAACAGTCATTCATGGGGTTGTGGGTGTCTGGGTGTCTGTGCAGTGCTTGGACTGTAAATATCAGCAGGCAATCATGGGTTGGTGGGTGTGTGGGTGTCATTACAGAGCTTGGACTGTAAATATCAACAGTCATTTATTGGGTGGTGGGTGTGTGGGTGTAATTACAGTGCTTTGATTGTAAATATCAACAGTCATTCATAGGGTGGTGGGTGTCATTAGATTGCTTGGACTGTAAATATCAACAGTCATTCATGGGGTGGTGGGTGTGAGGGTGTCATTACAGTGCTTGGACTGTAAATATCAACAGTCATTCATAGGGTAGTGGGTGGCATTACAGTGATTGGACTCTAAATATCAACAGTAATTCATAGGGTGATGGGTGTGTGGGTGTAATTATAGTGCTTGGAGTGAAAATATCAACTGTCATTCATGGGGTGGTGAGTGTGTGTGTGTTATTACAATTCTTGGACTGTAAATATCAATCATCATTCAATGGGTGGTGGGTGTGTGGGTGTCATTACAGTGCTCAGACTGTGAATATTAAGTGTCATTCATGGGATAGTGGGTGTGTCGATGTCATTACAGTGCTTGGACTGAAAATATCAACTGTCATTCATGGGGTGGTGGGTGTGTGGGTGTCATTACATTGCTTGGACTGTAAATATCAACCGTGATTTATCGGGTGGTAAGTGTGTGGGTGTCATTACAGTCCTTGGACTGTAAATATCAACCATAATTAATAGGGGGGCTGGTGTTAGGGTGTCATTATAGTGCTTGAACTGTAAATATCAACAGTCATTCATGGGGTGGTGGGTGTGTGGGTGTCATTACATTGCTTGGACTGTAAATATTAGGTCATTCATGGGGTGATGGGTGTGTAGGTGTCATTACAGAGCTTGGATTGTATATATCAACAGTCATTCATGGGGTTGTGGGTGTCTGGGTGTCTGTGCAATGCTTGGACTGTAAATATCAACAGTCATTAATGGGGTGGTGGGTGTGTGGGTGTCATTACATCGCTTGGACTGTAAATATCAAGTCATTTATTGGGTGGTGGGTGTTTGGGTTTCTATGCATTGTTTGGACTGTAAATATCAACAGTTAATCATGGGGTGGTGGGTGTGTGGTGTCATTACAGTGCTTGGACTGTAAATATCAACAGTTATTCATGGGGTGGTGGGTGTGTGGGTGTCATTACACTGTTTTGACTGTATATATTAACAGTCATTCATAGGGTGGTGGGTGTCATTAGAGTGTTTGGACTGTATATATCAACAGTTTTTCATGGGGTTGTGGGTGTGTGGATATCATTACAGTTCATGAACTGAAAATATCAACTGTCATTCATGGGGTGGTGAGTGTGTGTGTGTTATTACAATTCTTGGACTGTAAATATCAATCATCATCCAATGGGTGGTGGGTGTGTGGGTGTCATTACAGTGCTCAGACTGTAAATATTAAGTTTCATTCATGGGATAGTGGGTGTGTCGATGTCATTACAGTGCTTGGACTGAAAATATCAACAGTCATTCAAAGGGTGGTAGATGTGTGGGTGTCATTACAGTGCTTGGACTATAAATATCAACCATCATTTATGGGGTGGTGGGTGTGTGGGTGTCATTACAGTGTTTGGACTGTAAATATCAACAGTCATTCATAGGGTGGAGGGTGTGTGAGTGTCATTACAGAGCTTGGACTGTAAATATCAACATTCATTAATGGAGTGGTGGGTGTGTGGGTGTCATTACAGTGCTTGGACTGTAAATATTAACTGTCAATCATAGGGTAGTCAGTGTGTGGGTGTCATTACAGTGCTTGGACTGTAAATATCAACTGTCATTCATGGGGTGGGGAGTGTGTGGGTGTCATTACAGTGCTTTAACTATAAATATTAACATACATTTATTGGGTGGTTGTGTCATTAGAGTGCTTGGACTGTAAATATCAACCATCATTCATTGGGTGGTGGGTGTGTGGATGACATTACAGTGATTGAACTGAAAATATCAACTGTCATTCATGGGATGGTGGGTGTGTGGGTGTAATTACAATTCTTGGACTCTAAATATCAACCATCATTTATTGGGTGGTGGGTGTGTGGGTGACATTACAGTGCTTGGACTGTAAATATTAACAGTCATTCATGGGGTGGTGGGTGTGTAGGTGTCATTATAGTGCTTGGACTGAAAATATCAACAGTCATTTATGGGGTGGTGGGTGTGTGGGTGTCATTAAATTGCTTGGACTGAAAATATCAAGTCACTCATTGGGTGGTGGGTGTGGGTGTGTCATTAGTGCTTGGAATAAACATATCAACAGTCATTCATGGGGTGGTGGGTGGCATTACAGTGCTTGGACTCTAAATATCAACAGTAATTCATAGGGTGATGGGTGTGTGGGTGTCATTACAGTGTTAGGACTGTAAATATCAACAGTCATTTATTGGGTGGTTTGTGTGTGAGTATCATTACAGTTCTTGGAATGTAAATATCAACCATTATTCATTGGGTGTTGGGTGTGTGGGTGACATTACAGTGCTTGGAATGTAAATATTAACAGTCATTCATGGGGTGGTAGATGTATAGATGTCATTACAGTGCTTGGACTGAGAATATCAACTGCCATTTATGGGGTGGTGGGTGTGTGGGTTTCATTACAGTTCTTGGACTGTAAATATCAATCATCATTCATTTGGTCGTGGGTGTGTGGGTGACATTACAGTGCTTGGACTGTAAATATTAACAGCCATTCATGGGGTGGTGGGTTTGTAGGTGTCATTATAGTGCTTGGACTGTAAATATCAACAGTCACTCATGGGGTGGTGGGTGTGTGGGTGTCATTACATTGCTTGGACTGTAAATATCAAGTCATTCATTATGTTGTGGATGTGTGTGTGTCATTAGTGCTTGGACTGTAAATATATACATTTATTCATGGGGTGGTGGGTGTCATTACAGTGCTTGGACTCTAAATATCAACAGTAATTCATAGGGTGAGGGGTGTGTGGGTTGTCATTACAGTGCTTGGACTGAAAATATCAACATTCATTTATTGGGTGGAGGGTGTGTGGGTATCATTACAGTCCTTGGACTGTAAATATCAACCATCATTCATTGGGTGGTGGGTGTATGGGTGACATTACAGTACTTGGACTGTAAATATTAAAAGTCATTCATGGGGTGGTAGGTGTGTAGATGTAATTACAGTGCTTGGACTGAAAACATATACTGTCATTCATGGGTGGTGGGTGTGTTGGTGACATTACAGTGCTTGGACTGTAAATATAAACATTTATTCATGGGGTGGTGGGTGTCATTACAGTGCTTGGACTCTAAATATCAACAGTAATTCATAGGGTGAGAGGTGTGTGGATATCATTAAAGTGCTTGGACTGAAAATAACAACAGATATTCATGGGGTTTTAGGGGTGTGGTTGTCATTACAGAGCTTGGACTTTAAATATCAACCATCATTTATAGGGAGGTGGGTGTGTTGGTGTCATTACAGTGCTTGGACTGTAATTATCAACAGTCATTCATATGGTGGTGGGTGTGTGAGTGTCATTACAGTAGTTGGACTATTAATGTCAACAGTTATTAATTGGGTGGTGGGTGTGTGGGTGTCATTACAGTGCTTGGACTGTAAATATCAACAGTCATTTCTGGGGTGGTGGGTGTATGGGTGTCTTTACAGTGTTTTAACTATAAATATCAACATTCATTTATTGGGTAGTGGGTGTCATTACAGTGCTTGGACTGTAAATATCAACAGTCATTCATAGGGTGGTGTGTGTGTGGGTGTCATGACAATGTTTGGACTGTAAATATCAACAGTCATTCATAGGGTGGTGAGTGTGTGGGTGTCATTACAGTTCTTGGACTGTAAATATCAACCATCATTCATTAGGTGGTGGGTGTGTGGGTGTCATTAAATTGCTCGGACTGTAAATATTAACAGTCATTAATGGTGTGGTGGGTGTGTGGATGTAATAACAGTGCTTGGACTAAAAATATCAACAGTCATTCATGGGGTGGTGGGTGTATGAGTGTCATTACAGTGTTTTAACTATAAATATCAACATTCATTTATTGGGTGGTGGGTGTCATGACAGTGCTTGGACTGTAAATATCAACAGTCATTCATAGGGTTGTGCATGTGTGGGTGTCATGACAGTGCTTGGACTGTAAATATTAACAGTCATTCATTTGGTGGTGAGTGTGTGGGTGTCATTACAGTGCTGAGACTGTAAATACTAACAGACATTTATGGTGTGGTGTGTGTGTGGATGTAATTACAGTGTTTGGACTAAAAATATAAATAGTCTTTCATGGGGTGGTTTGTGTGTGGGTGTCATTACAGTGCTTGGACTATAAAAATCAACCGTCATTTCTGGGGTGGGGGGTGTGTTGGTGTCATTACAGTACTTGGACAGTAAATATCAACAGTCATTCATAGGGCGCTGGGTGTGTGAGTGTCATTACAGAACCTGGACTGTAAATATCAACAGTCATTCATGGGGTGGTGGGTGTGTATGTGTCATTACAGTGCTTGGACTGTAAATATCAAAAGTCATTCTTTTCGGTGGTGGGTGAGTGGGTGTCATTACAGTGCTTAGACTGTAAATATCAATAGTCATTTGTGGGGTAGTTGTTGTCATTAGAGTGCTTGGACTGTAAATTTCAACAGTCATTCAAGGATTGGTGTGTGTGTTGGTGTCATTACAGTGCTTGGACTGTAAATATCAACCATAATTAATGGGGTGGTGGGTGTGGGGGTGTCACTACAGTGCTTGGACTGTAAATATCAACAGTCATTCATGGGAAAGTGGATGTGTGGGTGTCATTATAGTGCTTGAACTGTTAATATCAACAGTCATTAATGGGGTGGTGGGTGTGTGGGTGTCATTACATTGCTTGGACTGTAAATATCAACAGTCATTTAATGGGTGGTGGGTGTGTGGGTATCATTACAGTCCTTGGAATGTAAATATCAACCATTATTCATTGGGTGGTGGGTGTGTGGGTGACATTAGAGTGCTTGGACTGTAAATATTAACAGTCATTCATGGGGTGGTAGGTGTATAGATGTCATTACAGTGCTTGGACTGAGAATATCAACTGCCATTTATGGGGTGGTGGGTGTGTGGGTTTCATTACAGTTCTTGGACTGTAAATATCAACCATCATTCATTGGGTCGTGGGTGTGTGGGTGACATTACAGTGCTTGGACTGTAAATATTAACAGCCATTAATGGGGTGGTGAGTGTGTAGGTGTCATTATAGTGCTTGGACTGTAAATATCAACAGTCACTCATGGGGTGGTGGGTCTGTGGGTGTCATTACATTGCTTGGACTGTAAATATCAAGTCATTCATTATGTGGTGGGTGTGTGTGTATCATTAGTGCTTGGACTGTAAATATAAACATTTATTCATGGGGTGGTGGGTGTCATTACAGTGCTTGGACTCTAAATATCAACAGTAATTCATAGGGTGAGGGGTGTGTGGGTGTCATTGCAGTGCTTAGACTGAAAATATCAACAGTCATTTTTTGGGTGGAGGGTGTGTGGGTATCATTACAGTCTTTGGACTGTAAATATCAACCATAATTCATTGGGTGGTGGGTGTATGGGTGACATTACAATGCATGAACTGTAAATATTAACAGTCATTCATGGGGTGGTAGGTGTGTAGATGTCATTACAGTGCTTGGACTGAAAATATCAACTGTCATTCATGGGTGGTGGGTGTGTGGGTGACATTACAGTGCTTGGACTGTAAATATAAACAGTCATTCATGGGGTGGTGGGTGTGTGGAAGTCATTAAAGTGCTTGGACTGAAAATAACAACAGTTATTCATGGGGTAGTAGGTGTGTGGGTGTTATTACAGAGCTTGGACTTTAAATATCAGCCATCATTTATAGGGTGGTGGGTGTGTGGGTGTCATTACAGTGCTTAGACTGTAAATATCAACAGTCAATCATGGGGTGGTCGGTGTGTGGGTGTCATTACAGTGCTTGAACTGTAAATATCAACAGTAATTTCTGGGGTGGTGGGTGTATGGGTGTCATTACAGTGTTTTAACTATAAATATCAACATTCATTTATTGGGTAGTGGGTGTCATGACAGTGCTTGGGCTGTAAATATCAACAGTCATTCATAGGGTGGTGCGTGTGTGGGTGTCATGACAGTGCTTGGACTGTAAATATCAACAGTCATTCATAGGGTGGTGAGTGTGTGGGTGTCATTACAGTTCTTGGACTGTAAATATCAACCATCATTCATTAGGTGGTGGTTGTGTGGGTGTCATTAAAGTGCTCGGACTGTAAATATTAACAGTCATTAGTGGTGTGGTGGGTGTGTGGATGTAATTAAAGTGCTTGGACTAAAAATATCAACAGTCATTCATGGGGTGGTGGGTGTATGAGTGTCATTACAGTGTTTTAACTATAAATATCAACATTCATTTATTGGGTGGTGGGTGTCATGACAGTGCTTGGACTGTAAATAACAACAGTCATTCATAGGGTTGTGCATGTGTGGGTGTCATGACAGTGCTTGGACTGTAAATATCAACAGTCATTCATTTGGTGGTGAGTGTGTGGGTGTCTTTACAGATCTTGGACTGTAAATATCAACATTCATTCATTAGGTGGTGGGTGTGTGGGTGTCATTACAGTGCTGAGACTGTAAATACTAACTGTCATTCATGGTATGGTGGGTGTGTGGATGTAATTACAGTGTTTGGACTAAAAATATCAACAGTCTTTCATGGGGTGGTGGGTGTGTGGGTGTCATTACAGAGCTTGGACTATAAAAATCAACCATCATTTCTGTGGTGGTGGGTGTGTGGGTGTCATTACAGTGCTTGGACTGTTAATATCAACAGTCATTCATAGGGTGGTGGGTGTGTGAGTGTCATTACAGAGCCTGGACTGTAAATATCAACAGTCATTCATGGGGTGGTGGGTGTGTATGTGTCATTACAGTGCTTGGACTGTAAATATCAAAAGTCATTCTTTTCGGTGGTGGGTGTGTGGGTGTCATTACAGTGCTTAGACTGTAAATATCAATAGTCATTTGTGGGGTAGTTGGTGTCATTAGAGTGATTGGACTGTAAATTTCAACAGTCATTCATGGATTCGTGTTTGTGTTGGTGTCATTACAGTGCTTGGACTGTAAATATCAACCATAATTAATGCGGTGGTGGGTGTGGGGGTGTCACTACAGTGCTTGGACTGTAAATATCAACAGTCATTCATGGGAAGGTTGATGTGTGGGTGTCATTACAGAGCTTGGACTGTAAATATCAACAGTCATTCATGGATTGGTGTTTGTGTTGGTGTCATTACAGTGCTTGGACTGTAAATATCAACCATAATTAATGGGGTGGTGGGTGTGGGGGTTTCATTACAGTGTTTTAACTATAAATATCAACAGTCATTCATGGGAAGGTGGATGTGTGGGTGTCATTATAGTGCTTGAACTGTTAATATCAACAGTCATTCATGGGGTAGTGGGTGTGTGGGTGTCATAACATTGCTTGGACTGTAAATATCAAGTCATTCATGGGGTGTTGGGTGTGTGTGTGTCATTAGTGCTTGGACTGTAAATATCAACAGTCATTCATGGGGTGGTGGGTGGCATTACAGTGCTTGGACTCCAAATTTTAACAGTCATTCATGGGGTGATGGGTGTATTTGTGTCATTACAGAGCTTGGACGGTAAATATCAACAGTTATTCATGGGGTTGTGGGTGTCTGGGTGTCTGTGCAGTGCTTGGACTGTAAATATCAGCAGTCAGTCATGGGGTGGTAGGTGTGTGGGTGTCATTACAGAGCTTGGACTGTAAATATCAACAGTCATTCATGGGGTGGTGGGTGTGTGGGTGTCATTACAGTGTTTTGATTGTAAATATCAACAGTCATTCATGGGGTAGTGGGTGTCATTAGAGTGCTTGGACTGTAATTATCAACAGTCATTCATGGGGTGGTTGGTGTGTGGGTGTCATTACAGTGCTTGGACTGTAAATATCAACCATAATTCATGGGGTGGTGGGTGTGAGGGTGTCATTACAGTGCTTTAACTGTGAATATCAACAGTCATTCATGGGATGGTGGGTGTGAGGGTGTCATTACAGTGCTTAGACTGTAAATATCAACAGTCATTCATAGGGTGGTGGGTGTGTGGGTGTCATTACAGTGTTTTGATTGCAAATATTAACAGTCATTCATAGGGTAGTGGGTGTCATTAGAGTGCTTGGACTGTAATTATCAACAGTCATTCATGTGGTGGTTAGTGTGTGGGTGTCATTACAGTGCTTGGACTGTAAATATCAACCATAATTCATGGGGTGGTGGGTGTGGGGGTGTCATTACAGTGCTTTAACTGTGAATATCAACAGTCATTCATGGGGTGGTGGGTGTGAGAGTGTCATTACAGTGCTTAGACTGTAAATATCACCAGTCATTCATGGGGTGGTGGGTGTGTGGGTGTCATTATAGTGCTTGGACTGTAAATATCAACAGTCAATCATGGGGTGTTGGGTATGTGGGTGTCATTACATTACTTGGACTGTAAATATCAAGTCATTCATTGGATGGTGGGTGTGTGTGCGTCATTAGTGCTTGGACTGTAAATATCAACAGTCATTCATGGGGTAATGGGTGGCATTACAGTGATTGGACTCTAAATATCAACAGTAATTCATAGGGTGATGGGTGTGTGGGTGTCATTACAGTGCTTGGACTGTAAATATTAATAGTAATTCATGGGGTTGTGGGTGTTTGGGTGTCTATGCATTGCTTGGACTGTAAATATCAACAGTAAATCATAGGGTGGTGGGTGTGTGGGTGTAATTACAGTGCTTGGACTGTAAATATAAACAGTCATTCAAGGGGTGGTGGGTGTGTGGGTGTCATAACAGTGCTTGGACTGTAAATATCAACAGTCATTCATAGTGTGGTGAGTGTCATTAGAGTGATTGGACTGTAAATATCAACAGTTTTTCATGGGGTGGTGGGTGTGTGGGTGTCATTACTGTGGTTGGACTGTAAATATAAACAGTCATTCATGGAGTGGTGGGTGTGTGGATGTCATGAAAGTGCTTTGAATGAAAATAACAACAGTTATTCATGGGGTAGTAGGTGTGTGGGTGTCATTACAGAGCTTGGACTTTAAATATCAACCGTCATTTATAGGATGGTGGGTGAGAGGGTGTCATTACAGTGCTTAGACTGTAAATATCAATAGTCATTTGTGGGGTAGTGGGTGTCATTAGAGTGCTTGGACTGTAAATTTCAACAGTCATTCATGGATTGGTGTGTGTGTTGGTGTCATTACAGTGCTTAGACTGTAAATATCAACAGTCATTCATGGGGTTGTGGGTGTTTGGGTGTCTATGCATTGCTTGGACTGTAAATATCAACAGTCAATCATGGGGTGGTGGGTGTGTGGGTGTCATTACAGTGCTTGGACTGTAAATATCAACCGTCATTAATGGGGTGGTGGGTGTGTGGGTGTCATAACAGTGTTTTGACTGTAAATATTAACAGTCATTCATATGTTGGTGGTTGTCATTAGTGTGCTTGGACTGTAAATATCAACAATTTTTCATGGGGTGGTGGGTGTGTGGGTGTCATGACAGTGCTTGGACTGTAAATATCAACAGTCATTCATGGGGTGGTGAGTGTGTGGGGGTTATTACAGTTCTTGGACTGTAAATATCAACCATCATTTATTGGGTGGTGGGTTTGTGGGTGTCATTACAGTGCTCAGACTGTAAATATTAACAGTCATTAATGGGGTGGTGGGTATGTGGATGTCATTACATTGCTTGGACTGAAAATATCATCTGTCATTCATGGAGTGGTGAGTGTGTGGTTGTTATTACAATTCTTGGACTGTAAATATCAACCATCATTCATTGGGTGGTGGGTGTGTAGATGTCATTACAGTGCTCAGACTGTAAATATTAACAGTCATTCATGGGGTGGTAGGTGTGTGGATGTCATTACAGTGCATGGACTAAAAATTAAATTGCCATTCATGGAGTGGTGGGTGTCATTACATTGCTTGGACTGTAAATATCAAGTCATTCATTGAGTTGTGGGTGTGTGTGTGTCATTATTGCTTGGACTGTAAATATCAACAGTCATTCATGGGGTGGTGGGTGGCATTACAGTGATTGGAATCTAAATATCAAAAGTAATTTATAGGGTTATGGGTGTGTGGGTGTCATTACACTGCTTGTACTGTAATTATTAACAGTCATTCATGGGGTTGTGGGTGTTTGGGTGTCTATGCATTGTTTGGACTGTAAATATCAACAGTTAATCATGGGGTGGTGGGTGTGTGGTGTCATTACAGTGCTTGGACTGTATATATTAACAGTCATTCATAGGGTGGTGGGTGTCATTAGAGTGCTTGGACTGTAAATATTAACAGTCATTCATGGGGTGGTGGGTGTGTGGATGTCATTACAGTGCATGGACTAAAAATATCAATTGTCATTCATGGGGTGGTGGGTGTCATTATCATGGGGTGGGGAGTGTATGGGTGTTATTACAGTTCTTGGACTGTAAATATCAACCATCATTCATTGGGTGGTGGGTGTGTGGCTGTCATTACTGTGCTCAGACTGTAAATATTAACAGTCATTCATGGGGTGGTGGGTGTTTGGATGTCATTACATTGCATGGACTGAAAATATCAACTGTCATTAATGGGGTGGTGAGTGTGTGGGTGTTATTACAATTCTTGGACTGTAAATATCAATCATCATTCAATGGGTGGTGGGTGTGTGGGTGTCATTACAGTGCTCAAACTGTAAATATTAACAGTTATTCATGGGGTGGTGGGTGTGTGGATGTCATTACAGTGCATGGACGGAAAATATCAACTGTCATTCAAGGGGTGGTGGGTGTGTGGGTGTCATTACAGTGCTTGGACTGTAAATATCAACCGTCACTTATGGGGTGGTGGGTGTGTGGGTTTAATTACAGTGCTTAGACTGTAAATATCAAATGTCATTCTTAGGGTAGTGGGTGCCATTACATTGCTTAGACTGTAAATATCAACAGTCATTTATGGGGTGGTGGGTGTGTGGGTGTCATTACAGTGCTTGGACTGTAAATATCAACAGTCATTTATGGAGTGGTGGGTGTGTGGGTGTCATTACAGTGCTTGGACTGTAAATATCAACAGTCATTCATGGGGTGGTGGTTGTGTGGGTGTCATAACAGTGTTTTGACTGTAAATATTAACAGTCATTCATATGTTGGTGGGTGTCATTAGTGTGCTTGGACTGTAAATATCAACAATTTTTCATGGGGTGGTGGGTGTGTGGGTGTCATGACAGTGCTTGGACTGTAAATATCAACAGTCATTCATGGGGTAGTGAGTGTGTGGGGGTTATTACAGTTCTTGGACTGTAAATATCAACCATCATTCATTGGGTGGTGGGTGTGTGGGTGTCATTACAGTGCTCAGATTGTAAATATTAACAGTCATTCATCGGGTGGTGGGTATGTGGATGTCATTACATTGCTTGGACTGAAAATATCAACTGTCATTCATGGAGTGGTGAGTGTGTGGGTGTTATTGCAATTTTTGGACTGTAAATATCAACCATCATTCATTGGGTGGTGTTTGTGTGGGTGTCATTACAGTGCTTGGACTGTAAATATTAACAGTCATTCATGGGGTGGTGGGTGTGTGGATGTCATTACAGTGCATGGACTAAAAATATCAATTGTCATTCATGGGGTGGTGGTTGTCATTACATTGCTTGGACTGTAAATATCAAGTCATTCATTAAATGGTGGGTGTGTGTGTGTCATTATTGCTTGGACTGTAAATATCAACAGTCATTCATGGGGTGGTGGGTGGCATTACAGTGATTGGAATCTAAATATCAAAAGTAATTTATAGGGTGATGGGTGTGTGGGTGTCATTACAGTGTTTTGACTGTATATATTATCAGTCATTCATAGGGTGTTGGGTGTCATTAGAGTGCTTGGACTGTAAATATTAACAGTTTTTCATGGGGTGGGGAGTGTATGGGTGTTATTACAGTTCTTGGACTGTAAATATCAACCATCATTCATTGGGTGGTGGATGTGTGGCTGTCATTACAGTGCTCAGACTGTAAATATTAACAGTCATTCATGGGGTGGTGGGTGTGTGGATGTCATTACAGTGCATGGACTGAAAATATCAACTGTCATTCATGAGGTGGTGAGTGTGTGGGTGTTATTACAATTCTTGGACTGTAAATATCAATCATCATTCAATGGGTGGTGGGTGTGTGGGTGTCATTACAGTGCTCAGACGGTAAATATTAACAGTTATTCATATGGTTGTGGGTGTGTGGATGTCATTACAGTGCATGGACGGAAAATATCAACTGTCATTCAAGGGGTGGTGGGTGTGTGAGTGTCATTACAGTGCTTGGACTGTAAATATCAACCGTCACTTATGGGGTGGTGGGTGTGTGGGTTTAAATACAGTGCTTAGAGTGTAAATATCAAATGTCATTCTTAGGGTAGTGGGTGCCATTACATTGCTTAGACTGTAAATATTAACAGTCATTTATGGGGTGGTGGGTGTGTGGGTGTCATTACAGTGCTTGGACTGTAAATATCAACAGTCATTTATGGAGTGGTGGGTGTGTGGGTGTCATTACAGGTCTTGGACTCTAAATATCAACAGTCATTCATGGGGTGGTGGGTGTGTGGGTGTCATTACAGTGCTTAGACTGTATATATTAACAGTCATTTATTGGGTGGTGGGTGTGTGGGTGTCATTACAGAGCTTGGACTGTAAATATCAACAGTCATTCATAGGGTGGTGGGTGTGTGAGAATCATTTCAGAGCTTGGACTGTAAATATCAACAGTCATTCAGGGTGTGGTTGGTGTGTAGGTGTCATTACAGTGCTTGGACTGTAAATATCAAAAGTCATTCGTGGGGTTGTGGGTGTGTGGGTGTCATTACATTGCTTAGACTGTAAATATCAACAAACATTTATTGGGTGGTGGGTGTGTGGCTGTCATTACAATGCTTGGACTGTAAATATCAACAGTCAATTATGGGGTGGTGGGTGTGTTGGTGTCATTATAGTGCTTGGACTGAAAATATCAAAAGTCATTCTTGGGGTGGTGAGTGTGTGGGTGTCATTACAATGCTTAGACTCTAAATATCAACAGTCATTTATGGGGTGGTGGGTGTGTGGGTGTCATTACAGTGCTTAGACTGTAAATATCAACAGTTATTTATGGGGTGGTGGGTGTTTGGCTGTTATTACAGTGTTTGGACTGTAAATATCAACAGTCAATCATGGGGTGGCGGGTGTGTGGGTGTCATTACAGTGCTTGGACTGTAAATATCAACAGTCATTCATGGGGTGGTGGGTGTGTGGGTGTCATAACAGTGTTTTGACTGTAAATATTAACAGTCATTCATATGTTGGTGTGTGTCATTAGAGTGCTTGGACTGTAAATATCAACAATTTTTCATGGGGTGGTGGGTGTGTGGGTGTCATGACAGTGCTTGGACTGTAAATATCAACAGTCATTCATGGGGTGGTGAGTGTGAGGGGGTTATTACACTTCTTGGACTGTAAATATCAACCATCATTCATTGGGTGGTGGGTGTGTGGGTGTCATTACAGTGCTTAAAATGTAAATATTAACAGTCATTCATGGAGTGGTGGGTGTGTGGCTGTCATTACAGTGCTTGGACTGTAAATATCAACAGTCAATCATGAGGTGGTGGGTGTGCTGGTGTCATTACAGTGTTTTGACTGTAAATATTAAAAGTCATTCATAGGTGGTGGGTGTGTGGGTGTCATTACAGTGTTTTGATTGTAAATATCAACAGTCAATTATAGGTTGGTTGGTGTCATTAGAGTGCTTGGATAGTAAATATCAACAGTCATTCATGGGGTGGTGGGTGTGTGGGTGACATTACATTGCGTGGACTGTAAATATCAACCATAATTCATGGGGTGGTGGGTGTGCGGGTCTCATTACAGTGCTTTGACTGTGAATATCAACAGTCATTCATAAGGTGATGGGTGTGAGGGTGTCATTACAGTGCTTAGACTGTAACTATCAACAGTCATTCATGTGGTGGTGGGTGTGTGGGTGTCATTATAGTGCTTGGACTGTAAATATAATCAGTCACTCCTGGGGTGGTGGGTGTCTGTGTGTCATTAGTGCTTGGACTGTAAATATCAACAGTCATTCAAGGGGTTGTGGGTGGCATTACAGTGCTTTGACTGTAAATATCAACAGTCATTCATAGAGTGGTGGGTGTGTGAGTGTCATTACAGAGCTTTGACTATAAATATCAACAGTCATTCATGGGGTTGTTGGTTTTTGGGTGTCTATGCAGTGCTTGGAGTTTAAATATCAACAGTCAATCATGGGGTGGTGGGTGTGTGGTTGTCATTACAGTGCTTGGACTCTAAATATCAACAGTCATTCATGGGGTGGTGGGTGTGTGGGTGTCATTACAGTGCTTAGACTGTAAATATTAACAGTCATTTATTGGGTGGTGGGTGTGTGGGTGTCATTACAGAGCTTGGACTGTAAATATCAACAATCATTCATAGGGTGGTGGGTGTGTGAGTATCATTACAGAGCTTCGATTGTAAATATCAACAGTCATTCAGGGGGTGGTTGGTGTGTAGGTGTTATTACAGTGCTTGCACTGTAAATATCAAAAGTCATTCTTGGGGTTGTGGGTGTGTGGGTGTCATTACATTGCTTAGACTGTAAATATCAACAAACATTTATTGGGTGATGGGTGTGTGGCTGTCATTACAGTGCTTGAACTGTAAACATCAACAGTCAATCATGGGGTGGTGGGTGTGTTGGTGTCATTACAGTGCTTAGACTGAAAATATCAACAGTCATTCATGGGGTGTTGGGTGTGTGGGTGTCATTACAGTGCTTGGACTGTAAATATCAAAAGTCATTCTTGGGGTGGTGAGTGTGTGGGTGTCATTACAATGCTTAGAATGTAAATATCAACAGTCATTTATGGGGTGGTGAGTGTGTGGGTGTAATTACAATGCTTAGACTGTAAATATCAACAGTCCTTTATGGGGTGGTGGGTGTGTGGCTGTCATTACAGTGCTTGGACTGTAAATATCAACAGTCAATCATGGGGTGGTGGGTGTGTGGGTGTCATTACAGTGCTTAAAATGTAAATATTAACAGTCATTCATGGAGTGGTGGGTGTGTGGCTGTCATTACAGTGCTTGGACTGTAAATATCAACAGTCAATCATGAGGTGGTGGGTGTGCTGGTGTCATTACAGTGTTTTGACTGTAAATATTAAAAGTCATTCATAGGTGGTGGGTGTGTGGGTGTCATTACAGTGTTTTGATTGTAAATATCAACAGTCAAATATAGGTTGGTTGGTGTCATTAGAGTGCTTGGATAGTAAATATCAACAGTCATTCATGGGGTGGTGGGTGTGTGGGTGACATTACATTGCGTGGACTGTAAATATCAACCATAATTCATGGGGTGGTGGGTGTGCGGGTCTCATTACAGTGCTTTGACTGTGAATATCAACAGTCATTCATAAGGTGATGGGTGTGAGGGTGTCATTACAGTGCTTAGACTGTAACTATCAACAGTCATTCATGTGGTGGTGGGTGTGTGGGTGTCATTATAGTGCTTGGACTGTAAATATAATCAGTCACTCATGGGGTGGTGGGTGTCTGTGTGTCATTAGTGCTTGGACTGTAAATATCAACAGTCATTCAAGGGGTTGTGGGTGGCATTACAGTGCTTTGACTGTAAATATCAACAGTCATTCATAGAGTGGTGGGTGTGTGAGTGTCATTACAGAGCTTTGACTATAAATATCAACAGTCATTCATGGGGTTGTTGGTTTTTGGGTGTCTATGCAGTGCTTGGAGTTTAAATATCAACAGTCAATCATGGGGTGGTGGGTGTGTGGTTGTCATTACAGTGCTTGGACTCTAAATATCAACAGTCATTCATGGGGTGGTGGGTGTGTGGGTGTCATTACAGTGCTTAGACTGTAAATATTAACAGTCATTTATTGGGTGGTGGGTGTGTGGGTGTCATTACAGAGCTTGGACTGTAAATATCAACAATCATTCATAGGGTGGTGGGTGTGTGAGTATCATTACAGAGCTTCGATTGTAAATATCAACAGTCATTCAGGGGGTGGTTGGTGTGTAGGTGTTATTACAGTGCTTGCACTGTAAATATCAAAAGTCATTCTTGGGGTTGTGGGTGTGTGGGTGTCATTACATTGCTTAGACTGTAAATATCAACAAACATTTATTGGGTGATGGGTGTGTGGCTGTCATTACAGTGCTTGAACTGTAAACATCAACAGTCAATCATGGGGTGGTGGGTGTGTTGGTGTCATTACAGTGCTTAGACTGAAAATATCAACAGTCATTCATGGGGTGTTGGGTGTGTGGGTGTCATTACAGTGCTTGGACTGTAAATATCAAAAGTCATTCTTGGGGTGGTGAGTGTGTGGGTGTCATTACAATGCTTAGAATGTAAATATCAACAGTCATTTATGGGGTGGTGAGTGTGTGGGTGTAATTACAATGCTTAGACTGTAAATATCAACAGTCCTTTATGGGGTGGTGGGTGTGTGGCTGTCATTACAGTGCTTGGACTGTATATATCAACAGTCAATCATGGGGTGGTGGGTGTGTGGGTGTCATTACAGTGTTTTGATTGTAAATATCAACAGTCTTTCATGGATTGGTGGGTGTGTGGGTGTCATTACAGTGCTTAGACTGTAAATATCAACAGTCATTTATTGGGTGGTGGGTGTGTGGGTGTCATTACAGTGCTTGGACAGTAAATATCAATAGTCAATCATGGGAAGGTCGGTGTGTGGGTGTCATTATAGTGCTTGGACTGTAAATATCAACAGTCATTCATGAGGTGGTGGGTGGGCGGGTGTCATTACGGTGTTTTAACTAAAAATATCAACATTCATTTATTGGGTGGTGGGTGTCATTAGAGTGCTTGGAGTGTAAATATCAACAGTCATTCATGGGGTGGTGCATGTGTGGGTGTCACAACAGTGATTGGACTGTAAATATCAACAGTCAGTTATTGGGTTGTGGGTGTGTGGGTGTCAATACAGTGATTAGACTGTAAATATTAACAGTCAATCATGAGGTGGTCGGTGTGTGGGTGTCATTACAGTGCTGGGACTGTAATTATCAACAGTCATTCATGAGATGGTGGGTGTGTGGGTGTCATTACAGTGTTTTAACTATAAATATCAACATTCATTTATTGGGTGTTGGGTGTCATTACAGTGCTTTGACTATAAATATCAACAGTCATTCATGGGGTGGTGCATGTGTGGGTGTAATGACAGTTCTTGGACTGTAAATATCAACAGTCATTAATGGGGTGGTGAGTGTGTGGGTGTTATTACAGTTCTTGAACTGTAAATATCAACCATCATTAATGTGTGGGTGTCATTACAGAGCTCAGACTGTAAATATTAATAGTTATTCCTGGGGTGGTGGGTGTGTTGGTGTCATTACAGTGCTTGGACTTTAAATATCAACCGTCATTCATGGGGTTTTGGTGTTTAGGTGTCTATGCAGTGCTTGGACTGTAAATATCAACAGTCATTCATGGGGTGGTGGGTGTGTGGGTGTCATTACAGTGCATGGACTATAAATATCAACAGTCAATCATGGGGTGGTGGGTGTGTGGGTGTCATTACAGTGCTTAGACTGTAATTATCAACAGTCCTTCATGGGTTTGTGGGTGTGTGGGTGTCATTACAGTGCTTAGACTGTAAATATCAACAGTCATTTTTTGGGTGGTGGGTGTGTGGGTGTCATTACAGTGCTTGGACTGTAAATATCAATAGTCAATCATGGGATGGTCAGTGTGTGGGTGTCATTACAGTGCTTGGACTGTAAATATCAACAGTGCTTCATGAGGTGGTGGGTGTGTGGGTGTCATTACAGTGTTTTAACTATAAATATCAACATTCATTTATTGGGTGGTGGTTGTCATTAGAGTGCTTGGACTGTAAATATCAACAGTCATACATGGGGTGGTGCATGTGTGGGTGTCATGACAGTGCTTGGACTGTAAATATCAACAGTCATTCATGGGGTGTAAGGGAGACTGCGTTGGTGAAAGGACGTGTCTCGTTAGCTCCGTGACATGTATAAACAGTGCTAGTGTCTACATTAACAGTGCAGTGCTAGTGCGCCTGTATATGTTTTGGCACGTCCAGCATGGGTTCTCCAGTTGACGAGTTGTGCCTTTTCTGTCATGAGCGAGATTATGGAAAGGTCAAGTGGCTGAAATGTCTCAAGTGCAAATTGGGTGGCCATAGCACTTGTACGAGAATGACTGGTTTGAAATCAAATGCCTCGGAAGTAAATTGGGTTTGTGATCCTTGTGCTCTAGTGATAAATAGTGAAGTTCACCTTCGAGAGGAGATTAATGTAATGAAAAGTGATATTATTGAAATCAAGAATATGCTGAAGGATATAAGACTACCCGAGAATCTTCAGAATAGTGTAATGGCTGCTTTGCCGGCTCTGACTGACGGGGTCACGCTGGCTGTGGAAGAGGCTGTGTCAGCTCAATCGGGCCAAGTGGAAAAAGATGGCATGAACTGGGCTGAGGTGGTGTCGAGAAGCAGGAAACGGAAACGCACACAGAAAAATAAGAATCTTCTTATTATTAAAGCAAAGGGTAGCAAAAAAGCGGTTGATATGAAGAAAGTGGTCGAAGAATTGTTGTCGGATGTTCAAATTATGGACTCCAAATTCACTAACAAGGGAAATATTGTTATAAATCTTGAATCTGAAGAGAAGAGAAATGCTGCACAAAATAAGTTACACGAGATGGGGAATTTAATTGTTTCCAATTGGAAGCGATGGGACCCCAAAATTATGGTATGTAATGTGGCTCGGAATGAGGACAAGGAATCGCTCATTGAAGAAATTATTGTAAGGAATAATTTGGAATCGATTGACGGAGTTATGAATAAAATAAAAATTGTTTCTGAAAGACCAGCTGCGGGAGGGACTGTACATTATGTACTGAAGTGTGATCCAGAGGTACGTGCAAGAATTCACGGGATGAATGACAAGCTGAAGCTGAAGTGGGGCGTTCATCAGGTATACGATCATTATTTTCCACTACTGTGTTACCACTGCCTGAAATTCGGTCACAAGTCGGATAGTTGCCAATGCAAGGTCAAAGGTCATGCACCCCACTGCTATAAGTGTGCAGGTCAGCATGAAGGTCGCTCTTGCCAGTCTGATGTGAGAAAATGCTTCAACTGTGCTGCTTCAAAATGTCAAAGCGAACACTCTGTAAGTAGTTTGTCTTGCCCCATTTTCACCTCGGAAGTAAATAGGATCAGACTCAACACTAACCATGGCTTTTAATATGCAAAGTGTTAATTGTGGACTATTGAACGTGCAGTCTGCTAAAAATAAAACATTTGAGATACGCCAGACGATTGTTGATGGCTGTTTAGATTTTTATGCCATTACTGAGACGTGGTTAACGAAATTTGACTCAGCTGCTATCCAGGAAATGACTCCGGTGACTCATTCTTTTTTACATAAACCGAGGTGTACGGGTCGAGGCGGAGGTGTTGGTCTATTTGTTTCAAATTCTATAAAGAAGGTGAAGGTATGCAAGTCGCCGGGGTTTGAAAGTTTCGAACTCCTTCAGGTTGAGTGTCAAGCTGGTGGAAGCAAAGTAACGTTTATAACAATATATAGACCCCCTGCTACTAGCCCTGGTTTATTCATTGATGAGCTTGAGCTGTACCTCGAGACGGTTGACATGATTAGCTCTAATGTCATTGTGTTGGGAGATTTTAATTTTTGGCTTGATACTCCAGGAGCCCGCTATGTTCAGTGATTTACAGATATGTTAGCAACGTTTAACCTGGTCAATGTAGTGAACAAGCCCACATCGATTTGTGGCCATATTATTGATTTGGTCTTGGTGGACACATCTGGAGACCTGGTACGTAACCTTCAGGTGGACGATGTATGCTCCCTTTCACCGGTACACAAACTTGTGGTGTTTAATCTGAACCTGTTGTTGAGTAAAAGGCAAGTAAAGAATATTTCTTTTCGGTCCAGAAGAAATTTTAATAGTGATGGTCTACTATCACTCGTTTGTAATAAGATAGTCGAGCAATACGGTGATTCGTGCAATCATGGGTGGGCAGTGAAAGGAGAGTGTCATGACTGTTTGTACAATCTATACAATTACACACTGAAGTCTGAATACGACAAAATGTGTCCTATAGTTGAGAAGAAAATAATAGTGAAAGATGAGTCTCCGTGGTTCAACAATGACATAAATAAAGCGAAAATTAATAAAAAAAAGATGGAAAGACGGTGGCGCAAGTATCGTACTGAGGAATGTAGACATGCATACACTCAAGCACGAAACTACGAATTAAGGCTTGTCACCAAGAGAAAGTGCAGTTATTACAAAGAGAAAACTGAAATGGCGGGATCGAATATACACGAGCTCTACAAGATACTTGACTGCCTGACTGGTGATAAGAGGAAGCACAAGTTGCCGGAGAGCTGTTCGGATAGCAATTTGGCCAATGATTTTGTATATTTTTTCGATAATAAGATCAAGAATATTATATCGACGTTTGTGAGTGATAGTTCGCATATGGTTATGAGTGAACAAACTTCTGATATTAAACTGAGTGAGTTCCGAATTGTGAGTGAATTGACTGTTAGTGAGATGATCAAGAAGGCAAAACCAACTTACTCTGCAATCGACCCTATGCCGTTCAAGCTGTTTAACAGAAACAAAAGGTTTGATCGTCTGGTCAGCGTTATCACAAAAATGGTAAATGTGAGTATTGCTAATAGTGTGTTCCCAAACTCTGAAAAGCAAGCTATTGTAACACCCATATTGAAGGGGAATCTTGACCCCCAATCTTTCAGCTCATTTCGTCCTGTATCCAATTTAACTTTTCAATCCAAGATTTTGGAAAAGGTAATTTTAACTCAATTGATGGATTATTTGGATATGGTTGGTGCAATTCATGATAACCAGTCAGCCTACCGTCGTCTGTATTCCACGGAGACTGCTCTGTGTTCTATCGTAAGTAACATGCGCACTTTGATGGATGATGGAAAATGTGGTCTGTTGGTATTACTGGATTTGAGTGCTGCATTCGACACAGTAGTGCACAGTGTCTTATTGAGTGTCTGTGAACGTATTGGTATAATAGGTGCTGCTCTCTCGTACCTGAAGAGTTACCTGACTGGCCGCAACTACTGTGTAAAAATAGGAAATGAATTTTCTGACGCAATACCATTAACAAGAGGTGTGCGTCAGGGTAGTGTTTTAGGCCCAATACTCTTCTGTTTATATACTACAGATCTTTCTGTACTACTTGAAAAGTACGAAGTCAGATTCAAGCTTTTTGCGGGTGACACGCAGTTTTACATGTCATTCACAAATATACACGATTCAGAAACTCATTTGAGCTCTGTCCTTACTGACATTAAGCAATGGATGGATTCCAGGCAGCTTAAATTAAATCAAGATAAAACAGAATGTCTGTATGTCGGTCGTAGAACTGACTTCGACAGCTTGGGAGTACGTAAACTAAAAGTGAATGATAGGGAAATCACAATCAACAAATGTGTGAAGAGTCTCGGGGTGATGTTGGACAGTGAGCTAATGATGAGAGATCAGATTGGTCATGTGGTTCAAATTGCTGGATACCACTTGAGGAATTTGGCTTTCGTAAGGAAATACCTTGATCAGAGTGTGATGATGAAACTGGTTTACAATCATGTTCTAAGTAAATTGGATTACTGTAATTCCCTATATTACGGCTTGCCTGATTATCTATTGAAGAAACTCCAGATGATCACGAACAGAGCTGCGAGATTGATACGAGGTCTGTCAAGAAGAGATCGAATAACACCAGCACTCATACAACTACATTGGCTTCCTATTAAGGCACGTATCGTTTACAAGCAGTGTGTTATGGTTCATCAAGCGTTAAATTTTGGCAAACCAGTTTACATGCGAGATATGCTCCTGGACTTTCATGTGGATACCAATGTAGAATTGCGACATAGCAGCGAGGTGAATAGGCTTCTGGAACCAAGATTCAGAAGGGAATGTGGAAAAAGAGTGTTCGCATAGTGCTCCTCGCCTCTACAACAACCTTCCGAGCTTCGTTAGGGCAGTGAAACAGCTGCTCTATTCAAAAAGAGACTGAAGACACACCTCTTCACCGAGTCTTACGACCTCATAAATGAAGAAATGAGAACAAGTTTCCGGCTTTAGTTGATCTACGGAGGGACTTGGAGAGCTGGCAACGGCTGAAAGTCCCTAGAAGCCATCACATAAGTAACATAAGTAAGTAAGAGTGTGTGGGTGTCATTACGGTTCATGGACTGTAAATATAAACCATCATACATTCAGTGGTGGGTGTGTGGGTGTCATTACAGTGCTTGGACTGTATATATCAACAGTCATTCATGGGGTGGTGGGTGTGTGGATGTCATTAAAGTGCTTGGACTGAAAATATCAACAGTCATTCTTGGGGTGGTGGGTGTGTGGATGTCATTACAGTGCTTGGCCAATAAATATTAACCATCATGTATAGGGTGGTGGGTGTGTGGGTGTCATTACAGTGCTTGGACTGTAAATATCAAGTCATTCATAGGGTGGTGGGTGTGTGAGTGTCATTACAGAACTTGGACTGTAAATATCAACAGTCATTCATTGGTGGTGGGTAAGTAGGTGTCATTATAGTGCTTGGACTGTAAATATCAAAAGTCATTCTTGGGGTGGTCGGTGTGTGGGTGTCATTACAGTGCTTAGACTGTAAATATTAACAGTCATTTATAGGGTGGTGGGTGTGTTGTTGTCATTACAGTGCTTGGACTGTAAATATCAACAGTCAATCATGGGGTGGAAGGTGTGTGGGTGTCATTACATTGCTTTGACAGTAAATATCAACAGACATTCATGGGGTGGTGGGTGTGTGGGTGTCATTACAGTGTTTTGTTATAAATATCAACAGTCATTTATAAGGTTGTAGGTGTCATTAGAGTGATTGGACTGTAAATATCAACAGTCATTCATAAGGTGATGGGTCTGGGGTTGTCATTACATTGTTTTGACTGTAAATATCAACTGTCATTCATGGGATGGTGGGGGTGAGGGTGTTATTACAGTGCTTGGACTGTATATATCAACAGTCATTCATGGGGTGGTGGGTGTGTGGGTGTCATTATAGTGTTTGAACTGTAAATAGCAACAGTCATTCATGGGGTGGTGGGTGTGTGGTTGTCATTACAGTGCTGGGACTATAAAAATTAAGTCATTCATGGTGTGTTGGGTGTGTGAGTGTGTCATTAGTGCTTGGACTGTAAATATCAACAGTCATTCATGGGGTGGTTGGTGTCATTACAGTGCTTGGACTGTAAATATCAACAGTAAATCATGGGGTGTTGTGTGTCATTAGAGTGCTTGGACTGTAAATATCAACAGTCATTCATGGGGTTTTGGGTGTTTGGGTGTCTATGCAGTGCTTGGACTATAAATATCAACAGTCAATCATGGGGTGGTGGGTGTCTGGGTGTCATTACAGTGCTTGGACTGTAAATATCAACAGTGATTCATGGGGTTGTGGGTGTGTGGGTGTCTTTACAGTGTTTTGATTGTAAATATCAGCAGTCATTCATAGGGTGGTAGGTGTCATTAGAGTGATTGGACTGTAAATATTAACAGTCATTCATGAGGTGGTGGGTGTGGGGGTGTCATTACAGTGCTTGGACTGTAAATATCAACCATATTTCACGGGTAGATGGGTGTGTGAGTGTCATTACAGAACTTGGACTGTAAATATCAACAGTCATACATTGGTGGTGGGTGTGTAGGTGTCATAATAGTGCTTGGACTGTAAATATCAAAAGTCATTCTTGGGGTGGTTGGTGTGTGAAGGGACATTACAGTGCTTTGACTGAAAATATTAACAGTCATTTATAGGGTGGAGGGTGTGTGGCTGTCATTACAGTGCTTGGACTGTAAATATCAACAGTCAATCATGGGGTGGTAGGTGTGTGGGTGTCATTACATTGTTTTGACTGTAAATATCAACATACATTCATGGGGTGGTGGGTGTGTGGGTGTCATTACAGTGTTTTGTTTGTAAATATCAACAGTCATTTATAAGGTTGTAGGTGTCATTAGAGTGATTGGACTGTAAATATCAACAGTCATTCATAAGGTGGTGGGTGTGGGGGTGTCATTACATTGTTTTGACTGTAAATATCAACAGTCATTCATGGGGTGGTGGGGGTGAGGGTGTTATTACAGTGCTTGGACTGTATATATCAACAGTCATTCATGGGGTGGTGGGTGTGTGGGTGTCATTATAGTGTTTGAACTGTAAATAGCAACAGTCATTCATGGGGTGGTGGGTGTGTGGTTGTCATTACAGTGCTGGGACTATAAAAATTAAGTCATTCATGGTGTGTTGGGTGTGTCTGTGTGTCATTAGTGCTTGGACTGTAAATATCAACAGTCATATCATGGGGTGGTTGGTGTCATTACAGTGCTTGGACTGTAAATATCAACAGTAAATCATGGGGTGTTGGGTGTCATTAGAGTGCTTGGACTGTAAATATCAACAGTCATTCATGGGGTTTTGGGTTTTTGGGTGTCTATGCAGTGCTTGGACTGTAAATATCAACAGTCAATCATGGGTGGTGGGTGTCTGGGTGTCATTACAGTGGTTGGACTGTAAATATCAACAGTGATTCATGGGGTTGTGGGTGTGTGGGTGTCTTTGCAGTGTTTTGATTGTAAATATCAGCAGTCATTCATAGGGTGGTGGGTGTCATTAGAGTGATTGGATTGTAAATATTAACAGTCATTCATGGGGTGGTGGGTGTGGGTGTGTCATTACAGTGCTTGGACTGTAAATATCAACCATATTTCACGGGTAGGTGGGTGTGGGGGTGTCATTACAGTATTTGTACTGTAAATATCAACATCCATTCATGGGGTGTTGGACGTGTGGGTGTCATTACAGTGCTTAGACTGTAAATATCAATAGTCATTCATGGGGTGGTGGGTGTGAGGGTGTCATTACAATACTTAGACTGTATATATCAACAATCATTCATAGGGTGGTGGGTGTGTGGGTGTCATTATAGTGTTTAGACTGTAAATATCAACAGTCATTCATGGGGTGGTGGGTGTGTGGGTGTCATTACAATGTTTTAATTGTAAATATCAATAGTCATTCATAGGGTGGTGGGTGTCATTAGAGTGTTTGGACTGTAAATATCAACAGTCATTCATGGGGTGGTATGTGTGTGGGTGTCATTACAGTGCTTGGACTGTAAATATCAACCGTCATTTATGGGGTGGTGTTTGTGTGTGTGTCATTACAGTTCCTGGACTGTAAATATCAACAGTCATTCATAGGGTGGTGGGTGTGTGAGTGTCATTACAGAGCTACGACTGTAAATATTAACAGTCATTCATGGGGTGGTGGGTGTGTGGGTGTCATTACATCGCTTGGACTGTAAATATCAACAGTCAATCATGGGGTGGTCGGTGTGTGGGTGTCATTACAGTGCTGGGACTGTAATTATCAACAATCATTCATGGGGTGGTGTGTGTGTGGGTGTCATTACAGTGTTTTAACTATAAATATCAACATTCATTTATTGTGTGGTGGGTGTCATTACAGTGCTTTGACTGTAAATATCAACAGTCATTCATGGGGTGGTGCATGTGTGGGTGTCATTACAGAGCATGGACTGTAAATATCAACAGTCATTTATGGGGTGGTGGGTGTGTGGCTGTCATTACAGTGCTTGGACTGTAAATATCAACAGTCAATTATGGGATGGTGGGTGTGTTGGTGTCATTACAATGCTTAGACTGTAATTATCAACCATCCTTCATGGGTTGGTGGGTGTGTGGGTGTCATTACAGTGCTTAGACTGTAAATATCAACAGTCATTTTTTGGGTCGGGGGTGTGTGGGTGTCATTACAGTGCTTGGACTGTAAATATCAATAGTCAATCATGGGATGGTCAGTGTGTGGGTGTCATTACAGTGCTTGGACTGTAAATATCAACAGTCATTCATGAGGTGGTGGGTGTGTGGGTGTCATTACAGTGTTTTAACTATAAATATCAACATTTATTTATTGGGTGGTGGGTGTCATTAGAGTGCTTGGACTGTAAATATCAACAGTCATACATGGGGTGGTGCATGTGTGGGTGTCATGACAGTGCTTGGACTGTAAATATCAACAGTCATTCATGGGGTGGTGAGTGTGTGGGTGTCATTACATTTCCTGGACTGTAAATATAAACCATCATACATTAGGTGGTGGGTGTGTGGGTGTCATTACAGAGCTTGGACTGTAAATATCAAGAGTCATTAATGGTGTGGTGGGTGTGTGGATGTCATTAGAGTGCTTGGACTGTAAATATCAACAGTCATTCATAAGGTGGTGAGTGTGGGGGTGTCATTACAGTGTTTTGACTGTAAATATCAACAGTCATTCATTGAGTGGTGGGGGTTAGGGTGTCATTACAGTGCTTGGACTGTAAATATCAACAGTCATTTATGGGGTGGTGGGTGTGTGGGTGTCATTATAATGCTTGAAATGTTAATATCAACAGTCATTTATGGGGTGGTGGGTGTGTGGTTGTCATTACAGTGCATGGACTATAAATATTAAGTCATTCATTGTGTGGTGGGTGTGTGTGTGTGTCATTAGTGCTTGGACTGTAAATATCAACAGTCATTCATGGGGTGGTTGGTGTCATTACAGTTCTTGGACTGTAAATATCAACAGTCAATCATGGGGTGTTGGTAGTCATTAGAGTGTTTGAACTCTTAATATCAACAGTTATTCATGGGGTTTTAAGTGTTTGGGTGTCTATGCAGTGCTTGGACTGTAAATATCAACAGTCAATCATAGGGTTGTGGCTTTTTGGGTGTCATTACAGTGCTTGGACTGTATATATCAACAGTGAGTCATGGGGTCGTGGGTGTGTGGGTGTCATTATAGTGTTTGGACTGTAAATATCAACAGTCATTCATGGGGTGGTAGGTGTGTGGGTGTCATTTCAGTGCATAGACTGTAAATATCAATAGTCATTCATGGGGTGGTGGGTGTGATGGTGTCATTACAGTGCTTAGACTGTATATATCAACAATCATTCATGGGGTCGTGGGTGTGTGGGTGTCATTATAGTGTTTGGACTGTAAATATCAACAGTCATTCATGAGGTGGTGAATGTGTGGGTGTCATTACATAGCTTGGACTGTAAATATCAAGTTATTCATGGGGTGGTGGGTATGTATTGTCATTATAGTGCTTGAACTGTAAATATCAACAGTCATTCATGGGGTGGTGGGTGTGTGGGTGTCATTACAGTGCTTGGACTATAAATATCAATTCATTCATGGTGTGGTGAGTGTCTGTGTGTCATTAGTGCTTGGACTGTGAATATTAACAGTCATTCATGGGGTGGTGGGTGGCATTACAGTGCTTAGACTCTAATATTAACAGTCATTCATGGGGTGATGGGTGTGTGGGTGTCATTACAGTGCTTGGACTGTAAATATAAACAGTTATTCATGGGGATGTGGGTGTTTGGGTGTCTATGCAGTGCTTGTACTGTAAATATCAACAGTCAATCATGGAGTGGTGAGTGTGTGGGTGTCATTAGAGTGCTTGGACTGTAAATATTAACAGTCATTCATTGGGTGGTGAGTGTGTGGATATCATTAGAGTGCTTGGACTGTAAATATCAACAGTCATTCATAAGGTGGTGGGTGTGGGGGTGTCATTACAGTGTTTTGACTGTAAATATCAACAGTCATTCATTGAGTGGTGGGGGTTAGGGTGTCATTACTGTACTTGGACTGTAAATATCAACAGTCATTCATGGGGTGGTGGGTGTGTGGGTGTCATTATAATGCTTGAAATGTAAATATCAACAGTCATTCATGGGGTGGTGGGTGTGTGGTAGTCATTACAGTGCATGGACTATAAATATTAAGTCATTCATGATGTGGTGGGTGTGTGTGGGTGTCATTATTGCTTGGACTGTAAATATCAACAGTCATTCATGGGGTGGTTGGTGTCATTACAGTTCTTGGACTGTAAATATCAACAGTCAATCATGGGGTGTTGGTAGTCATTAGAGTGTTTGGACTCTTAATATCAACAGTCATTCATGGGGTTTTGGGTGTTTGGGTGTCTATGCAGTGCTTGGACTGTAAATATGAACAGTCAATCATAGGGTTGTGGCTTTCTGGGTGTCATTACAGTGCTTGGACTGTATATATCAACAGTGAGTCATGGGGTGGTGGGTGTGTGGGTGTCATTACAGTGTTTTGATTGTAAATATCAACAGTCATTTATAGGGTGGTGGGTGTCATAGAGTGCTTGGACTATAAATATCAACAGTCATTCATGGGGTGGTAGGTGTGTGGGTGTCATTACAGTGCATAGACTGTAAATATCAATAGTCATTCATGGGGTGGTGGGTGTGAGGGTGTCATTATAGTGCTTGAACTGTAAATATCAACAGTCATTCATGGGGTGGTGGGTGTGTGGGTGTCATTACAGTGCTTGGACTATAAATATCAATTCATTCATGGTGTGGTGAGTGTCTGTGTGTCATTAGTGCTTGGACTGTGAATATTAACAGTCATTCATGGGGTGGTGGGTGGTATTACAGTGATTAGACTCTAATATTACAGTGCTTGGACTGTAAATATCAAAAGTCATTCTTGGGGTTATGGGTGTGTGGGTGTCATTACATTGCTTAGACTGTAAATATCAACAAACATTTATTGGGTGGTGGGTGTGTGGCTGTCATTACAGTGCTTGGACTGTAAATATCGACAGTCAATCATTGGGTGGTGGGTGTGTTGGTGTCATTATAGTGCTTGGACTGAAAATATCAACAGTCATTCATGGGGTGTTGGGTGTGTGGGTGTCATTACAGTGCTTGGACTGTAAATATTAACTGTGATTTATGGGGTGGTGGGTATGTAGGTGTCATTACAGTGTTTGGACTGTAAATATCAAAAGTCTTTCTTGGGGTGGTGTGTGTGTGGGTGTCATTACAATGCTTAGACTGTAAATATCAACAGTCATTTATGGGGTGGTGGGTGTAAAGTAATAACCAGGATCTTTTTTCTTATTTGAGTTCTCACCAATCTGAGGCTGAGGGAAACGAGGAGAAAACTATATACATTTATTTACAATATATATATATTGGATAACATACATATCAGAGGTGTCCCCCACAACATTAATCTTGGAATATACATTAAATCAACTCCCTGCCAGAGCCCTTCCCTGTCATTACACGTACAGGCGTACGGCACTAACACCAGCCACACGGTCACGGAGACTGTTTGGAGGTGCTCTACTGGCCACACCAGCTCGCGTCTGCTATCACCTCACCGGCTCTGGGCCTCACACTCTCCACCACGGACTCCACTGGCAGGGGATATCGCACCACAAGGTTGAGGGGGTCACTTCCACAAAACATACAGCAGTACAGGAAATCCGGTACAGGATGCCTCTCTCGCCCGGCCCTTGACGAGGGTAGGATCCCGCCTCCTATGTTAAAATCATAGTAATACAAATTAGCACAGTCCCACTATTAATAAATGAGTCACGGATGACACGCAACTTAAACAAAAAGCACTCAGAAAACTAACGTTATACTGGAGAAACACAGTAAATAAGTTTCACTACCCAATACCAATATAAGATCACAGGATGGTCTTACCGTCGTGTTTGGAGGTTGTGAGTCTAGTGAGGAATGGTATGCCCAAGAAACTCCAAGATAACTCGGATGGTGGCTCGAAATGAACTCGAAACGCCGTATAAGGTCCATCCATTAGCTCGAGCCCATATAAGTAATTACTTACTTATTGCCCGTTTGCCTATTCCCTTACATAGCTCCCCTAACAAGTATCTACCCGGAGGGTAGATACGACAAGCATTACTTAATAGACCTGCTAAGGAAGTCTGCACCTATATTACTAGACCCAGCAACGTGTACTAACCTATACCTGTAGGGCTGCAAGCTGAGGGCCCACCGAAGAAGTCTATTATTGGAGCCTTTGAACTTTGCCAAATAGATCAGGGGTTTGTGATCAACCTCCAAGATAAATTCTGAACCCATCAGATAATATGTGAACCTCTGAATCCCAAAAATAATCGCCAAACATTCTCTTTCTATGATAGAATACCTGGTTTCCCTATCTAGCAGTTTTCTGCTTGCATAGGCAATGGGAAAAGACACCCCATCAATGTACTGGAGTAGTACTGCTCCGAGGCCAAAAGCCGAGGAATCTGTCCGAAGAACAAAAGGGAGATTAGGATTTGGTAATCGGAGAATAGGGTATGTAGCTAAAGAAGCTTTTAATTTATCAAAATTACCTCCTACTTCATCGGTCCAGGGTAATGGTTCCCGAACACCTTTGCGTAGTAAATCAGATAGTGGGGCGGACAGAGTTGCTGCATTGGGAATGAACCTCCTATAAAATGAAATCATTCCCAAGAATGATCTTAAAGTTTTCTTGGTGGATGGAGGGGTAGTTCCCAATATAGCCTTAATCTTATCTATCTGAGGTTGTATATGCTTTCCATCTACAATATAGCCCAAGTACTGAATGGAGGGAAATCCAAATCTACATTTACTAAGTTTGGCTGTCAAACTGAAAGCTTTTAATCTGTCTAGAACGGAAGTAAGAGCTTGAATGTGTTCCTCCCAAGTAGCTGAATATATGAATACATTATCAAAATAGAAAGACACATTCTTTAAACCTGCAAGAACAATCTTCATTAGTCTTATATAGGTTGCACAAGCAGTTACTAGCCCAAATGGAAGTCTATTAAATTCCATCAGACCCCTATGGGTTTGAAATGCTGTCAAGGGTTTGCTTCTTTCAGACAGTGGGATCTGATAATATGCTTTAGTTAGATCAAGTTCTGAAAAATACTTAGCACCTGTAAATTTGTGCAAATCTTCTTCCATAGTACACATAGGTTCAGCATGAAATACAGTGACACTGTTAAGTGTTCTATAATCTATGGTCATGCGATAGCTGCCATCCGGCTTTTTGACAAGAACTACAGGTGAGGAGTGAGGGGAAGAGGAAGGTCTAATTAGTCCCTGTTCAAGCAGATTGTCTACTTCCTTTTCAAAATGCGGCCGAAGGTGGATGGGGATGGGGTAAGAGTTAGATTTTAGGCGCTCTGAAGATGACAGGACAATGTCATGATCAAGTGCTGTAGTAAGTCCTGGGACATCTGAGAACACATCACTGTACTGGGCTTTGAGATGTAATATTTCCTCTGCTTCACTCTGGGACAGATCAGGACAAATTAGGGGTTGATCATTTACCTGGGAGGAGAGATCATATTCTACTGAGGTAGTTGGTACAGTAGGAAACTCCGAATCATCACCATCCTCATCCTCCTCGGACATCACACAAGCTTGTACAGTCAACAAAGGTCTGAAATCATGATCAGGGTTAGGCTCATCCACCACATGCGCCAGTCCTACATGAGCTCTTCGATGGTACTTCTTTAAGAGATTTATATGATAAAGCTTCCTCTTCCCTTTCTCTTCTATTACATATGTAACCTTATTCTTACACTCAAGAACAGGAAAAGGTCCTTTCCAAGACATCAGTAATTTGTTATGAGTGTCTGGCAACAAGACCAGAACTTCATCACCAGGTTTAAATTTACGGTCTTGAGATTTTAAATCAAAATAAGACTTGTACCTTGCACATGAAATGTCTGCATTCTGAGCAGCAATTCTGGCACATTCTTCTAACTTACTCCTTAATTCAATAACATATTGGAAAGAGGTGCGGGCATCCTCGTCAGCCTTTCGATCTTCCCATAGGTCTCTCAAGACAGCTAAGGGCCCCCTCACCTTTCTCCCATACAACATCTCGAAGGCTGAGAAACCTGTTCGGTCACTAGGGATTTCACGCAAAGCAAACATAGTAGGGATCAGGTATCTGTGCCATTCGGTAGGTTTATCTGAACAAAGTTTTCTCAAACCAGCTTTAAGGGTAGAATGAAGCCTCTCAATCCGACCATTACTTCTAGGGTGATAGGGTGTGGTAAACATAGGCTTAACCCCTAAGAGTTTATGGATCTCTTGCATTAGCTGAGGCGTGAACTGGGTCCCTTGATCCGACAGTATTTCGCGAGGTATGCCCACCCTGGAAAAGATGGTTATTAATGCTTCAGCGACAGATATGGTGTCGATTGATTTGAGGGGTAAGGCTTCAGGAAACCCAGTGGCAAAGTCAATCAATGTCAAAATGTACCTGTGACCTTCTGAAGATGGAGGGGATAAAGGACCAACCAGATCAATGGCCACCCGGGAAAATGGTTCAGTGATTATCGGTAATGTCTGGAGAGGTACCAGCTTCACTCTACCCCTAGGTGACATCCGTTGACACTTTTCACAAGACCTACAAAAATCCCTGATGTCCACAGTCATCCCTGGCCAGAAAAATATCTCTTTAACCTTCATCTCCGTCTTCCTATGTGAGAAATGGCCAGAAAAAGGACTTTCATGAGCTACTGAAAGAATAAACTTCCTACAATCACTAGGTATGACTAAAACTTTCTTACCAACTTTCTCTTTGAACTTAGAGGAAGAACATACACGATATATTAATCCATCAGTGACTTTGTACATGAAAGCAGTTCCATTCCGTGCAACTTCCGTTTCACCTGATAGTACCTTGGCTCTGATAGACGAAAGTGTAGGGCAAGATTCCTGAAGTTTAGCAAACTGTTATGGGGTTATATCCAGTGGAGCTACTTTGGGTAAAACTAAAGGATGTATCTTTTTATCACGTGCCGACCTAGTCTGAACAGCGTTAACGACTTCACTGGCCTCTGCACTTTCACTTTCCTCTTCACAAAGTTTACGAGCACCGGGCACATTCCCAATCAGAACACAACAGAACGATATAGGGGCTCGAAGTACATTGGCCCACCCAGTGTAGTAGGGACATTTGATATAACACCGTACTTCAGGAAAATAGTCTCGACGACCTAGGTAATCAGACACTTCTACAAGTCTACATCCCGTCACATCCATATCGGGGAGAACATCTTCCGACACTAGTATACAAGAACAACCTGAATCTCTGATTATAGTAGATACCCAAACACCATTCACCGTTCCACAAGTAGTATACTCAGGAGGTTGACTATCTTTAAAACAATATCCAATTCTCTGTACTTCAGTAGTCATTGAGGGATTTTGTTTAAAAGCAGCGGGGTTCTTAGGACACCGTGGTTTGATATGCCCCTTCTCCCCACATCCATGACATGTTACGTTAGTATAATTCCTCCTAAAGGAAGCTGTGAGGCTAGTCTGAGGCTGTGATAATGGTTTATTAGGTTCAGACTGAGCAGTTTGGGTTGTACTAAAGGATGAAGCAAATTTCTTACCTTTATTGCCATCAAACTTATTCTTTGGGTATGCACCATGAGCCGATGCCCAGTTATCAGCCAGGGTCACAGCTTCCTTCAGACTAGTCACACTGTGCTCCTTGATGAAGATCCTCAAGTCCGGGGAAAGCGATGATAAAAACTGGTCTAGAAGGAGAAAATTTCTTAAGGACTCGTACTCACTCTGAACATTACAAGAGGCCATCCACTGGTCTAATAAACGCCCAAGTTGTATTGAAAATGTATCATAGGTTTCCCCAAACTTTATCTTAGCAAATTTAAATTCCTGACGATAACTATCAGGGGTTTTACAGAAACCTCTTAAAAGAGCTGCTTTCAGGAGGTCGTAGTCTTCTGTTATCTCTGGTGACAGGCTAGTATAAATGTCTACACACTTCCCGGTAAGAAGACTACCAAGGCGAACTGCGTAAGTATCCTTCTTAATAGCTAAAAGACTGGCAATCCTTTCAAACCTTATAAGGTAGGATGAAATATCTTCCCCGTCTTTATAGAAGGGTAGGGTAGGTTTACTAGGTTCGGGGAGAGCTGGGGTTAAGGTATTAGCCTGGGGGTTATTTAATTTAGCTAACTCAAGAGAGTTTTCTAATCTTAATTTCTCTAATCGCTCTTCACGAGCTCTTTCTTTCTCTCTTTCCTCTCTTTCTAACGCTCTTTCCTCTCTAGCTATAGCCTGCTGCTGCATAACAAATTTCGCAACATCTGCACCTGTGAGACCTAGGGACTCTGCTTGAGCCTTAAGGCCATCAATAGAGAGATCCATTACAAACAATAAAAGACAAGGGTAAATAATAACTTGACTAGACTCAAATAGCCTTGGATGGCTGAGCGAGAAGTACTGGTGTACTATACTCACATTAGAAAACTGGCTATTTGTGACGATAGCCAACTATCATGATTCCTAGTAACCCTACTAACTGATAGGCCTCTCTTCCCGGTCGGAAGACAGCACAAGGAACTACCTACAGGAGACTAGGCTTAATCAATGATATGAAAAATAAGTATACACTGAATATACAAGCACACAAACGTATACACGGAGTACACAAAGTTTGTCTCCGGGCCCCAAGGACGACAAACTACCCATGGCGGGCAAACAAGCCACACGTTATACATACAACAAAATGGCCCTTACCGTAAACAAATGTATAAATCAGCCCGATATCCTCCGCAACAGAGAGGTAAGCACTCATCCTGGCGAGGTCGCCAGTGTAAAGTAATAACCAGGATTTTTTTTCTTATTTGAGTTCTCACCAATCTGAGGCTGAGGGAAACGAGGAGAAAACTATATACATTTATTTACAATATATATATATTGGATAACATACATATCAGAGGTGTCCCCCACAACATTAATCTTGGAATATACATTAAATCAACTCCCTGCCAGAGCCCTTCCCTGTCATTACACGTACAGGCGTACGGCACTAACACCAGCCACACGGTCACGGAGACTGTTTGGAGGTGCTCTACTGGCCACACCAGCTCGCGTCTGCTATCACCTCACCGGCTCTGGGCCTCACACTCTCCACCACGGACTCCACTGGCAGGGGATATCGCACCACAAGGTTGAGGGGGTCACTTCCACAAAACATACAGGAGTACAGGAAATCCGGTACAGGATGCCTCTCTCGCCCGGCCCTTGACGAGGGTAGGATCCCGCCTCCTATGTTAAAATCATAGTAATACAAATTAGCACAGTCCCACTATTAATAAATGAGTCACGGATGACACGCAACTTAAACAAAAAGCACTCAGAAAACTAACGTTATACTGGAGAAACACAGTAAATAAGTTTCACTACCCAATACCAATATAAGATCACAGGATGGTCTTACCGTCGTGTTTGGAGGTTGTGAGTCTAGTGAGGAATGGTATGCCCAAGAAACTCCAAGATAACTCGGATGGTGGCTCGAAATGAACTCGAAACGCCGTATAAGGTCCATCCATTAGCTCGAGCCCATATAAGTAATTACTTACTTATTGCCCGTTTGCCTATTCCCTTACAGTGGGTGTGTGGGTGTCATTACAGAGCTTAGACTGTAAATATCAACAGTCATTTATGGGGTGGTGGGTGTGTGGCTATTATTACAGTGCTTGGACTGTAAATATCAACAGTCAATCATGGGGTGGTGGGTGTGTGGGTGTCATTACAGTGCTTGGACTGTAAATATCAACAGTCATTCATGGGGTGGTGTGTGTGTTGGTGTCATTACAGTGTTTTAACTATAAATATCAACATTCATTTATTGGGTGTTGGGTGTCATTACAGTGCTTTGACTATAAATATCAACAGTCATTCATGGGGTGGTGCATGTGTGGGTGTAATGACAGTTCTTGGACTGTAAATATCAACAGTCATTAATGGGGTGATGAGTGTGTGGGTGTCATTACAGTTCTTGAACTGTAAATATCAACCATCATTAATGTGTGGGTGTCATTACAGAGCTCAGACTGTAAATATTAACAGTTAATCCCAGGGGTGGTGGGTGTGTTGGTGTCATTACAGTGCGTGGACTATAAATATGAACCATCATTTATGGGGTGGTGGGTGTGTGGGTGTCATTACAGTGCTTTGACTGTAAATATCAACAGTCACTCATGGGGTGGTGGGTGTCTGTGTGTCATTAGTGCTTGGACTGTAAATATCAAGAGTAATTCAAGGGGTGGTGGGTGGCATTACAGTGCTTGGACTCTAAATATCAACAGTCATTCATAGAGTGGTGGGTGTGTGAGTGTCATTACATCGTTTTGAATATAAATATCAACAATCATTCATTGGGTTGTGGGTTTTTGGGTGTCTATGCAGTGCTTGGAGTGTAAATATCAACAGTCAATCATGGGGTGGTGGGTGTGTGGTTGTCATTACAGTGCTTGGACTGTAAATATCGACAGTCATTTACGGGGTGGTGGGTGTGTGGGTGTCATTACAATGTTTTGATTGTAAATATCAACAGTCATTCATAGGGTGGTGGGTGTTATTAGAGTGCTTGAACTGTAAATATAAACAGTCATTCATGGGGTGGTGGGTGTGTGGGTGTCATTATAGTGCTTGGACTGTAAATATCAACAGTCACTCATGGGGTGGTGGGTGTGTGTGTCATTAGTGCTTGGACTGTAAATATCAACAGTCATTCATGGGGTGGTGGGTGTGTGGGTGTCATTACAGTGGTTGGACTGTAATTATCAACAGTCCTTTATGGATTGGTGGGTGTGTGGGTGTCATTACAGTGCTTAGACTGTAAATATCAACAGTCATTTATTGGGTGGTGGGTGTGTGGGTGTCATTACAGTGCTTGGACAGTAAATATCAATAGTCAATCATGGGAAGGTCGGTGTGTGGGTGTCATTATAGTGCTTGGACTGTAAATATCAACAGTCATTCATGAGGTGGTGAGTGTGTGAGTGTCATTACAGTTCCTGGACTGCTAATATAAACCATCATACATTAGGTGGTGGGTGTGTGGGTGTCTTTACACTGCTCAGACTGTAAATATTAACAGTCATTTATAGGGTGGTGAGTGTGTGGATGTCATTACAGTGCTTGGACTGAAAATATCCACAGTCATTCTTAAGGTGGTGGGTGTGTGGGTGTCATTACAGTGATTGGCCTATAAATATTAACCGTCATTTATGGGGTGGTGGGTGTGTGGGTGTCATTACAGTGCTTGGACTGTAAATATCAACAGTCATTCATAGGGTGGTGGGTGTGTGAGTGTAATTACAGAGCTTGGACTGTATATATCAACAGACATTCATGGGGTGGTGGGTGTGTAGGTGTCATTACAGTACTTGGACTGTAAATATCAAAAGTCATTCTTGGGGTGGTCGATGTGTGGGTGTCATTACAGTGCTTAGACTGTAAATATCAACAGTCATTTATGGGGTGGAGGGTGTGTGGCTGTCATTACAGTGCTTGGACTGTAAATATCAACAGTCATTTATGGGGTGGAGGGTGTGTGGCTGTCATTACAGTGCTTGGACTGTAAATATCAACAGTCAATCATGGGGTGGTGGGTGTGTGGGTGTCATTACAGTGCTTTGACTGTAAATATCAACAGTCATTCTTTGGGTGGTTGTGTGTGGGTGTCATTACAGTGTTTTGATTGTAAATATCAACAGCCATTTAAAAGGTGGTGGGTGTCATTAGAGTGCTTGAACTGTAAATATCAACAGTCATTCATAAGGTGGTAGGTGTGGGGGTGTCATTACAGTGCTTTGACTGTAAATATCAACAGTCATTCATGGGGTTGTTGGGGTGAAGGTGTCATTACAGTGCTTGGACTGTAAATATCAACAGTCATTCATGGGGTGGTGGGTGTGTGGGTTTCATTATAGTGTTTGAACTGTAAATATCAACAGTCATTCATGGGGTGGTGGGTGTGTGGGTGTCATTACAGTGCTTGGACTATAAATATTAAGTCATTCATGGTGTGGTGGGTGTGTGTGTGTCATTAGTGCTTGGACTGTAATTATCAACAGTCAATCATGGGGTGGTTGGTGTCATTACAGTGCTTGGACTGTAAATATCAACAGTTAATCATGGGGTGTTGGGTCTCATTAGAGTGCTTGGACTGTAAATATCAACTGTCATTCATGGGGTTTTGGTGTTTGGGTGTCTATGCAGTGCTTGGACTGTAAATATCAACAGTCATTCATGTGGTGGTGGGTGTGTGGGTGTCATTACAGTGCTTGGACTGTAAATATCAACCGTCATTTATGGGGTGGTGTTTGTGTGGGTGTCATTACAGTTCCTGGACTGTAAAAATTAACAGTCATTCATAGGGTGGTGGGTGTGTGAGTGTCATTACAGAGCTTGGACTGTAAATATCAACAGTCATTCATGGGGTGGTGGGTGTGTGGGTGTCATTACTGTGCTTAGACTGTAAATATCAACAGTCAGTTATTGGGTTGTGGGTGTGTGGGTGTGATTACAGTGCTTGGACTGTAGACATTAACAATCAATCATGGGGTGGTCGGTGTGTGGGTGTCATTACAGTGCTGGGACTGTAATTATCAACAGTCATTCATGAGGTGGTGGGTGTGTGGGTGTCATTTCAGTGTTTTAACTATAAATATCAACATTCATTTATTGGGTGTTGGGTGTCATTACAGTGCTTTGACTATAATTATCAACAGTCATTCATGGGGTGGTGCATATGTGGGTGTAATGACAGTTCTTGGACTGTAAATATCAACAGTCATTAATGGGGTGGTGAGTGTGTAGGTGTCATTACAGTTCTTGAACTGTAAATATCAACCATCATTAATATGTGGGTGTCATTCCAGAGCTCAGACTGTAAATATTAACAGTTATTCCTGGGGTGGTGGGTGTGTTGATGTCATTACAGTGCTTGGACTGTAAATATCAACTGTCATTCATGGGGTTTTGGCGTTTGGGTGTCTATGCAGTGCTTGGACTGTAAATATCAACAGTCATTCATGGGGTGGTGGGTGTGTGGGTGTCATTACAGTGCTTGGACTGTAAATATCAACCGTCATTTATGGGGTGGTGTTTGTGTGGGTGTCATTACAGTGCTTGGACTGTAAATATCAACAGTCAATCATGGGGTGGTGGGTGTGTGGGTGTCATTACAGTGCTTAGACTGTAATTATCAATAGTCCTTCATGGGTTTGTGGGTGTGTGGGTGTCATTACAGTGCTTAGACTGTAAATATCAACAGTCATTTTTTGGGTGGTGGGTGTGTGGGTGTCATTACAGTGCTTGGACTGTAAATATCAATAGTCAATCATGGGATGGTCAGTGTGTGGGTGTCATTACAGTGCTTGGACTGTAAATATCAACAGTCATTCATGAGGTGGTGGGTGTGTGGGTGTCATTACAGTGTTTTAACTATAAATATCAACATTCATTTATTGGGTGGTGGGTGTCATTAGAGTGCTTGGACTGTAAATATCAACTGTCATACATGGGGTGGTGCATGTGTGGGTGTCATGACATTGCTTGGACTGTAAATAACAACAGTCATTGATGGGTAAGGGAGACTGCGGTGGTGAAAGGACGTGTCTCGTTAGCTCCGTGACATGTATAAACAGTGCTAGTGTTTACATTAACAGTTCAGTGCTAGTGCGCCTGTATATGTTTTGGCACGTCCAGCATGGGTTCTCCAGTTGACGAGCTGTGCCTTGTCTGTCATGAGCGAGATGATGGAAAGGTCAAGTGGCTGAGATGTCTCAAGTGCAAATTGGGCGGCCATAGCACTTGTATGAGAATGACTGGTTTGAAATCAAATGCTTCGGAAGTAAATTGGGTTTGTGATCCTTGTGCTCTAGTAATAAAGAGTGAAGTTCACCTTCGAGAGGAGATTAATGTAATGACTGACGGGGTCACGCTGGCTGTGGAAGAGGCTGTGTCAGCTCAATCGGGCCAGGTGGAAAAAGATGGCATGAACTGGGCTGAGGTGGTGTCGAGATGCAGGAAACGGAAACGCACACAGAAAAATAAGAATCTTCTTATTATTAAAGCAAAGGGTAGCAAAAAAGCGGTTGATATGAAGAAAGAGGTCGAAGAATTGTTGTCGGATGTTCAAATTATGGACTCCAAATTCACTAACAAGGGAAATATTGTTATAAATCTTGAATCTGAAGAGAAGAGAAATGCTGCACAAAATAAGTTACACGAGGTGGGGAATTTAATTGCTTCCAATGGGAAGCGATGGGACCCCAAAATTATGGTATGTAATGTGGCTCGGAATGAGGACAAGGAATCGCTCATTGAAGAAATTATTGTAAGGAATAATTTGGAATCGATTGACGGAGTTATAAATAAAATAAAAATTGTTTCTGAAAGACCAGCTGCGGGAGGGACTGTACATTATGTACTGAAGTGTGATCCAGAGGTACGTGCAAGAATTCACGGGATGAATGACAAGCTGAAGCTGAAGTGGGGCGTTCATCAGGTATACGATCATTATTTTCCACTACTGTGTTACCACTGCCTGAAATTCGGTCACAAGTCGGATAGTTGCCAATGCAAGGTCAAAGGTCATGCACCCCACTGCTATAAGTGTGCAGGTCAGCATGAAGGTCGCTCTTGCCAGTCTGATGTGAGAAAATGCTTCAACTGTGCTGCTTCAAAACGTCAAAGCGAACACTCTGTAAGTAGTTTGTCTTGCCCCATTTTCACCTCGGAAGTAAATAGGATCAGACTCAACACTAACCATGGCTTTTAATATGCAAAGTGTTAATTGTGGACTATTGAACGTGCAGTCTGCTAAAAATAAAACATTTGAGATACGCCAGACGATTGTTGATGGCTGTTTAGATTTTTATGCCATTACTGAGACGTGGTTAACGAAATTTGACTCAGCTGCTATCCAGGAAATGACTCCGGTGACTCATTCTTTTTTACATAAACCGAGGTGTACGGGTCGAGGCGGAGGTGTTGGTCTATTTGTTTCAAATTCTATAAAGAAGGTGAAGGTATGCAAGTCGCCGGGGTTTGAAAGTTTCGAACTCCTTCAGGTTGAGTGTCAAGCTGGTGGAAGCAAAGTAACGTTTATAACAATATATAGACCCCCTGCTACTAGCCCTGGTTTATTCATTGATGAGCTTGAGCTGTACCTCGAGACGGTTGACATGATTAGCTCTAATGTCATTGTGTTGGGAGATTTTAATTTTTGGCTTGATACTCCAGGAGCCCGCTATGTTCAGTGATTTACAGATATGTTAACCTGGTCAATGTAGTGAACAAGCCCACATCGATTTGTGGCCATATTATTGATTTGGTCTTGGTGGACACATCTGGAGACCTGGTACGTAACCTTCAGGTGGACGATGTATGCTCCCTTTCACCGGTACACAAACTTGTGGTGTTTAATCTGAACCTGTTGTTGAGTAAAAGGCAAGTAAAGAATATTTCTTTTCGGTCCAGAAGAAATTTTAATAGTGATGGTCTACTATCACTCGTTTGTAATAAGATAGTCGAGCAATACGGTGATTTGTGCAATCATGGGTGGGCAGTGAAAGGAGAGTGTCATGACTGTTTGTACAATCTATACAATTACACACTGAAGTCTGAATACGACAAAATGTGTCCTATAGTTGAGAAGAAAATAATAGTGAAAGATGAGTCTCCGTGGTTCAACAATGACATAAATAAAGCGAAAATTAATAAAAAAAAGATGGAAAGACGGTGGCGCAAGTATCGTACTGAGGAATGTAGACATGCATACACTCAAGCACGAAACTACGAATTAAGGCTTGTCACCAAGAGAAAGTGCAGTTATTACAAAGAGAAAACTGAAATGGCGGGATCGAATATACACGAGCTCTACAAGATACTTGACTGCCTGACTGGTGATAAGAGGAAGCACAAGTTGCCGGAGAGCTGTTCGGATAGCAATTTGGCCAATGATTTTGTATATTTTTTCGATAATAAGATCAAGAATATTATATCGACGTTTGTGAGTGATAGTTCGCATATGGTTATGAGTGAACAAACTTCTGATATTAAACTGAGTGAGTTCCGAATTGTGAGTGAATTGACTGTTAGTGAGATGATCAAGAAGGCAAAACCTACTTACTCTGCAATCGACCCTATGCCGTTCAAGCTGTTTAATAGAAACAAAAGGTTTGATCGCCTGGTCAGCGTTATCACAAAAATGGTAAATGTGAGTATTGCTAATAGTGTGTTCCCAAACTCTGAAAAGCAAGCTATTGTAACACCCATATTGAAGGGGAATCTTGACCCCCAATCTTTCAGCTCATTTCGTCCTGTATCCAATTTAACTTTACAATCTAAGATTTTGGAAAAGGTAATTTTAACTCAATTGATGGATTATTTGGATATGGTTGGTGCAATTCATGATAACCAGTCAGCCTACCGTCGTCTGTATTCCACGGAGACTGCTCTGTGTTCTATCGTAAGTGACATGCGCACTTTGATGGATGATGGAAAAAGTGGTCTGTTGGTATTACTGGATTTGAGTGCTGCATTCGACACAGTAGTGCACAGTGTCTTATTGAGTGTCTGTGAACGTATTGGTATAATAGGTGCTGCTCTCTCGTACCTGAAGAGTTACCTGACTGGCCGCAACTACTGTGTAAAAATAGGAAATGAATTTTCTGACGCAATACCATTAACAAGAGGTGTGCGTCAGGGTAGTGTTTTAGGCCCAATACTCTTCTGTTTATATACTACAGATCTTTCTGTACTACTTGAAAAGTACGAAGTCAGATTCAAGCTTTTTGCGGGTGACACGCAGTTTTACATGTCATTCACAAATATACACGATTCAGAAACTCATTTGAGCTCTGTACTTACTGACATTAAGCAATGGATGGATTCCAGGCAGCTTAAATTAAATCAAGATAAAACAGAATGTCTGTATGTCGGTCGTAGAACTGACTTCGACAGCTTGGGAGTACGTAAACTAAAAGTGAATGATAGGGAAATCACAATCAACAAATGTGTGAAGAGTCTCGGGGTGATGTTGGACAGTGAGCTAATGATGAGAGATCAGATTGGTCATGTGGTTCAAATTGCTGGATACCACTTGAGGAATTTGGCTTTCGTAAGGAAATACCTTGATCAGAGTGTGATGATGAAACTGGTTTACAATCATGTTCTAAGTAAATTGGATTACTGTAATTCCCTATATTACGGCTTGCCTGATTATCTATTGAAGAAACTCCAGATGATCACGAACAGAGCTGCGAGATTGATACGAGGTCTGTCAAGAAGAGATCGAATAACACCAGCACTCATAAAACTACATTGGCTTCCTATTAAGGCACGTATCGTTTACAAGCAGTGTGTTATGGTTCATCAAGCGTTAAATTTTGGCAAACCAGTTTACATGCGAGATATGCTCCTGGACTTTCATGTGGATACCAATGTAGAATTGCGACATAGCAGCGAGGTGAATAGGCTTCTGGAACCAAGATTCAGAAGGGAATGTGGAAAAAGAGCGTTCGCATAGTGCTCCTCGCCTCTACAACCTTCCGAGCTTCATTAGGGCAGTGAAACAGCTGCTCTATTCAAAAAGACACTGAAGACACACCTCTTCACCGAGTCTTACGACCTCATAAATGAAGAAATGAGACCAAGTTTCCGGCTTTAGTTGATCTACGGAGGGACTTGGAGAGCTGGCAACGGCTGAAAGTCCCTAGAAGCCATCACATAAGTAACATAAGTAAGTAAGAGTGTGTGGGTGTCATTACGGTTCCTGGACTGTAAATATAAACCATCATACATTCGGTGGTGGGTGTGTGGGTGTCATTACAGTGCTTGGACTGTAAATATCAACAGTCATTCATGGGGTGGTGGGTGTGTGGATGTCATTAAAGTGCTTGGACTGAAAATATCAACAGTAATTCTTGGGGTGGTGGGTGTGTGGATGTCATTACAGTGCTTGGCCAATAAATATTAACCATCATGTATGGGGTGGTGGGTGTGTGGGTGTCATTACAGTGCTTGGACTGTAAATATCAACAGTCATTCATAGGGTGGTGGGTGTGTGAGTGTCATTACAGAACTTGGACTGTAAATATCAACAGTCATTCATTGGTGGTGGGTGTGTAGGTGTCATTATACTGCTTGGACTGTAAATATCAAAAGTCATTCTTGGGGTGGTCGGTGTGTGGGTGTCATTACAGTGCTTAGACTGTAATTATTAACAGTCATTTATAGGGTGGTTGGTGTGTGGTTGTCATTACAGTGCTTGGACTGTACATATCAACAGTCAATCATGGGGTGGAAGGTGTGTGGGTGTCATTACATTGCTTTGACTGTAAATATCAACAGACATTCATCGAGTAGTGGGTGTGTGGGTGTCATTACAGTGTTTTGTTTGTAAATATCAACAGTCATTTATAAGGTTGTAGGTGTCATTAGAGTGATTGGACTGTAAATATCAACAGTCATTCATAAGGTGATGGGTGTGGGGGTGTCATTACATTGATTTGACTGTAAATATCAACAGTCAATCATGGGGTGGTGGGGGTGAGGGTGTTATTACTGTGCTTGGACTGTATATATCAACAGTCATTCATGGGGTGGTGTGTGTGTGGGTGTCATTATAGTGTTTGAACTGTAAATAGCAACAGTCATTCATGGGGTGGTGGGTGTGTGGTTGTCATTACAGTGCTGGGACTATAAAAATTAAATCATTCATGGTGTGTTGGGTGTGTGAGTGTGTCATTAGTGCTTGGACTGTAAATATCAACAGTCATTCATGGGGTGGTTGGTGTCATTACAGTGCTTGGACTGTAAATATCAACAGTAAATCATGGAGTGTTGGGAGTCATTAGAGTGCTTGGACTGTAAATATCAACAGTCATTCATGGGGTTTTGGGTGTTTGGGTGTCTATGCAGTGCTTGGACTGTAAATATCAACAGTCAATCATGGGGTGGTGGGTGTCTGGGTGTCATTACAGTGCTTGGACTGTAAATATCAACAGTAATTCATGGGGTTGTGGGTGTGTGGGTGTCTTTACAGTGTTTTGATTGTAAATATCAGCAGTCATTCATAGGGTGGTAGATGTCATTAGAGTGATTGGACTGTAAATATTAACAGTCATTCATGGGGTGGTGGGTGTGGGGGTGTCATTACAGTGCTTGGACTGTAAATATCAACCATTTTTCACGGGTAGATGGGTGTAGGGGTGTCATTACAGTACTTGTACTGTAAATATCAACAGTCATTCATGGGGTGGTGGATGAGTGGGTGTCATTACAGTACTTAGACTGTAAATATCAATAGTCATTCATGGGGTGGAGGGTGTGAGGGTGTCATTACAGTACTTAGACTGTACATATCAACAATCATTCATAGGGTGGTGGGTGTGTGGGTGTCATTATAGTGTTTGGACTGTAAATATCAACAGTCATTCATGGGGTGGTGGGTGTGTGGATGTCAATAAAGTGCTTGGACTGAAAATATCAACAGTCATTCTTGGGGTGGTGGGTGTGTGGATGTCATTACAGTGCTTGGCCAATAAATATTAACCATCATGTATGGGGTGGTGGGTGTGTGGGTGTCATTACAGTGCTTGGACTGTAAATATCAACAGTCATTCATAGGGTGGTGGGAGTGTGAGTGTCATTACATAACTTGGACTGTAAATATCAACAGTCATTCATTGGTGGTGGGTGTGTAGGTCTCATAATAGTGCTTGGACTGTAAATATCAAAAGTCATTCTTGAGGTGGTCGGTGTGTGGGTGTCATTACAGTGCTTAGACTGTAAATATTAACAGTCATTTATAGGGTGGAGGGTGTGTAGCTGTCATTACAGTGCTTGGACTGTAAATATCAACAGTCAATCATGAGGTGGTAGGTGTGTGGGTGTCATTACATTGCTTTGACTGTAAATATCAACAGACATTCATGGGGTGGTGGGTGTGTGGGTGTCATTACAGTGTTTTGTTTGTAAATATCAACAGTCATTTATATGGTTGTAGGTGTCATTAGAGTGATTGGACTGTAAATATCAACAGTCATTCATAGGGTGGTGGGTGTGGGGGTGTCATTACATTGTTTTGACTGTAAATATCAACAGTCATTCATGGGGTGGTGGGGGTGAGGGTGTTATTACAGTGCTTGGACTGTATATATCAACAGTCATTCATGGGGTGGTGGGTGTGTGAGTGTCATTACAGAACTTGGACTGTAAATATCAACAGTCATTCATTGGTGGTGGGTGTGTAGGTGTCATTATACTGCTTGGACTGTAAATATCAAAAGTCATTCTTGGGGTGGTCGGTGTGTGGGTGTCATTACAGTGCTTAGACTGTAATTATTAACAGTCATTTATAGGGTGGTTGGTGTGTGGTTGTCATTACAGTGCTTGGACTGTACATATCAACAGTCAATCATGGGGTGGAAGGTGTGTGGGTGTCATTACATTGCTTTGACTGTAAATATCAACAGACATTCATCGAGTAGTGGGTGTGTGGGTGTCATTACAGTGTTTTGTTTGTAAATATCAACAGTCATTTATAAGGTTGTAGGTGTCATTAGAGTGATTGGACTGTAAATATCAACAGTCATTCATAAGGTGATGGGTGTGGGGGTGTCATTACATTGATTTGACTGTAAATATCAACAGTCAATCATGGGGTGGTGGGGGTGAGGGTGTTATTACAGTGCTTGGACTGTATATATCAACAGTCATTCATGGGGTGGTGTGTGTGTGGGTGTCATTATAGTGTTTGAACTGTAAATAGCAACAGTCATTCATGGGGTGGTGGGTGTGTGGTTGTCATTACAGTGCTGGGACTATAAAAATTAAATCATTCATGGTGTGTTGGGTGTGTGAGTGTGTCATTAGTGCTTGGACTGTAAATATCAACAGTCATTCATGGGGTGGTTGGTGTCATTACAGTGCTTGGACTGTAAATATCAACAGTAAATCATGGAGTGTTGGGAGTCATTAGAGTGCTTGGACTGTAAATATCAACAGTCATTCATGGGGTTTTGGGTGTTTGGGTGTCTATGCAGTGCTTGGACTGTAAATATCAACAGTCAATCATGGGGTGGTGGGTGTCTGGGTGTCATTACAGTGCTTGGACTGTAAATATCAACAGTAATTCATGGGGTTGTGGGTGTGTGGGTGTCTTTACAGTGTTTTGATTGTAAATATCAGCAGTCATTCATAGGGTGGTAGATGTCATTAGAGTGATTGGACTGTAAATATTAACAGTCATTCATGGGGTGGTGGGTGTGGGGGTGTCATTACAGTGCTTGGACTGTAAATATCAACCATTTTTCACGGGTAGATGGGTGTAGGGGTGTCATTACAGTACTTGTACTGTAAATATCAACAGTCATTCATGGGGTGGTGGATGAGTGGGTGTCATTACAGTACTTAGACTGTAAATATCAATAGTCATTCATGGGGTGGAGGGTGTGAGGGTGTCATTACAGTACTTAGACTGTACATATCAACAATCATTCATAGGGTGGTGGGTGTGTGGGTGTCATTATAGTGTTTGGACTGTAAATATCAACAGTCATTCATGGGGTGGTGGGTGTGTGGATGTCAATAAAGTGCTTGGACTGAAAATATCAACAGTCATTCTTGGGGTGGTGGGTGTGTGGATGTCATTACAGTGCTTGGCCAATAAATATTAACCATCATGTATGGGGTGGTGGGTGTGTGGGTGTCATTACAGTGCTTGGACTGTAAATATCAACAGTCATTCATAGGGTGGTGGGAGTGTGAGTGTCATTACATAACTTGGACTGTAAATATCAACAGTCATTCATTGGTGGTGGGTGTGTAGGTCTCATAATAGTGCTTGGACTGTAAATATCAAAAGTCATTCTTGAGGTGGTCGGTGTGTGGGTGTCATTACAGTGCTTAGACTGTAAATATTAACAGTCATTTATAGGGTGGAGGGTGTGTAGCTGTCATTACAGTGCTTGGACTGTAAATATCAACAGTCAATCATGAGGTGGTAGGTGTGTGGGTGTCATTACATTGCTTTGACTGTAAATATCAACAGACATTCATGGGGTGGTGGGTGTGTGGGTGTCATTACAGTGTTTTGTTTGTAAATATCAACAGTCATTTATATGGTTGTAGGTGTCATTAGAGTGATTGGACTGTAAATATCAACAGTCATTCATAGGGTGGTGGGTGTGGGGGTGTCATTACATTGTTTTGACTGTAAATATCAACAGTCATTCATGGGGTGGTGGGGGTGAGGGTGTTATTACAGTACTTGGACTGTATATATCAACAGTCATTCATGGGGTGGTGGGTGTGTGGGTGTCATTATAGTGTTTGAACTGTAAATAGCAACAGTCATTTATGGGGTGGTGGGTGTGTGGTTGTCATTACAGTGCTGGGACTATAAAAATTAAGTCATTCATGGTGTGTTGGGTGTGTGTGTGTGTCATTAGTGCTTGGACTGTAAATATCAACAGTCATTCATGGGGTGGTTGGTGTCATTACAGTGCTTGGACTGTAAATATCAACAGTAAATCATGGGGTGTTGGGTGTCATTAGAGTGCTTGGACTGTAAATATCAACAGTCATTCATGGGGTTTTGGGTGTTTGGGTGTCTATGCAGTGCTTGGACTGTAAATATCAACAGTCAATCATGGAGTGGTGGGTGTCTGGGTGTCTATGCAGTGCTTGGACTGTAAATATTAACAGTCATTCATGGGGTGGTGGGTGTGGGGGTTTCATTACAGTGCTTCGACTGTAAATATCAACCATATTTCACGGGTAGGTGTGTGTGGGGGTGTCATTACAGTACTTGTACTGTAAATATCAACAGTCATTCATGGGGTGGTGGACGTGTGGGTGTCATTACAGTGCTTAGACTGTAAATATCAATAGTCATTCATGGGGTGGTGGGTGTGAGGGTGTCATTACAGTACTTAGACTGTATATATCAACAATCATTCATAGGGTGGTGGGTGTGTGGGTGTCATTATAGTGTTTAGACTGTAAATATCAACAGTCATTCATGGGGTGGTGGGTGTGTGGGTGTCATCACAATGTTTTAATTGTAAATATCAATAGTCATTCATAGGGTGGTGTGTGTCATTAGAGTTTTTGGACTGTAAATATCAACAGTCATTCATGGTGTGATAGGTGTGTGGGTGTCATTACAGTGCTTGGACTGTAAATATTAACCGTCATTTATGGGGTGGTGTTTGTGTGTGTGTCATTACAGTTCCTGGACTGTAAATATCAACAGTCATTCATAGGGTGGTGGGTGTGTGAGTGTCATTGCTGAGCTTGGACTGTTAATATAAACAGTCATTCATGGGGTGGTGGGTGTGTGGGTGTCATTACAGTGCTTGGACTGTAAATATCAACAGTCAATCATGTGGTGGTCGGTGTCATTACAGTGCTTTGACTGTAAATATCAACAGTCATTCATGGGGTGGTGCATGTGTGGGTGTCATTACAGAGCATGGACTGTAAATATCAACAGTCATTTATGGGGTGGTGGGTGTGTGGGTGTTATTACAGTGCATGGACTGAAAATATCAACAATCATTTATAGATTGGTGGGTTTGTGGCTGTCATTACAGTGCTTGGACTGTAAATATCAACAGCCAATTATGGGATGGTGGGTGTGTGGGTGTCATTACAATGCTTAGACTGTAATTATCAACCATCCTTAATGGGTTGGTGGGTGTGTGGGTGTCATTACAGTGCTTAGACTGTAAACATCAACAGTCATTTTTTGGGTCGGGGGTGTGTGGGTGTCATTACAGTGCTTGGACTGTAAATATCAATAGTCAATCATGGGATTGTCAGTGTGTGGGTGTCATTACAGTGGTTGAACTGTAAATATCAACAGTCATTCATGAGGTGGTGGGTGTGTGGGTGTCATTACAGTGTTTTAACTATAAATATCAACATTCATTTATTGGGTGGTGGGTGTCATTAGAGTGCTTGGACTGTAAATATCAACAGTCATACATGGGGTGGTGCATGTGTGGGTGTCATGACAGTGCTTGGACTGTAAATATCAACAGTCATTTATAGGGTGGTGAGTGTGTGGGTGTCATTACATTTCCTGGACTGTAAATATAAACCATCATACATTAGGTGGTGGGTGTTTGGGAGTCATTACAGTGCTTGGACTGTAAATATCAACAGTCATTAATGGTGTGGTGGGTGTGTGGATGTCATTAGAGTGCTTGGACTGTAAATATCAACAGTCATTCATTGAGTGGTGGGGGTTAGGGTGTTATTACAGTGCTTGGACTGTAAATATCAACAGTCAATCATAGGGTTGTGGCTTTCTGGGTGTCATTACAGTGCTTGGACTGTATATATCAACAGTGAGTCATGGGGTGTTGGGTGTGTGGGTGTCATTACAATGTTTTGATTGTAAATATCAACAGCCATTTATAGGGTGGTGGGTGTCATTAGAGTGCTTGGACTGTAAATATCAACAGTCATTCATGGGGTGGTAGGTGTGTGGGTGTCATTACAGTGCTTAGACTGTAAATATCAATAGTCATTCATGGGGTGGTGGGTGTGAGGGTGTCATTACAGTTACAGTGCTTAGACTGTATATATCAACAATCATTCATGGGGTCGTGGGTGTGTGGGTGTCATTATAGTGTTTGGACTGTAAATATCGACAGTCATTCATGGGGTGGTGAATGTGTGGGTGTCATTACAATGCTTGGACTGTAAATATCAAGTCATTCATGGGGTGGTGGGTATGTGAGTGTCATTATAGTGCTTGAACTGTAAATATCAACAGTCATTCATGGGGTGGTGGGTGTGTTGGTGTCATTACAGTGCTTGGAATATAAATATAAATTTATTAATGGTGTGGTGAGTGTCTGTGTGTCATTAGTGCTTGGACTGTGAATATTAACAGTCATTCATGGGGTGGTGGGTATCATTACAGTGCTTGGACTCTAATATCAACAGTCATTCATGGGGTGATGGGAGTGTAGGTGTCATTACAGTGCTTGGACTGTAAATATAAACAGTTATTCATTGGGATGTGGGTGTTTGGGTGTCTATGCAGTGCTTGGACTGTAAATATCAACAGTCAATCATAGAGTGGTGTGTGTGTGAGTGTCATTAGAGTGCTTGGACTGTAAATATTAACAGTCATTCATGGGGTGGTGGGTGTGTGGGTGTCATTACAATGTTTTGACTGTAAATATCAACAGTCATTGATAGGGTGTTGGGTGTCATTACAGTGCTTGGACTGTAAATATTAACAGTTATTCAAGGGGTGGTAGGTGTGTGGGTGTCATGACACTGCTTGGACTGTAAATATCAACAGTCATTCATGGGGTGGTGTGTGTGTGGGTGTTATTACAGTTCTTGGACTGTAAATATCAACCATTATTCATTGGTTGGTGGGTGTGTGGGTGTTATTACAGTGCTTGGACTATAAATATTAACAGTTATTCATTGGGTGGTGGGTGTGTGGATGTCATTACAGTGCTCGGACTGAAAATATTGATTGTCATTTATAGGGTGGTGGTTGTGTGGGTGTTATTACAGTGGTTGGACTGTAAATATCAACAGTCATTCATAATGTGCTTGGTGTGTGAGTGTCATTACAGAGCTTGGACTGTAAATATCAACAGTCATCAATGGAGTGGTAAGTGTGTGGGTGTCATTACAGTGCTTGGACTGTAAATATCAACAGTCATTCATGGGGTTAGGGTTTGTGGGTGTCATTACAGTGCTTAGACTGTAAATATCAACAGTCATTAATTGGATGGTGGGTGTGTGGGTGTCATTACAGTGTTTGGACTGTAAATATCAACAGTCAATCATAGAGTGGTGGGTGTGTGGGTGTCATTAGAGTGCTTGGACTGTAAATATTAACAGTCATTCATGGGGTGGTGGGTGTGTGGGTGTCATTACAATGTTTTGACTGTAAATATCAACAGTCATTGATAGGGTGTTGGGTGTCATTACAGTGCTTGGACTGTAAATATTAACAGTTATTCAAGGGGTGGTAGGTGTGTGGGTGTCATTACAGTGCCTGGACTATAAATATTAACCATCATTTATGGGATTGTGGGTGTTTGGGTGTCATTACAGTGCATGGACTGTAAATATCTTCAGTCGTTTATGGGGTTGTGGTTGTGTAGGTGTCATTACAGTGCTTGGAGTGTAAATATCAAAATTAATTCTTGGGGTGGTTGGTCTGAGGGTATCATTACAGTGCTTAGAATGAAAATATCAACAGTAATTTAGGGGTGGTGGGTGTGTGTCTGTCATTAAAGTGCTTGGACTGTAAATATCAACAGTCAATCATAGTGTGGTGGGTATGTGGGTGTCATTACAGTGCTTGGACTGTAAATATCAACAGTCCTTCATGGGTTGGTGGGTGTGTGGGTGTCATTACAGTGCTTAAACTGTAAATATCAACAGTCATTCATTGTGTGGTGGGTGTGTGGGTGTCATTACAGTTCTTGGACTGTAAATATCAACAGTCATTCATAGGATGGTGGGTGTTTAGATGTCATTACAGTGCTTGGACTGAAAATATCAACAGTCATTTATGGGGTGGTGGGTGTGTGGGTGTCATTACAGTACTTGGACTTTAAATATCAACAGTCATTCATAGGGTGGTGGGTGTGTGTGTGTCATTACAGTGCTTGGACTGTAAATATCAACAGTCATTCATGGGGTGGTGGGTGTCATTACATTGCTTGCCCTGTAAATATCAACAGTCATTCATAGGGTGGTGGGTGTGTGAGTGTCATTACAGAACTTTGACTGTAAATATCAACAGTCATTCATGGGGTGGTATGTGTGTAGGTGTCATTACAGTGCTTGGACTGTAAATATCAAAAGTCATTTTTGGGGTGGTCGGTGTGTGGGTGTCATTACAGTGCTTAGACTGTAAATATTAACAGTCATTTATGGGGTGGTGGGTGTGTGGCTGTCATTACAGTGCTTGGACTGTAAATATCAAAAGTCAATCATGGGGTGGTGGGTGTGTGGGTGTCATTACAGTGCTTTGACTGTAAATATCAACAGACATTCATGGGGTGGTGGGTGTGTGAGTGTCATTACAGTGTTTTGTTTGTAAATATCAACAGTCATTTATAAGCTTGTGGGTGTCATTAGAGTGATTGGACTGTAAATATTAACAGTCATTCATAAGGTTGTGGGTGTGGGTGTATCATTACAGTGTTTTGACTGTAAATATCAACAATCATTCATGGGGTGGTGGGGGTGAGGGTGTCATTACAGTGCTTGGACTGTAAATATCAACAGTCATTCATGGGGTAGTGGGTGTGTGGGTGTCATTATAATGCTTGAAATGTAAATATCAACAGTCATTCATGGGGTGGTGGGTGTGTGGTTGTCATTACAGTGCATGGATTATAAATATTAAGTCATTCATGGTGTGGTAGGTGTGTGTGTATGTCATTAGTGCTTGGACTGTAAATATCAACAGTCATTCATGGGGTGGTTGGTATCATTACAGTGCTTGGACTGTAAATATTAACAGTTAATCATGGGGTGTTGGTAGTCATTAGAGTGTTTGGACTCTAAATATTAACAGTCAATCATGGGGTGGTGGGTGTGTGAGTGTCATTACAGTGTTTTGATTGTAAATATCAACAGTCATTCATAGGGTGGTGGGTGTCATTAGAGTGCTTGGACTGTAAATATCAACAGTCATTCATGGGGTGGTGGGTGTGTGGGTGTCATTACAGTGCTTAGACTGTAAATATCAATAGTCATTCATAGGGTTGTGGGTGTGAGGGTGTCATTACAGTGCTTTGACTGTATATATCAACAATCATTCATGGGGTCGTGGGTGTGTGGGTGTCATTATAGTGTTTGGACTGTAAATATCAACAGTCATTCATGGGGTGGTGAATGTGTGGTTGTCATTACATTGCTTGGACTGTAAATATCAAGTCATTCATGGGATGGTGGGTGTCTGTGTGTCATTAGTGCTTGGACTGTGAATATTAACAGTCATTTATGGGGTGGTGGGTGGCATTACAGTGCTTAGACTCTAATATCAACAGTCATTCATGGGGTGATGGGTGTGTGGGTGTCATTACAGTGTTTGGACTGTAAATATAAATAGTTATTCATGGGGATGTGGGTGTTTGGGTGTCTATGCAGTGCTTGGACTGTAAATATTAATAGTCATTCATATGGTGGTGGGTGTGTGGGTGTCATTACAGTGTTTTGACTGTAAATATCAACAGTCATTCATAGGGTGTTGGGTGTCATTACAGTGCTTTTACTGTAAATATCAACAGTTATTCAAGGGGTGGTCGGTGTGTGGGTGTCATGACAATGCTTGGACTGTAAATATTAACAGTCATTCATGGGGTGGTGAGTGTGTGTGTGTTATTACAGTTCTTGGACTGTATATATCAACCATTATTCATTGGTTTGTGGGTGTGTGGGTGTCATTACAGTGCTTGGACTGTAAATATCAACAGTCATTTATAGGGTGGTGGGTGTTTGAGTGTCATTACAGAGCTTGGACTGTAAATATCAACAGTCATTTATAGTTTGGTGGGTGTTTGAGTGTCATTACAGAGCTTGGACTGTAAATATCAACAGTCATTTATAGGGTGGTGGGTTTGTGGGTGTCATTACAGTGCTTTGACTGTAAATATCAACAGTCATTCATGGATTGGTAGGTGTGTTGGTGTCATTACAGTGCTTGGACTGTAAATATTAACCATAATGCATGGGGTGGTGGGTGTGGGTTGTCATTACAGTGCTTTCAGTGTAAAAATCAACAGTCATTCATGGGGTGGTGTGGGTAAGGGTGTCATTACAGTACTTGGACTTTAAATATCAACCATCATTCATTAGGTGGTGGGTTTGTGGGTGTCATTACAGTGCTTAGACTGTAAATATTAACAGTCATTCATGAGATGGTGGGTGTGTTGATGTCATTACATTGCATGGACTGTAAATATTGTCAGTCATTCATGGGGTTGTGGGTGTGTAGGTGTCATTACAGTGCTTGGACTGTAAATATTAACAGTCAATCCTAGAGTGGTGGGTATGTGGGTGTCCTTACAGTGCTTGGACTATAAATATCAACAGTTCTTAATGGGGTTTGTGGTGTTTGGGTGTCTATGCAGTGCTTGGATTGTAAATATCAATAGTCATTCATAGGGTGGTGGGGGTGAGGGTGTCATTACAGTGCTTTGACTGTAAATATCAACAGTCATTCGTGGAATGGTGGGTGTGTGGGTGTCATTACAGTCTTTTGATTGTAAATATCAACAGTCATTTATAAGGTGGTGAGTGTCATTAGAGTGCTTGGACTGTAAATATCAACCATAATGCATGGGGTGGTGGGTGTGGGGCGTCATTACAGTGCTTTGAGTGTAAAAATCAACAGTCATTCATGGGGTGGTGTGGGTGAGGGTGTCATTACAGTGCTTGGACTATAAATATTAACCGTCATTTATGGGGTTGTTGGTGTATGGGTGTCATTACAGTGCATGGACTGTAAATATTGTCAGTCATTCATGGGGTTGTAGTTGTAAAGGTGTCATTACAGTGCTTGGACAGTAAATATCAAAATTCATTCTTGGGGTGGTGGGTGTGTGGGTATCATTACAGTGCTTAGACTGTAAATATCAACAGTCATTTATGGGGTGGTGGGTGTGTGGCTGTCATTATAGTGCTTGGACTTCAAATATTAACAGTCAATCATAGAGTGGTGGGTATGTGGGTGTCATTACAGTGCTTGGACTGTAAATATCAACAGTCCTTCATGGGGTTTTGGGTGTTTGGGTGTCTATGCAGTGCTTGGACTGTAAATATCAAAGTCAATCATGGGGTGGTGGGTTTCTGGGTGTCTTTACAGTGCTTGGACTGTAAATATCTACAGTGAGTCATGGGGTGGTGGGTGTGTGGGTGTCATTACAGTGTTTTGATTGTAAATATCAACAGTCATTTATAGGGTGGTGGGTGTCATTAGAGTGCTTGGACTGTAAATATCAACAGTCATTCATGGGGTGATGGGTGTGTGGGTGTCATTACAGTGCTTAGACTGTAAATATCAATAGTCATTCATAGGGTGGTGGGTGTGAGGGTGTCATTACAGTGCTTAGACTGTATATATCAACAATCATTCATGGGGTCGTAGGTGTGTGGGTGTCATTATAGTGTTTGGACTGTAAATATCAACAGTCATTCGTGGGGTGGTGGGTGTGTGGGTGTCATTACAGTCTTTTGATTGTAAATATCAACAGTCATTTATAAGGTGGTGGGTGTCATTAGAGTGATTGGACTGTAAATATCAACAGTCATTCGTGGGGTGGTGGGTGTGTGGGTGTCATTACAGTCTTTTGATTGTAAATATCAACAGTCATTTATAAGGTGGTGGGTGTCATTACAGTGCTTGGTCTGTAAATATAAACAGTCATTCATGGGGTGGTGGGTGTGTGGGTGTCATTACAGTGTTTTAACTATAAATATTAACATTCATTTATTGGGTGGTGGGTTTTCATTAGAGTGCTTGGACTGTAAATATCAACAGTCATTCATGGGGTGGTGCATGTGTGGGTGTCATGACAGTGCTTGGACTGTAAATATCAACAGTCATTCATGGGGTGGTGAGTGTGTGGGTGTCATTACAGTTCCTGGACAGTAAATATAAACCATCATTCATCAGGTGGTGGATGTTTGGATGTCATTACAGTGTTTGGACTGAAAATATCAACAGTCATTCTTGGGGTGGTGGGTGTGTGGGTGTCATTACAGAGCTTGGACTGTAAATATCAACAGTCATTTATAGGGTGGTGGGTGTATGGCTGTCATTACAGTGCTTGGACTGTAAATATCAACAGTCAATCATGGGGTGGTGGGTGTGTGGGTGTCATTACAGTGCTTTGACTGTAAATATCAACAGTCATTCATGGGGTGGTGGGTGTGTGGGTGTCATTACTGTGCTTGGACTATAAATATCAATTCATTTATGGTGTGGTGGGTGTGTGTGTCATTAGTGCTTGGACTGTAAATATCAGCAGTCATTCATGGGGTGGTTGGTGTCATTACAGTGTTTGGAATATAAATATCAACAGTCAATCATGGAATGTTGGGTGTCATTAGAATGCTTGGACTGTAAATATTAACAGTAATTTATTTGGTGGTGGGTGTGTGGGTGTCATTACAGTGCTTGGACTGTAAATATCAACAGTCAATCATAGGGTGGTCGGTGTGTGGGTGTCATTACAGTGCTTTAACTATAAATATCAACATTCATTTATTGGGTATTGGGTGTCCTTAGAGTGCTTGGACAGTAAATATCAACAGTCATTCATAGGGTGGTGCATGTGTGGGTGTCATGACAGTGCTTGGACTGTAAATATCAACAGTCATTCATGGGGTGGTGAGTGTGTGGGTGTCATTACAGTGCTTTGACTTTAAATATCAACAGTCATTCGTGGGGTGGTGGGTGTGTGGGTGTCATTACAGTCTTTTGATTGTAAATATCAACAGTCATTTATAAGGTGGTGGGTGTCATTAGAGTGATTGGACTGTAAATATCAACAGTCATTCATGAGGTGGTGGGTGTTGGGGTGTCATTACAGTGCTTTGACTGTAAATATCAACAGTCATTCATGGGGTTGTGTGTGTGTAGGAGTCATTACAGTGCTTAGACTGTAAGTTTTAACAGTCATTTATGGGGTGGTGGGTGTGTGGCTGTCATTATAGTGCTTGGACTGTAAATATCAACAGTCAATCATGGGGTGGTTGGTATGTGGGTGTCATTACAGTGCTTGGACTGTAAATATCAACAGTCATTAATGGGGTGGTGGGTGTGTGGGTGTCATTACAGTGTTTTGATTGTAAATAACAACAGTCATTTATAAGGTGGTGGGTGTCATTAGAGTGCTTGGACTGTAAATATCAACAGTCATTAATGGAGTGGTGGGTGTGTTGGTGTCATTACAGTGCTTGAACTGTAAATATCAATCATAATGCATGGGGTGGTGGGTGTGGGGCATCATTACAGTGCTATGAGTGTAAATATCAACAGTCATTCATGGGGTGGTGTGGGTGAGGGTGTCATTACAGTTCTTGGACTATAAATATCAACCATCATTCATTAGGTGGTGGGTTTGTGGGTGTCATTACAGTGCTTAGACTGTAAATATTAACAGTCATTCATGGGGTGGTGGGTGTGTGGATGTCATTACAGTGCTTAGACTGAAAATATCAACAGTCATTCATGGGGTGGTGAGTGTGTGGTTGTCATTACAGTGCTTGGACTATAAATATTAATCGTCATTTATGGGGTTGTGGGTGTGTGGGTGTCATTACAGTGCATGGACTGTAAATATTGTCAGTCATTCATGGGGTTGTAGGTGTGTAGGTGTCATTACAGTGCTTGGACTGTAAATATCAAATTTCATTCTTTGGGTGGTGGGTGTGTGGGTATCATTACAATGCTTAGACTGTAAATATCAACAGTCATTTATAGTGTGGTGGGTGTGTGGCTGTCATTATAGTGCTTGGACTGTAAATATCAACAGTCAATCAAAGTGTGGTTGGTATGTGGGTGTCATTACAGTGCTTGGACTGTAAATATCAACAGTCCTTCATGGGTTGGTGGGTGTGTGGGTGTCATTACAGTGCTTAGACTGTAAATATCAACAGTCATTTATTGGGCGGTGGGTGTGAGGGTATCATTACAGTGCTTGGACTGTAAATATAAACAGTTATTCATGGGGTGGTGGGTGTGTGGGTGTCATTACAGTGTTTTAACTATAAATATTAACATTCATTTATTGGGTGGTGGGTTTTCATTAGAGTGCTTGGACTGTAAATATCAACAGTCATTCATGGAGTGGTGCATGTGTGGGTGTCATGACAGATCTTGGACTGTAAATATCAACAGTCATTCATGGGGTGGTGGGTGTTGGGTTTTCCATACAATGCTTTGACTGTAAATATCAACAGTCATTCATGGGGTGGTGGGGGTGAGGGTGTCATTACAGTGCTTGGACTGTAACTATCAACTGTCATTCATGGGGTGGTGGGTATGTGGGTGTCATTACAGTGCTTGAACTGTAAATATTAACAATCATTCATGGGGTGGTGGGTGTGTGGGTGTCATTACTGTGCTTGGACTATAAATATCAATTCATTCATGGTGTGGTGGGTGTGTGTGTCATTAGTGCTTGGACTGTAAATATCAACAGTCATTCATGGGGTGGTTGGTGTCATTACAGTGTTTGGAATGTAAATATCAACAGTCAATCATGGAATGTTGGGTGTCATTAGAATGCTTGGACTGTAAATATTAACAGTAATTTATTGGGTGGTGGGTGTGTGGGTGTCATTACAGTGCTTGGACTGTAAATATCAACAGTCAATCATAGTGTGGTTGGTGTGTGGGTGTCATTACAGTGCTTTAACTATAAATATCAACATTCATTTATTGGGTGGTGGGTGTCATTAGAGTGCTTGGACTGTAAATATCAACAGTCATTCATAGGGTGGTGCATATGTGGGTGTCATAACAATGCTTGGACTGTAAATATCAACAGTCATTCATGGGGTGGTGAGTGTGTGGGTGTCATTACAGTGCTTTGACTGTAAATATCAACAGTCATTCATGGGGTGGTGGGTGTGTAGGTGTCATTACAGTGCTTGGACTGTAAATATCAACTATAATGCATGGGGTGGTGGGTGTGGCGCATCATTGCAGTGCTCTGAGTGTAAATATCAACAGTCATTCATGGGGTGGTGTGGGTGTCATTACAGTTCTTGGACTATAAATATCAACCATCATTCATTAGGTGGTGGGTTTGTGGGTGTCATTACAGTGCTTAGACTGTAAATATTAACAGTCATTCATGGGGTGGTGGGTGTGTGGATGTCATTACAGTGCTTAGACTTAAAATATCAACAGTCATTCATGGGGTGGTGAGTGTGTGGTTGTCATTACAGTGCTTGGACTATAAATATTAATCGTCATATATGGGGTTGTGGGTGTGTGGGTGTCATTACAGTGCATGGACTGTAAATATTGTCAGTTATTCATGGGGTTGTAGGTGTGTAGGTGTCATTACAGTGCTTGGACTGTAAATATCAAAATTCATTCTTGGGGTGGTGGGTGTGTGGGTATCATTACAGTGCTTAGACTGTAAATAGCAACTGTCATTTATGGGGTGGTGGGTGTGTGGCTGTCATTATAGTGCATGGACTGTAAATATCAACAGTCAATCAAAGTGTGGTTGGTTTGTGGGTGTCATTACAGTGCTTGGACTGTAAATATCAAAAGTCCTTCATGGGTTGGTAGGTGTGTGGGTGTCATTGCAGTGTTTTAACTATAAATATTAACATTCATTTATTGGGTGGTGGGTTTTCATTAGAGTGTTTGGACAGTAAATATCAACAGTCATTCATGGGGTGGTGAGTGTGTGGGTGTCATGACAGATCTTGGACTGTAAATATCAACAGTCATTTATGGGGTGGTGAGTGTGTGGGTGTCATTACAGTTCCTGGACTGTAATTATAAACCATCATTCATTAGGTGGGGGGTGTTTGGATGTCATTACAGTGCTTGGACTGAAAATATCAACAGTCATTCTTGTGGTGGTGGGTGTGTATGTGTCATTACAGTGCTTGGCCTATAAATATTAACCGTCATTTATGGGGTGGTGGGTGTGTGGGTGTCATTACAGTGCTGGGACTGTAAATATCAACAGTCATTCATAGGGTGGTGGGTGTTTGAGTGTCATTACAGATCTTGGACTGTAAATATCAACAGTCATTTATGGGGTGGTGAGTGTGTGGGTGTCATTACAGTTCCTGGACTGTAATTATAAACCATCATTCATCAGGTGGTGGGTGTTTGGATGTCATTACAGTGCTTGGACTGAAAATATCAACAGTAATTCTTGGGGTGGTGAGTGTGTGGGTGTCATTACAGTGCTTGGCCTATAAATTTTAACCGTCATTTATAGGGTGGTAAGTGTGTGGCTGTCATTACAGTGCTTGGACTGTAAATATCAACAGTCAATCATGGGGTGGTGGGTGTGTGGGTGTCATTACATTGCTTTGACGGTAAATATCAACAGTCATACATGGGGTGGTGGGTGTGTGGGTGTCATTACAGTGTTTTGATTGTAAATATCAACAGTCATTAATAAGGTGGTAGGTGTCATTAGAGTGCTTGCCCTGTAAATATCAACAGTCATTCATGGGGTGGTGGGTGTTGGGTTTTCCATACAGTGCTTTGACTGTAAATATCAACAGTCATTCATGGGGTGGTGAGGGTGAGGGTGTTATTACAGTGCTTGGACTGTAAATATCAACAGTCATTCATGGGGTGGTGAGTATGTGGGTGTCATTATAGTGCTTGAACTGTAAATATCAACAGTCATTCATGGGGTGGTGGGTGTGTGGGTGTCATTACAGTGCTTGGACTATAAATATCAATTCATTCATGGTGTGGTGGGTGTGTGTGTCATTAGTGCTTGGACTGTAAATATCAACAGTCATTCATGGGGTGGTTGGTGTCATTACAGTGCTTGGACTGTAAATATCAACAGTCAATCATGGAATGTTGGGTGTCATTAGAATGCTTGGACTGTAAATATCAACATTCAATCATGGGGTGGTCGGTGTGTGGGTGTCTTTAAAGTGCTTTAACTATAAATATCAACATTCATTTATTGGGTAGTGGGTGTCATTAGAGTGCTTGGACTGTAAATATCAACAATCATTCATAGGGTGGTGCATGTGTGGGTGTCATGACAGTGCTTGGACTGTAAATATCAACAGTCATTCCTGGGATGGTGAGTGTGTGGGTGTCATTACAGTGCTTTGACTGTAAATATCAACAGTCATTCATGAGGTGGTGGGTGTGTGGGTGTCATTACAGTCTTTTGATTGTAAATATCAACAGTCATTTATATGGTTGTGGGTGTCATTAGAATGCTTGGACTGTAAATATCAACAGTCATTCATGGGGTGGTGGGTGTTGGGGTGTCATTACAGTGCTTTGACTGTAAATATCAACAGTCATTCATGGGGTAATGGGGGTGAGGGTGTCATTACAATGCTTGGACTGTAAATATCAACAGTCATTCATGGGGTTGTGTGTGTGTAGGTGTCATTACAGTGCTTAGACTGTAAGTATCAACAGTCATTTATGGGGTGGTGGGTGTGTGGCAGTCATTATAGTGCTTGGACTGTAAATATCAACAGTCAATCATGGTGTTGTGGGTATGTGGGTGTCATTAGAGTGCTTGGACTGTAAATATCAACAGTCATTTATGGGGTGGTGGGTGTGTGGGTGTCATTACAGTGTTTTGATTGTAACTAACAATAGTCATTTATTAGGTGGTGGGTGGCATTAGAGTGCTTGGAATGTAAATATCAACAGTCATTCATGGAGTGGTGGGTGTGTTGGTGTCATTACAGTGCTTGGACTGTAAATATCAACCATAATGCATAGGGTGGTGGGAGTGGGGCGTTATTACAGTGCTTTGACTGTAAATATCAACATTCATTCATGGGGTGGTGGGGGTGAGGGTGTCATTACAGTTCTTGGACTATAAATATCAACCATCATTCATTAGGTGGTGGGTTTGTGGGTGTCATTACAGTGCTTAGACTGTAAATATTAACAGTCATTCATTGAATGGTGGGTGTGTAGATGTCATTACAGTGCCTAGACTGAAAATATCAACAGTCATTCATGGGGTGGTAGGTGTGTGGTTGTCATTACTGTGCTTGGACTATAAATATCAACCGTCATTTATGGGGTTGTGTGAGTGTAGGTGTCATTACAGTGCTTAGACTGTAAATATCAACAGTCATTTTTTGGGTGGTAGGTGTGTAGGTGTCATTACAGTGCTTGGACTGTATATATCAACATTTATTCTTGGGGTGGTGGGTGTGTGGGTATCATTACAGTGCTTAGACTGTAAATATCAACAGTCATTTATGGGGTGGTGGGTGTGTGGATGTCATTATAGTGCTTGGACTGTAAATATCAACAGTCATTCATGGTCTGGTGGGTATGTGTGTGTCATTACAGTGCTTGGACTGTAAATATCAACAGTCCTTTATGGGTTGGTGGGTGTGTGGGTGTCATTACAGTGTTTTAACTATAAATATCAACATTCAGTTATTTGGTGGTGGGTTTTCATTAGAGTGCTTGGACTGTAAATATCAACAGTCATTCATGGGGTGGTGCATGTGTGGGTGTCATGACAGTGCATTGACTGTAAATATCAACAATCATTCATCAGGTGGTGGGTGTTTGGATGTCATTACATTGCTCGGAATGAAAATATCAACAGTCATTCTTGGGGTGGTGGGTGTGTGGGTGTCATTACAGTGCTTGGCCTATAAATATTAACCATCATTTATGGGATGGTGGGTGTGTGGGTGACATTACAGTGCTTGGACTGTAAATATCAACAGTCATTTTTAGGGTGGTGGGTGTTTGAGTGTCATTACAGAGCTTGGACTGTAAATATCAACAGTCATTTATGGGGTGGTGAGTGTGTGGCTGTCATTACAGTGCTTGGACTGTAAATATCAACAGTCAATCATGGGGTTGTGGGTGTGTGGGTGTCATTACAGGGCTTTGACTGTAAATATCAACAGTCATTCATGGGGTGGTGGGGGTGTGGGTGTCATTACAGTGTTTTGATTGTGAATATCATCTGTCATTAATATGGTGGTGGGTGTCATTAGAGTGCTTGGACTGTAAATATCAACAGTCATTCATGGAGTGGTGCATGTGTGGGTGTCATGACAGATCTTGGACTGTATATATCAACAGTCATTCATGGGGTGGTGGGTGTTGGGTTTTCCATACAGTGCTTTGACTGTAAATATCAACAGTCATTCATGGGGTGGTGGGTGTGGGGGTGTCATTACAGAGCTTTGACTGTAAATATCAACAGTCATTCATGGGGTGGTGGGGGTGAGGGTGTCATTACAGTGCTTGGACAGTAAATATCAACAGTCATTCATGGGGTGGTGGGTATGTGGGTGTCATTATAGTGCTTGAATTGTAAATATCAACAGTCATTCATGGAATGGTGGGAGTGTGGGTGTCATTACAGTGCTTGGACTATAAATATCAAGTCATTCATGGTGTGGTGGATGTGTGTGTGTCATTAGTGCTTGAACTGTAAATATTAAGAGTCATTCATGGGGTGGTTGGTGTCATTACAGTGTTTGGACTGTAAATATCAACAGTCAATCATGGAATGTTGGGTGTCATTAGAGTGCTTGGACTGTAAATATCAACAGTCATTTATTGGGTGGTGGGTGTGTGGGTGTCATTACAGTGCTTGGACTGTAAATATTAACAGTCAATCATGGGGTGGTCGGTGTGTGGGTGTCATTACAGTGCTTGAACTATAAATATCAACAGTCATTCATGGTGTGCTGGGTGTGTGGGTGTCATTACAGTGTTTTAACTATAAATATCAACATTCATTTATTGGGTGGTGGGTGTCATTAGAGTGCTTGGACTGTAAATATCAACAGTCATTCATGGGGTGGTGCCTGTGTGGGTGTCATGACAGTGCTTGGACTGTAAATATCAACAGTCATTTATGGGGTGGTGGGTGTGTGGATGTCCTTAGAGTGCTTGGACTGAAAATATCAACAGTCATTCTTGGGGTAGTGGGTGTGTGGGTGTCATTACATTGCTTTGCCTATAAATATTAACCGTCATTTATGGGGAGGGGGGTGTGTGGGTGTCATTACAGTGCTTGGACTGTAAATATCAAGTCATTTATGAAGTGGTGGGTGTGTGGCTGTCATTACAGTGCTTGGACTGTAAATATCAACAGTCAATCATAGGGTGGTGGGTGTGTGGGTGTCATTACAGTGCTTTGACTGTAAATATCAACAGTCATTCATGGGGTGGTGGGTGTGTGGGTGTCATTACAGTGTTTTGATTGTAATTATCAACAGTCATTTATAAGGTGGTGGGTGTCATTACAGTGCTTAGACTGTAAGTATCAACAGTCATTTATGGGGTGGTGGGTGTGTGGCAGTCATTATAGTGCTTGGACTGTAAATAGTAACAGTCAATCATGGGGTGGTGGGTATGTGGGTGTAATTACAGTGCTTGAACTGTAAATATCAACAGTCATTCATGGGTTGGTATGTGTGTGGGTGTCATTACAGTGCTTGGACTAAAAATATCTAGTCATTCATGGTGTGGCTGGGGTGGAGGTGCATTAGTGCTAGGACTGTAAATATCAACAGTCATTCATCGGGTGGTTGGTATCGTTACAGTGCTTGGAATGTAAATATCAACAGTCAATCATGGGGTGTTGGGTGTCATTAGAGTGTTTGGACTATAAATATCAACAGTCATTAATGGGGTTTTGGGTGTTTGGGTGTCTATGCAGTACTTGAACTGTAAATATCAACAGTCAATCATTGAGTTGTGGGTGTCTGGGTGTCATTACAGTGCTTGTACTGTAAATATCAACAGTGATTAATGGGGTGGTGGGTGTGTGGGTGTCATTACAGTGTTTTTATTCTAAATATCAACAGTCATTCATAGGGTGGTGGGTGTGATTAGAGTGCTTGGACTGTAAATATCAACCATAATTAATGTGGTGGTGGGTGTGGGGGTGTCATTACAGTACTTGGAATGTATATATCAACAATCATTCATAGGGTGGTGGGTGTGTGGGTGTCATTACAGTTCTTGGAATGTAAATATCATCCATCATTCATTGGGTGGTGGGTGTGTGTGTGACATTACAGTGGTTGGACTGTAAATATTAACAGTTATTCATGGGGTGGTGGGTGTGTGGATGTCATTACAGTGCTCGGACTGAAAATATTAACCGTCATTTATTGGGTAGTGGGTGTGTGGGTGTCATTACAATGGTTGGACTGTAAATATTAGCAGTCATTAATGGGTTGGTGGGTGTGTGGGTGTCATTACAGTGTTTTGATTGTAAATATCTACAGTCATTAATAAGGTGGTGGGTGTCATTATGGTGTTTGGACTGTAAATATCAACAGTCATTCATAAGGTGGTGGGTGTGGGGGTGTCATTACAGTGCTTTGACTGTATATATCAACAATCATTCATGGGGTGGTGGGTGTGTGGGTGTCATTATAGTGTTTGGACTGTACATATAAACAGTCATTCATTGGGTGGTGGGTGTGTGGGGGTCATTACATTGCTTGGACTGTAAATATCAAGTCATTCATTGGATGGTGGGTGTCTGTGTGTCATTAGTGCTTGGACTGTGAATGTCAACTGTCATTCATAGGGTGGTGGGTGGCATTACAGTGCTTAGACTCTAATATCAACAATCATTCATGGTGTGATGGGTGTGTGGGTGTCATTACAGTGCTTGGACTGTAAATATAAATAGTTATTCATGGGGATGTGGGTGTTTGGGTGTCTATGCAGTGCTTGGACTATAAATATCAACAGTCAATCATGAGGTGGTGGGTGTGTGGGTGTCTTTAAAGTGCCTGGACTGTAAATATTAACAGTCATTCATGGGATGGTGGGCTTGCAGGTGTCATTACAGTTTTTTGACTGTAAATATCAACAGTCATTCATAGGGTGTTGGGTGTCATTACAGTGCTTGGACTGTAAATATCAACAGTTATTCAAGGGGTGGTGGGTGTGTGGGTGTCATGACACTGCTTGGACAGTAAATATCAACAGTTATTGATGGGGTGGTGAGTGTGTGGGTGTTATTACAGTTCTTGGACTGCATATATCAACCATCATTCATTGGTTGGTGGGTGTGTGGGTGTTATTACAGTGCTTGAACTAAAAATATCAACTGTCATTTATGGGGTGGTGAGTGTGTGGGTTTCATTACAGTTCTTGGACTGTAAATATCAACTATCATTCATTGTGTGGTGGGTGTGTGTTTGACATTACAGTGCTTGGACTGTAAATATTAACAGTTATTCATGGGGTGGTGGGTGTGTGGATGTCATTACAGTACTTGGACTGAAAATATTAACGGTCATTTATAGGGTGGTGGGTGTGTGGGTGTTATTACAATGGTTGGATTGTAAATATCAACAGTCATTTATAAAGTGCTAGGTGTGTGAGTGTTATTACAGAGCTTGGACTGTAAATATCAACAGTCATTCATGGAGTGGTGGGTGTGTGGGATTCATTACAGTGCTTGGTCTGCAAACATCAACAGTCATTTATGGTGTGGTGGGTGTGTGGGTGTCATTACATTGCTTAGACTGTAAATATCAACAGTCATTAATTAGGTGGTGGGTGTGTGGGTGTCATTACAGTGCTTGGACTGTAAATATCAACAGTCAATCACGGGGCGGTCGGTGTGTGGGTGTCATTACAGTGCTTGGACTGTAAATATAGGCAGTCATTAATGGGGTGGTGCGTGTGTTGGTGTCATGACAGTGCTTGAACTGTAAATATCCACAGTCATTCATGGGGTGGTAAGTGTGTGGGTGTCACTACAGTTCTTGGACTATAAATATCAACCCTTATTCATTAGGTGGTGGGTTTTTGGGTGTCATTACAGTGCTCAGACTGTAAATATTAACAGTCATTCATGTGGTAGTGTGTGTGTGGATGTTGTTACAGTTCTTGGATTGCATATATCAACCATCATTCATTGGTTGGTGGGTGTGTGGGTGTTATTACAGTGCTTTGACTAAAAATATCAACTGTCATTCATGGGGTGGTAAGTGTTTGGGTTTCATTACAGTTCTTGGAGTGTAAATATCAACCATCATTCATTGGGTGGTGGGTGTGTGTGTGACATTACATTGCTTGGACTGTAAATATTAACAGTTATTCATGGGGTGGTGGGTGAGTGGATGTCATTACAGTGCTCGGACTGAAAATATTAACCGTCATTTATAGGGTGGTGGGTGTGTGGGTGTTATTACAATGGTTGGATTGTAAATATCAACAGTCATTTATAAAGTGCTGGGTGTGTGAGTGTTATTACAGAGCTTGGACTGTAAATATCAACAGTCATTCATGGAGTGGTGGGTGTGTGGGATTCATTACAGTGCTTGGTCTGTAAACATCAACAGTCATTTATGGTGTGGTGGGTGTGTGGGTGTCATTACATTGCTTAGACTGTAAATATCAACAGTCATTAATTGGGTGGTGGGTGTCATTACAGAGCTTGTACTGTAAATATCAACAGTCATTAATGGGGTGGTGCGTGTGTTGGTGTCATGACAGTGCTTGAACTGTAAATATCCACAGTCATTCATGGGGTGGTAAGTGTGTGGGTGTCATTACAGTTCTTGGAATATAAATATCAACCCTTATTCATTAGGTGGTGGGTTTGTGGGTGTCATTACAGTGCTCAGACTGTAAATATTAACAGTCATTCATGAGGGAGTGGGTGTGTGGATGTTATTACAGTGCTTGGACTGTAAATATCAACAGTCATTCATGGGGTGGTAGGTGTGTGGGTGTCATTACAGTGCTTTGACTGTAAATATCAACAGTCATTTATTGGGTGGTAGGTGTGTGGGTGTCATTACATTGTTTGGACTGTAAATATAAACAATCATTCATGGGGTGGTGGGTGTGTGGGTGTCATTACAGTGTTTTAACTATAAATATCAATATTCATTTATTAGGTGGTGGGTTTTCATTACAGGGCTTTGACTGTAAATATCAACAGTCATTCATGGGGTGGTGGGGGTGTGGGTGTCATTACAGTGTTTTGATTGTGAATATCATCTGTCATTAATAAGGTGGTGGGTGCCATTAGAGTGCTTGGACTGTAAATATCAACAGTCATTCATGGGGTGGTGGGTGTGGGGGTGTCATTACAGAGCTTTGACTGTAAATATCAACAGTCATTCATGGGGTGGTGGGGGTGAGGGTGTCATTACAGTGCTTGGACAGTAAATATCAACAGTCATTCATGGGGTGGTGGGTATGTGGGTGTCATTATAGTGCTTGAATTGTAAATATCAACAGTCATTCATGGAATGGTGGGAGTGTGGGTGTCATTACAGTGCTTAGACTATAAATATCAAGTCATTTATGGTGTGGTGCATGTGTGGGTGTCATTAGTGTATGAACTGTAAATATTAAGAGTCATTCATGAGGTGGTTGGTGTCATTACAGTGTTTGGACTGTAAATATCAACAGTCAATCATGGAATGTTGGGTGTCATTAAAGTGCTTGGACTGTAAATATCAACAGTCATTTTTTGGGTGGTGGGTGTGTGGGTGTCATTACAGTGCTTGGACTGTAAATATTAACAGTCAATCATGGGGTGGTCGGTGTGTGGGTGTCATTACAGTGCTTGAACTATAAATATCAACAGTCATTCATGGGGTGCTGGGTGTGTGGGTGTCATTACAGTGTTTTAACTATAAATATCAACATTCATTTATTGGGTGGTGGGTGTCATTAGAGTGCTTGGACTGTAAATATCAACAGTCATTCATGGGGTGGTGCCTGTGTGGGTGTCATGACAGTGCTTGGACTGTAAATATCAACAGTCATTTATGGGGTGGTGGGTGTGTGGATGTCCTTAGAGTGCTTGGACTGAAAATATCAACAGTCATTCTTGGGGTAGTGGGTGTGTGGGTGTCATTACATTGCTTTGCCTATAAATATTAACCGTCATTTATGGGGAGGGGGGTGTGTGGGTGTCATTACAGTGCTTGGACTGTAAATATCAAGTCATTTATAGGGTGGTGGGTGTGTTAGTGTCATTACAGAGCTTGGACTGTAAATATCAACAGTTATTCATGGGGTGGTGGGTGTGTAGGTGTCATTACAGTGCTTGGACTGAAAATATCAAAAGTCATTCTTGGGGTGGTCGGTGTGTGGGTGTCATTACAGTGCTTAGACTGTAAATATCAACAGTCATTCATGAAGTTGTGGGTGTGTGGCTGTCATTACAGTGCTTGGACTGTAAATATCAACAGTCAATCATATGGTGGTGGGTGTGTGGGTGTCATTACAGTGCTTTGACTGTAAATATCAACAGTCATTCATGGGGTGGTGGGTGTGTGGGTGTCATTACAGTGTTTTGATTGTAATTATCAACAGTCATTTATAAGGTGGTGGGTGTCATTACAGTGCTTAGACTGTAAGTATCAACAGTCATTTATGGGGTGGTGGGTGTGTGGCAGTCATTATAGTGCTTGGACTGTAAATAGTAACAGTCAATCATGGGGTGGTGGGTATGTGGGTGTAATTACAGTGCTTGAACTGTAAATATCAACAGTCATTCATGGGTTGGTATGTGTGTGGGTGTCATTACAGTGCTTGGACTAAAAATATCTTGTCATTCATGGTGTGGCTGGGGTGGAGGTGCATTAGTGCTAGGACTGTAAATATCAACAGTCATTCATCGGGTGGTTGGTATCGTTACAGTGCTTGGAATGTAAATATCAACAGTCAATCATGGGGTGTTGGGTGTCATTAGAGTGTTTGGACTATAAATATCAACAGTCATTAATGGGGTTTTGGGTGTTTGGGTGTCTATGCAGTACTTGAACTGTAAATATCAACAGTCAATCATTGAGTTGTGGGTGTCTGGGTGTCATTACAGTGCTTGTACTGTAAATATCAACAGTGATTAATGGGGTGGTGGGTGTGTGGGTGTCATTACAGTGTTTTGATTCTAAAAACAAATGGTCATTCATAGGGTGGTGGGTGTGATTAGAGTGCTTGGACTGTAAATATCAACCATAATTAATGTGGTGGTGGGTGTGGGTGTGTCATTACAGTACTTGGAATGTATATATCAACCATAATTAATGTGGTGGTGGGTGTGTGGATGTTATTACAGTGCTTGGACTGTAAATATCAACAGTCATTCATGGGGTGGTAGGTGTGTGGGTGTCATTACAGAGCTTGGACTGTAAATATCAACAGTCATTTATGGGGTGGTTGGTGTGTGGCTGTCATTAAAGTGCTTGGACTGTAAATATCAACAGTCATTTATGGGGTAGTGGGTGTGTGGGTGTCATTACAGTGCTTTGACTGTAAATATCAACAGTCATTCATGGGGTGGTGGGTGTGTGGGTGTCATTACAGTGTTTTGATTGTGAATATCAACAGTCATTAATATGGTGGTGGCTGTCATTAGAGTGCTTGGACTGTAAATATCAACAGTCATTCATGGGGTGGTAGGTGTGGGGGTATCATTACAGTGCTTTTTCTGTAAATATCAACAGTCATTCATGGGGTGGTGGGGGTGAGGGTGTCATTACAGTGCTTGGACTGTATATATCAACAATCATTTATGTGGTGGTGGGTGTGTGGGTGTCATTATAGTGTTTGTACAGTAAATATCAACAATCATTCATGGGGTGGTGGGTGTGTGGGTGTCATTACATTGCTTGGACTGTAAATATCAAGTCATTCATGGGATGGTGGATGTCTGTGTATCATTAGTGCTTGGACTGTGAATATTAACAGTCATTTATGGGGTGGTGGGTGGCATTACAGTGCTTAGACTCTAATATCAACAGTCATTCATGGGGTGATGGGTGTGTGGGTGTCATTACAGTGCTTGGACTGTAAATATAAATAGTTATTCAAGGGGATGTGGGTGTTTGGGTGTCTATGCAGTGCTTGGACTGTAAATATTAATAGTCATTCATATGGTGGTGGGTGTGTGGGTGTCATTACAGTGTTTTGAGTATAAATATCAACAGTCATTCATAGGGTGTTGGGTGTCATTACAGTGCTTTTACTGTAAATATCAACAGTTATTCAAGGGGTGGTCGGTGTGTGGGTGTCATGACAATGCTTGGACTGTAAATATTAACAGTCATTCATGGGGTGGTGAGTGTGTGTGTGTTATTACAGTTCTTGGACTGTATATATCAACCATTATTCATTGGTTGGTGGGTGTGTGGGTGTCATTACAGTGCTTGGACTGTAAATATCAACAGTCATTTATAGGGTGGTGGGTGTTTGAGTGTCATTACAGAGCTTGGACTGTAAATATCAACAGTCATTTATAGTTTGGTGGGTGTTTGAGTGTCATTACAGAGCTTGGACTGTAAATATCAACAGTCATTTATAGGGTGGTGGGTTTGTGGGTGTCATTACAGTGCTTTGACTGTAAATATCAACAGTCATTCATGGATTGGTAGGTGTGTTGGTGTCATTACAGTGCTTGGACTGTAAATATTAACCATAATGCATGGGGTGGTGGGTGTGGGTCGTCATTACAGTGCTTTCAGTGTAAAAATCAACAGTCATTCATAGGGTGGTGTGGGTAAGGGTGTCATTACAGTACTTGGACTTTAAATATCAACCATCATTCATTAGGTTGTGGGTTTGTGGGTGTCATTACAGTGCTTAGACTGTAAATATTAACAGTCATTCATGAGATGGTGGGTGTGTTGATGTCATTACATTGCATGGACTGTAAATATTGTCAGTCATTCATGGGGTTGTTGGTGTGTAGGTGTCATTACAGTGCTTGGACTGTAAATATTAACAGTCAATCCTAGAGTGGTGGGTATGTGGGTGTCATTACAGTGCTTGGACTATAAATATCAACAGTTCTTAATGGGGTTTGTGGTGTTTGGGTGTCTATGCAGTGCTTGGATTGTAAATATCAATAGTCATTCATAGGGTGGTGGGGGTGAGGGTGTCATTACAGTGCTTTGACTGTAAATATCAACAGTCATTCGTGGAATGGTGGGTGTGTGGGTGTCATTACAGTCTTTTGATTGTAAATATCAACAGTCATTTATAAGGTGGTGAGTGTCATTCGAGTGCTTGGACTGTAAATATCAACCATAATGCATGGGGTGGTGGGTGTGGGGCGTCATTACAGTGCTTTGAGTGTAAAAATCAACAGTCATTCATGGGGTGGTGTGGGTGAGGGTGTCATTACAGTGCTTGGACTATAAATATTAACCGTCATTTATGGGGTTGTTGGTGTATGGGTGTCATTACAGTGCATGGACTGTAAATATTGTCAGTCATTCATGGGGTTGTAGGTGTAAAGGTGTCATTACGTTGCTTGGACAGTAAATATCAAAATTCATTCTTGGGGTGGTGGGTGTGTGGGTATCATTACAGTGCTTAGACTGTAAATATCAACAGTCATTTATGGGGTGGTGGGTGTGAGGGTGTCATTACAGTGCTTTGACTGTATATATCAACAATCATTCATGGGGTCGTGGGTGTGTGGGTGTCATTATAGTGTTTGGACTGTAAATATCAACAGTCATTCATGGGGTGGTGAATGTGTGGTTGTCATTACATTGCTTGGACTGTAAATATCAAGTCATTCATGGGATGGTGGGTGTCTGTGTGTCATTAGTGCTTGGACTGTGAATATTAACAGTCATTTATGGGGTGGTGGGTGGCATTACAGTGCTTAGACTCTAATATCAACAGTCATTCATGGGGTGATGGGTGTGTGGGTGTCATTACAGTGCTTGGACTGTAAATATAAATAGTTATTCATGGGGATGTGGGTGTTTGGGTGTCTATGCAGTGCTTGGACTGTAAATATTAATAGTCATTCATATGGTGGTGGGTGTGTGGGTGTCATTACAGTGTTTTGACTGTAAATATCAACAGTCATTCATAGGGTGTTGGGTGTCATTACAGTGCTTTTACTGTAAATATCAACAGTTATTCAAGGGGTGGTCGGTGTGTGGGTGTCATGACAATGCTTGGACTGTAAATATTAACAGTCATTCATGGGGTGGTGAGTGTGTGTGTGTTATTACAGTTCTTGGACTGTATATATCAACCATTATTCATTGGTTGGTGGGTGTGTGGGTGTCATTACAGTGCTTGGACTGTAAATATCAACAGTCATTTATAGGGTGGTGGGTGTTTGAGTGTCATTACAGAGCTTGGACTGTAAATATCAACAGTCATTTATAGTTTGGTGGGTGTTTGAGTGTCATTACAGAGCTTGGACTGTAAATATCAACAGTCATTTATAGGGTGGTGGGTTTGTGGGTGTCATTACAGTGCTTTGACTGTAAATATCAACAGTCATTCATGGATTGGTAGGTGTGTTGGTGTCATTACAGTGCTTGGACTGTAAATATTAACCATAATGCATGGGGTGGTGGGTGTGGGTCGTCATTACAGTGCTTTCAGTGTAAAAATCAACAGTCATTCATAGGGTGGTGTGGGTAAGGGTGTCATTACAGTACTTGGACTTTAAATATCAACCATCATTCATTAGGTTGTGGGTTTGTGGGTGTCATTACAGTGCTTAGACTGTAAATATTAACAGTCATTCATGAGATGGTGGGTGTGTTGATGTCATTACATTGCATGGACTGTAAATATTGTCAGTCATTCATGGGGTTGTGGGTGTGTAGGTGTCATTACAGTGCTTGGACTGTAAATATTAACAGTCAATCCTAGAGTGGTGGGTATGTGGGTGTCATTACAGTGCTTGGACTATAAATATCAACAGTTCTTAATGGGGTTTGTGGTGTTTGGGTGTCTATGCAGTGCTTGGATTGTAAATATCAATAGTCATTCATAGGGTGTTGGGGGTGAGGGTGTCATTACAGTGCTTTGACTGTAAATATCAACAGTCATTCGTGGAATGGTGGGTGTGTGGGTGTCATTACAGTCTTTTGATTGTAAATATCAACAGTCATTTATAAGATGGTGAGTGTCATTAGAGTGCTTGGACTGTAAATATCAACCATAATGCATGGGGTGGTGGGTGTGGGGCGTCATTACAGTGCTTTGAGTGTAAAAATCAACAGTCATTCATGGGGTGGTGTGGGTGAGGGTGTCATTACAGTGCTTGGACTATAAATATCAACCGTCATTTATGGGGTTGTTGGTTTATGGGTGTCATTACAGTGCATGGACTGTAAATATTGTCAGTCATTCATGGGGTTGTAGGTGTAAAGGTGTCATTACAGTGCTTGGACAGTAAATATCAAAATTCATTCTTGGGGTGGTGGGTGTGTGGGTATCATTACAGTGCTTAGACTGTAAATATCAACAGTCATTTATGGGGTGGTGGGTGTGTGGCTGTCATTATAGTGCTTGGACTGTAAATATTAACAGTCAATCATAGAGTGGTGGGTATGTGGGTGTCATTACAGTGCTTGGACTGTAAATATCAACAGTCCTTCATGGGGTTTTGGGTGTTTGGGTGTCTATGCAGTGCTTGGACTGTAAATATCAAAGTCAATCATGGGGTGGTGGGTTTCTGGGTGTCTTTACAGTGCTTGGACTGTAAATATCTACAGTGAGTCATGGGGTGGTGGGTGTGTGGGTGTCATTACAGTGTTTTGATTGTAAATATCAACAGTCATTTATAGGGTGGTGGGTGTCATTAGAGTGCTTGGACTGTAAATATCAACAGTCATTCATGGGGTGATGGGTGTGTGGGTGTCATTACAGTGCTTAGACTGTAAATATCAATAGTCATTCATAGGGTGGTGGGTGTGAGGGTGTCATTACAGTGCTTAGACTGTATATATCAACAATCATTCATGGGGTCGTAGGTGTGTGGGTGTCATTATAGTGTTTGGACTGTAAATATCAACAGTCATTCATGGGGTGGTGAATGTGTGGGTATCATTACATTGCTTGGACTGTAAATATCAAGTCATTCATGGGATGGTGGGTGTCTGTGTGTCATTAGTGCTTGGACTGTGAATATTAACAGTCATTTATGGGGTAGTGGGTGGCATTACAGTGCTTAGACTCTAATATCAACAGTCATTCATGGGGAGATGGGTGTGTGGGTGTCATTACAGTGCTTGGACTGTAAATATCAAAGTCAATCATGGGGTGGTGGGTTTCTGGGTGTCTTTACAGTGCTTGGACTGTAAATATCAACAGTGAGTCATGGGATGGTGGGTGTGTGGGTGTCATTACAGTGTTTTGACTGTAAATATCAACAGTCATTCATAGGGTGTTGGGTTTCATTACAGTGCTTTTACTGTAAATATCAACAGTTATTCAAGGGGTGGTCGGTTTGTGGGTGTCATGACACTGCTTGGACTGTAAATATCAACAGTCATTCAAGGGGTGGTGAGTGTGTGGGTGTTATTACAGTTCTTGGACTGTATATGTCAACCATTATTCATTGGTTGGTGGGTGTGTGGGTGTCATTACAGTGCTTGGACTGTAAATATTAACAGTTATTCATGGGGTGGTATGTGTGTGGATGTCATTACAGAGCTCTGACTGAAAATATTAATTGTCATTAATAGGGTGGTGGGTGTGTGGGTGTTATTACAGTGCTTGGACTGAAAATATCAACAGTCATTCTTGGGGTGGTTGGTGTGTGGGTGTCATTACAGAGCTTGGACTGTAAATATCAACAGTCATTTATAGGGTGGTGGGTGTATTGCTGTCATTACAGTGCTTGGACTGTAAATATCAACAGTCAATCATGGGGTGGTGGGTGTGTGGGTGTCATTACAGTGCTTTGACTGTAAATATCAACAGTCATTCATGGGGTGGTGGGTGTGTGGGTGTCATTACTGTGCTTGGACTATAAATATCAATTCATTTATGATGTGGTGGGTGTGTGTGTCATTAGTGATTGGACTGTAAATATCAGCAGTCATTCATGGGGTGGTTGGTGTCATTACAGTGTTTGGAATGTAAATATCAACAGTCAATCATGGAATGTTGGGTGTCATTAGAATGCTTGGACTGTAAATATTAACAGTAATTTATTGGGTGGTGGGTGTGTTGGTGTCATTACAGTGCTTGGACTGTAAATATCAACAGTCAATCATAGGGTGGTCGGTGTGTGGGTGTCATTACAGTGCTTTAACTATAAATATCAACATTCATTTATTGGGTATTGGGTGTCATTAGAGTGCTTGGACTGTAAATATCAACAGTAATTCATAGGGTGGTGCATGTGTGGGTGTCATGACAGTGCTTGGACTGTAAATATCAACAGTCATTCATGGGGTGGTGAGTGTGTGGGTGTCATTACAGTGCTTTGACTGTAAATATCAACAGTCATTCGTGGGGTGGTGGGTGTGTGGGTGTCATTACAGTCTTTTGATTGTAAATATCAACAGTCATTTATAAGGTGGTGGGTGTCATTAGAGTGATTGGACTGTAAATATCAACAGTCATTCATGAGGTGGTGGGTGTTGGGGTGTCATTACAGTGCTTTGACTGTAAATATCAACAGTCATTCATGGGGTTGTGTGTGTGTAGGAGTCATTACAGTGCTTAGACTGTAAGTTTTAACAGTCATTTATGGGGTGGTGGGTGTGTGGCTGTCATTATAGTGCTTGGACTGTAAATATCAACAGTCAATCATGGGGTGGTTGGTATGTGGGTGTCATTACAGTGCTTGGACTGTAAATATCAACAGTCATTAATGGGGTGGTGGGTGTGTGGGTGTCATTACAGTGTTTTGATTGTAAATAACAACAGTCATTTATAAGGTGGTGGGTGTCATTAGAGTGCTTGGACTGTAAATATCAACAGTCATTAATGGAGTGGTGGGTGTGTTGGTGTCATTACAGTGCTTGAACTGTAAATATCAATCATAATGCATGGGGTGGTGGGTGTGGGGCATCATTACAGTGCTATGAGTGTAAATATCAACAGTCATTCATGGGGTGGTGTGGGTGAGGGTGTCATTACAGTTCTTGGACTATAAATATCAACCATCATTCATTAGGTGGTGGGTTTGTGGGTGTCATTACAGTGCTTAGACTGTAAATATTAACAGTCATTCATGGGGTGGTGGGTGTGTGTATGTCATTACAGTGCTTAGACTGAAAATATAAACAGTTATTCATGGGGTTGTGTGTGTGTAGGAGTCATTACAGTGCTTAGACTGTAAGTTTTAACAGTCATTTATGGGGTGGTGGGTGTGTGGCTGTCATTATAGTGCTTGGACTGTAAATATCAACCGTCAATCATGGGGTGGTGGGTTTGTGGGTGTCATTACAGTGTTTTAACTATAAATATTAACATTCATTTATTGGGTGGTGGGTTTTCATTAGAGTGCTTGGACTGTAAATATCAACAGTCATTCATGGAGTGGTGCATATGTGGGTGTCATGACAGATCTTGGACTGTAAATATCAACAGTCATTCATGGGGTGGTGGGTGTTGGGTTTTCCATACAGTGCTTTGACTGTAAATATCAACAATCATTCATGGGGTGGTGGGGGTGAGGGTGTCATTACAGTGCTTGGACTGTAACTATCAACTGTCATTCATGGGGTGGTGGGTATGTGCGTGTCATAACAGTGCTTGAACTGTAAATATTAACAGTCATTCATGGGGTGGTGGGTGTGTGGGTCTCATTACTGTGCTTGGACTATAAATATCAATTCATTCATGGTGTGGTGGGTGTGTGTGTCATTAGTGCTTGAACTGTAAATATCAACAGTCATTCATGGGGTGGTTGGTGTCATTACAGTGTTTGGAATGTAAATATCAACAGCCAATCATGGAATGTTGGGTGTCATTAGAATGCTTGGACTGTAAATATTAACAGTAATTTATTGGGTGGTGGGTGTGTGGGTGTCATTACAGTGCTTGGACTGTAAATATCAACAGTCAATCATAGGGTGGTCGGTGTGTGGGTGTCATTACAGTGCTTTAACTATAAATATCAACATTCATTTATTGGGTGGTGGGTGTCATTAGAGTGCTTGGACTGTAAATATCAACAGTCATTCATAGGGTGGTGCATATGTGGGTGTCATAACAATGGTTGGACTGTAAATATCAACAGTCATTCATGGGGTGGTGAGTGTGTGGGTGTCATTACAGTGCTTTGACTGTAAATATCAACAGTCATTCGTGGGGTGGTGGGTGTGTGGGTGTCATTACAGTCTTTTGATTGTAAATATCAACAGTCATTTATAAGGTGGTGGGTGTCATTAGAGTGCTTGGACTGTAAATATCAACAGTCATTCATGAGGTGGTGGGTGTTGGGGTGTCATTACAGTGCTTTGACTGTAAATATCAACAGTCATTCATGGGGTAATGGGGGTGAGGGTGTCATTACAGTGCTTGGACTGTAAATATCAACAGTTATTCATGGGGTAGTGTGTGTGTAGGAGTCATTACAGTGCTTAGACTGTAAGTTTTAACAGTCATTAATGGGGTGGTGGGTGTGTGGCTGTCATTATAGTGCTTGGACTGTAAATATCAACAGTCAATCATGGGGTGGTGGGTATGTGGGTGTCATTACATTGCTTGGACTGTAAATATCAACAGTCATTCATGGGGTGGTGGGTGTGTAGGTGTCATTACAGTGCTTGGACTGTAAATATCAACTATAATGCATGGGGTGGTGGGTGTGGGGCTTCATTACAGTGCTCTGAGTGTAAATATCAACAGTCATTCATGGGGTGGTGTGGGTGAGGGTGTCATTACAGTTCTTGGACTATAAATATCAACCATCATTCATTAGGTGGTGGGTTTGTGGGTGTCATTACAGTGCTTAGACTGTAAATATTAACAGTCATTCATGGGGTGGTGGGTGTGTGGATGTCATTACAGTGCTTAGACTTAAAATAGCAACAGTCATTCATGGGGTGGTGAGTGTGTGGTTGTCATTACAGTGCTTGGACTATAAATATTAATCGTCATTTATGGGGTTGTGGGTGTGTGGGTGTCATTACAGTGCATGGACTGTAAATATTGTCAGTCATTTATGGGGTTGTAGGTGTGTAGGTGTCATTACAGTGCTTGGACTGTAAATATCAAATTTCATTCTTGGGGTGGTGGGTGTGTGGGTATCATTACAGTGCTTAGACTGTAAATATCAACAGTCATTTATAGGGTGGTGGGTGTGTGGCTGTCATTATAGTGCTTGGACTGTAAATATCAACAGTCAATCAAAGTGTGGTTGGTATGTGGGTGTCATTACAGTGCTTGGACTGTAAATATCAACAGTCCTTCATGGGTTGGTGGGTGTGTGGGTGTCATTACAGTGCTTAGACTGTAAATATCAACAGTCATTTATTGGGCGGTGGGTGTGAGGGTGTCATTACAGTATTGGACTGTAAATATAAACAGTTATTCATGGGGTGGTGGGTGTGTGGGTGTCATTACAGTGTTTTAACTATAAATATTAACATTCATTTATTGGGTGGTGGGTTTTCATTAGAGTGCTTGGACTGTAAATATCAACAGTCATTCATGGAGTGGTGCATGTGTGGGTGTCATGACAGATCTTGGACTGTAAATATCAACAGTCATTCATGGGGTGGTGGGTGTTGGGTTTTCCATACAGTGCTTTGACTGTAAATATCAACAGTCATTCATGGGGTGGTGGGGGTGAGGGTGTCATTACAGTGCTTGGACTGTAACTATCAACTGTCATTCATGGGGTGGTGGGTATGTGGGTGTCATAACAGTGCTTGAACTGTAAATATTAACAGTCATTCATGGGGTGGTGGGTGTGTGGGTGTCATTACTGTGCTTGGACTATAAACATCAATTCATTCATGGTGTGGTGGGTGTGTGTGTCATTAGTGCTTGGACTGTAAATATCAACAGTCATTCATGGGGTGGTGAGTGTGTGGGTGTCATTACAGTTCCTGGACTGTAAATATAAACCATCATTCATCAGGTGGTGGATGTTTGGATGTCATTACAGTGTTTGGACTGAAAATATCAACAGTCATTCTTGGGGTGGTGGGTGTGTGGGTGTCATTACAGAGCTTGGACTGTAAATATCAACAGTCATTTATAGGGTGGTGGGTGTATGGCTGTCATTACAGTGCTTGGACTGTAAATATCAACAGTCAATCATGGGGTGGTGGGTGTGTGGGTGTCATTACAGTGCTTTGACTGTAAATATCAACAGTCATTCATGGGGTGGTGGGTTTGTGGGTGTCATTACTGTGCTTGGACTATAAATATCAATTCATTCATGGTGTGGTGGGTGTGTGTGTCATTAGTGCTTGGACTGTAAATATCAGCAGTCATTCATGGGGTGGTTGGTGTCATTACAGTGTTTGGAATGTAAATATCAACAGTCAATCATGGAATGTTGGGTGTCATTAGAATGCTTGGACTGTAAATATTAACAGTAATTTATTGGGTGGTGGGTGTGTGGGTGTCATTACAGTGCTTGGACTGTAAATATCAACAGTCAATCATAGGGTGGTCGGTGTGTGGGTGTCATTACAGTGCTTTAACTATAAATATCAACATTCATTTATTGGGTATTGGGTGTCATTAGAGTGCTTGGACTGTAAATATCAACAGTCATTCATAGGGTGGTGCATGTGTGGGTGTCATGACAGTGCTTGGACTGTAAATATCAACAGTCATTCATGGGGTGGTGAGTGTGTGGGTGTCATTACAGTGCTTTGACTGTAAATATCAACAGTCATTCGTGGGGTGGTGGGTGTGTGGGTGTCATTACAGTCTTTTGATTGTAAATATCAACAGTCATTTATAAAGTGGTGGGTGTCATTAGAGTGATTGGACTGTAAATATCAACAGTCATTCATGAGGTGGTGGGTGTTGGGGTGTCATTACAATGCTTGGAATGTAAATATCAACAGTCATTCATGGGGTTGTGTGTGTGTAGAAGTCATTACAGTGCTTAGACTGTAAGTATCAACAGTCATTTATGGGGTGGTGGGTGTGTAGCAGTCATTATAGTGCTTGGACTGTAAATATCAACAGTCAATCATGGTGTTGTGGGTATGTGGGTGTCATTAGAGTGCTTGGACTGTAAATATCAACAGTCATTTATGGGGTGGTGGGTGTGTGGGTGTCATTACAGTGTTTTGATTGTAACTAACAACAGTCATTTATTAGGTGGTGGGTGTCATTAGAGTGCTTGGAATGTAAATATCAACAGTCATTCATGGAGTGGTGGGTGTGTTGGTGTCATTACAGTGCTTGGACTGTAAATATCAACCATAATGCATAGGGTGGTAAGAGTGGGGCATCATTACAGTGCTATGAGTGTAAATATCAACATTCATTCATGGGGTGGTGTGGGTGAGGGTGTCATTACAGTTCTTGGACTATAAATATCAACCATCATTCATTAGGTGGTGGGTTTGTGGGTGTCATTACAGTGCTTAGACTGTAAATATTAACAGTCATTCATGGGGTGGTGGGTGTGTGGATGTCATTACAGTGCTTAGACTGAAAATATCAACAGTCATTCATGGGGTGGTGAGTGTGTGGTTGTCATTACAGTGCTTGGACTATAAATATTAATCGTCATTTATGGGGTTGTGGGTGTGTGGGTGTCATTACAGTGCATGGACTGTAAATATTGTCAGTCATTCATGGGGTTGTAGGTGTGTAGGTGTCATTACAGTGCTTGGACTGTAAATATCAACAATCATTCATCAGGTGGTGGGTGTGTGGGTATCATTACAGTGCTTAGACTGTAAATATCAACAGTCATTTATAGGGTGGTGGGTGTGTGGCTGTCATTATAGTGCTTGGACTGTAAATATCAACAGTCAATCAAAGTGTGGTTGGTATGTGGGTGTCATTACAGTGCTTGGACTGTAAATATCAACAGTCCTTCATGGGTTGGTGGGTGTGTGGGTGTCATTACAGTGCTTAGACTGTAAATATCAACATTCAATCATGGTGTGGTGGGTGTGAGGGTGTCATTACAGTGCTTGGACTGTAAATATCAACAGTCAATCATGGGGTTGTGGGTGTGTGGGTGTCATTACAGGGCTTTGACTGTAAATATCAACAGTCATTCATGGGGTGGTGGGGGTGTGGGTGTCATTACAGTGTTTTGATTGTGAATATCATCTGTCATTAATAAGGTGGTGGGTGTCTGTAAAGTAATAACCAGGATCTTTTTCTTATTTGAGTTCTCACCAATCTGAGGCTGAGGGAAACGAGGAGAAAACTATATACATTTATTTACAATATATATATATTGGATAACATACATATCAGAGGTGTCCCCCACAACATTAATCTTGGAATATACATTAAATCAACTCCCTGCCAGAGCCCTTCCCTGTCATTACACGTACAGGCGTAAGGCACTAACACCAGCCACACGGTCACGGAGACTGTTTGGAGGTGCTCTACTGGCCACACCAGCTCGCGTCTGCTATCACCTCACCGGCTCTGGGCCTCACACTCTCCACCACGGACTCCACTGGCAGGGGATATCGCACCACAAGGTTGAGGGGGTCACTTCCACAAAACATACAGGAGTACAGGAAATCCGGTACAGGATGCCTCTCTCGCCCGGCCCTTGACGAGGGTAGGATCCCGCCTCCTATGTTAAAATCATAGTAATACAAATTAGCACAGTCCCACTATTAATAAATGAGTCACGGATGACACGCAAACTTAAACAAAAAGCACTTAGAAAACTAACGTTATACTGGAGAAACACAGTAAATAAGTTTCACTACCCAATACCAATATAAGATCACAGGATGGTCTTACCGTCGTGTTTGGAGGTTGTGAGTCTAGTGAGGAATGGTATGCCCCAGAAACTCCAAGATAACTCGGATGGTGGCTCGAAATGAACTCGAAACGCCGTATAAGGTCCATCCATTAGCTCGAGCCCATATAAGTAATTACTTACTTATTGCCCGTTTGCCTATTCCCTTACATAGCTCCCCTAACAAGTATCTACCCGGAGGGTAGATACGACAAGCATTACTTAATAGACCTGCTAAGGAAGTCTGCACCTATATTAATAGACCCAGCAACGTGTACTAACCTATACCTGTAGGGCTGCAAGCTGAGGGCCCACCGAAGAAGTCTATTATTGGAGCCTTTGAACTTTGCCAAATAGATCAGGGGTTTGTGATCAACCTCCAAGATAAATTCTGAACCCATCAGATAATATGTGAACCTCTGAATCCCAAAAATAATCGCCAAACATTCTCTTTCTATGGTAGAATACCTGGTTTCCCTATCTAGCAGTTTTCTGCTTGCATAGGCAATGGGAAAAGACACCCCATCAATGTACTGGAGTAGTACTGCTCCGAGGCCAAAAGCCGAGGAATCTGTCCGAAGAACAAAAGGGAGATTAGGATTTGGTAATCGGAGAATAGGGTATGTAGCTAAAGAAGCTTTTAATTTCTCAAAATTACCTCTTACTTCATCGGTCCAGGGTAATGGTTCCCGAACACCTTTGCGTAGTAAATCAGATAGTGGGGCGGACAGAGTTGCTGCATTGGGAATGAACCTCCTATAAAATGAAATCATTCCCAAGAATGATCTTAAAGTTTTCTTGGTGGATGGAGGGGTAGTTCCCAATATAGCCTTAATCTTATCTATCTGAGGTTGTATATGCTTTCCATCTACAATATAGCCCAAGTACTGAATGGAGGGAAATCCAAATCTACATTTACTAAGTTTGGCTGTCAAACTGAAAGCTTTTAATCTGTCTAGAACGGAAGTAAGAGCTTGAATGTGTTCCTCCCAAGTAGCTGAATATATGAATACATTATCAAAATAGAAAGACACATTCTTTAAACCTGCAAGAACAATCCTCATTAGTCTTATATAGGTTGCACAAGCAGTTACTAGCCCAAATGGAAGTCTATTAAATTCCATCAGACCCCTATGGGTTTGAAATGCTGTCAAGGGTTTGCTTCTTTCAGACAGTGGGATCTGATAATATGCTTTAGTTAGATCAAGTTCTGAAAAATACTTAGCACCTGTAAATTTGTGCAAATCTTCTTCCATAGTACACATAGGTTCAGCATGAAATACAGTGACACTGTTAAGTGTTCTATAATCTATGGTCATGCGATAGCTGCCATCCGGCTTTTTGACAAGAACTACAGGTGAGGAGTGAGGGGAAGAGGAAGGTCTAATTAGTCCCTGTTCAAGCAGATTGTCTACCTCCTTTTCAAAATGCGGCCGAAGGTGGATGGGGATGGGGTAAGAATTAGATTTTAGGCGCTCTGAAGATGACAGGACAATGTCATGATCAAGTGCTGTAGTAAATCCTGGGACATCTGAGAACACATCACTGTACTGGGCTTTGAGATGTAATATTTCCTCTGCTTCACTCTGGGACAGATCAGGACAAATTAGGGGTTGATCATTTACCTGGGAAGAGAGATCATATTCTACCGAGGTAGTTGGTACAGTAGGAAACTCCGAATCATCACCATCCTCATCCTCCTCGGACATCACACAAGCTTGTACAGTCAACAAAGGTCTGAAATCATGATCAGGGTTAGGCTCATCCACCACATGCGCCAGTCCTACATGAGCTCTTCGATGGTACTTCTTTAAGAGATTTATATGATAAAGCTTCCTCTTCCCTTTCTCTTCTATTACATATGTAACCTTATTCTTACACTCAAGAACAGGAAAAGGTCCTTTCCAAGACATCAGTAATTTGTTATGAGTGTCTGGCAACAAGACCAGAACTTCATCACCAGGTTTAAATTTACGGTCTTGAGATTTTAAATCAAAATAAGACTTGTACCTTGCACATGAAATGTCTGCATTCTGAGCAGCAATTCTGGCACATTCTTCTAACTTACTCCTTAATTCAATAACATATTGGAAAGAGGTGCGGGCATCCTCGTCAGCCTTTCGATCTTCCCATAGGTCTCTCAAGACTGCTAAGGGCCCCCTCACCTTTCTCCCATACAACATCTCGAAGGCTGAGAAACCTGTTCGGTCACTAGGGATTTCACGCAAAGCAAACATAGTAGGGATCAGGTATCTGTGCCATTCGGTAGGTTTATCTGAACAAAGTTTTCTCAAACCAGCTTTAAGGGTAGAATGAAGCCTCTCAATCCGACCATTACTTCTAGGGTGATAGGGTGTGGTAAACATAGGCTTAACCCCTAAGAGTTTATGGATCTCTTGCATTAGCTGAGGCGTGAACTGGGTCCCTTGATCCGACAGTATTTCGCGAGGTATGCCCACCCTGGAAAAGATGGTTATTAATGCTTCAGCGACAGATATGGTGTCGATTGATTTGAGGGGTAAGGCTTCAGGAAACCCAGTGGCAAAGTCAATCAATGTCAAAATGTACCTGTGACCTTCTGAAGATGGAGGGGATAAAGGACCAACCAGATCAATGGCCACCCGGGAAAATGGTTCAGTGATTATCGGTAATGTCTGGAGAGGTACCAGCTTCACTCTACCCCTAGGTGACATCCGTTGACACTTTTCACAAGACCTACAAAAATCCCTGATGTCCACAGTCATCCCTGGCCAGAAAAATATCTCTTTAACCTTCATCTCCGTCTTCCTATGTGAGAAATGGCCAGAAAAAGGACTTTCATGAGCTACTGAAAGAATAAACTTCCTACAATCACTAGGTATGACTAAAACTTTCTTACCAACTTTCTCTTTGAACTTAGAGGAAGAACATACACGATATATTAATCCATCAGTGACTTTGTACATGAAAGCAGTTCCATTCCGTGCAACTTCCGTTTCACCTGATAGTACCTTGGCTCTGATAGACGAAAGTGTAGGGCAAGATTCCTGAAGTTTAGCAAACTGTTGTGGGGTTATATCCAGTGGAGCTACTTTGGGTAAAACTAAAGGATGTATCTTTTTATCACGTGCCGACCTAGTCTGAACAGCGTTAACGACTTCACTGGCCTCTGCACTTTCACTTTCCTCTTCACAAAGTTTACGAGCACCGGGCACATTCCCAATCAGAACACAACAGAACGATATAGGGGCTCGAAGTACATTGGCCCACCCAGTGTAGTAGGGACATTTGATATAACACCGTACTTCAGGAAAATAGTCTCGACGACCTAGGTAATCAGACACTTCTACAAGTCTACATCCCGTCACATCCATATCGGGGAGAACATCTTCCGACACTAGTATACAAGAACAACCTGAATCTCTGATTATAGTAGATACCCAAACACCATTCACCGTTCCACAAGTCGTATACTCAGGAGGTTGACTATCTTTAAAACAATATCCAATTCTCTGTACTTCAGTAGTCATTGAGGGATTTTGTTTAAAAGCAGCGGGGTTCTTAGGACACCGTGGTTTGATATGCCCCTTCTCCCCACATCCATGACATGTTACGTTAGTATAATCCCTCCTAAAGGAAGCTGTGAGGCTAGTCTGAGGCTGTGATAATGGTTTATTAGGTTCAGACTGAGCAGTTTGGGTTGTACTAAAGGATGAAGCGAATTTCTTACCTTTATTGCCATCAAACTTATTCTTTGGGTATGCACCATGAGCCGATGCCCAGTTATCAGCCAGGGTCACAGCTTCCTTCAGACTAGTCACACTGTGCTCCTTGATGAAGATCCTCAAGTCCGGGGAAAGCGATGATAAAAACTGGTCTAGAAGGAGAAAATTTCTTAAGGACTCGTACTCACTCTGAACATTACAAGAGGCTATCCACTGGTCTAATAAACGCCCAAGTTGTATTGAAAATGTATCATAGGTTTCCCCAAACTTTATCTTAGCAAATTTAAATTCCTGACGATAACTATCAGGGGTTTTACAGAAACCTCTTAAAAGAGCTGCTTTCAGGAGGTCGTAGTCTTCTGTTATCTCTGGTGACAGGCTAGTATAAATGTCTACACACTTCCCGGTAAGAAGACTACCAAGGCGAACTGCGTAAGTATCCTTCTTAATAGCTAAAAGGCTGGCAATCCTTTCAAACCTTATAAGGTAGGATGAAATATCTTCCCCGTCTTTATAGAAGGGTAGTGTAGGTTTACTAGGTTCGGGGAGAGCTGGGGTTAAGGTATTAGCCTGGGGGTTATTTAATTTAGCTAACTCAAGAGAGTTTTCTAATCTTAATTTCTCTAATCGCTCTTCACGAGCTCTTTCTTTCTCTCTTTCCTCTCTTTCTAACGCTCTTTCCTCTCTAGCTATAGCCTGCTGCTGCATAACAAATTTCGCAACATCTGCACCTGTGAGACCTAGGGACTCTGCTTGAGCCTTAAGGCCATCAATAGAGAGATCCATTACAAACAATAAAAGACAAGGGTAAATAATAACTTGACTAGACTCAAATAGCCTTGGATGGCTGAGCGAGAAGTACTGGTGTACTATACTCACATTAGAAAACTGGCTATTTGTGACGATAGCCTACTATCATGATTCCTAGTAACCCTACTAACTGATAGTCCTCTCTTCCCGGTCGGAAGACAGCACAAGGAACTACCTACAGGAGACTAGGCTCAATCAATGATATGAAAAATAAGTATACACTGAATATACAAGCATACAAACGTATACACGGAGTACACAAAGTTTGTCTCCGGGCCCCAAGGACGACAAACTACCCATGGCGGGCAAACAAGCCACACGTTATACATACAACAAAATGGCCCTTACCGTAAACAAATGCATAAATCAGCCCGATATCCTCCGCAACAGAGAGGTAAGCACTCATCCTGGCAAGGTCGCCAGTGTAAAGTAATAACCAGGATCTTTTTCTTATTTGAGTTCTCACCAATCTGAGGCTGAGGGAAACGAGGAGAAAACTATATACATTTATTTACAATATATATATATTGGATAACATACATATCAGAGGTGTCCCCCACAACATTAATCTTGGAATATACATTAAATCAACTCCCTGCCAGAGCCCTTCCCTGTCATTACACGTACAGGCGTAAGGCACTAACACCAGCCACACGGTCACGGAGACTGTTTGGAGGTGCTCTACTGGCCACACCAGCTCGCGTCTGCTATCACCTCACCGGCTCTGGGCCTCACACTCTCCACCACGGACTCCACTGGCAGGGGATATCGCACCACAAGGTTGAGGGGGTCACTTCCACAAAACATACAGGAGTACAGGAAATCCGGTACAGGATGCCTCTCTCGCCCGGCCCTTGACGAGGGTAGGATCCCGCCTCCTATGTTAAAATCATAGTAATACAAATTAGCACAGTCCCACTATTAATAAATGAGTCACGGATGACACGCAAACTTAAACAAAAAGCACTTAGAAAACTAACGTTATACTGGAGAAACACAGTAAATAAGTTTCACTACCCAATACCAATATAAGATCACAGGATGGTCTTACCGTCGTGTTTGGAGGTTGTGAGTCTAGTGAGGAATGGTATGCCCCAGAAACTCCAAGATAACTCGGATGGTGGCTCGAAATGAACTCGAAACGCCGTATAAGGTCCATCCATTAGCTCGAGCCCATATAAGTAATTACTTACTTATTGCCCGTTTGCCTATTCCCTTACAGTGTCATTAGAGTGCTTGGACTGAAAATATCAACAGTCATTCATGGGGTGGTGGGTGTGGGGGTGTCATTACAGAGCTTTGACTGTAAATATCAACAGTCATTCATGGGGTGGTGGGGGTGAGGGTGTCATTACAGTGCTTGGACAGTAAATATCAACTGTCATTCATGGGGTGGTGGGTATGTGGGTGTTATTATAGTGCTTGAATTGTAAATATCAACAGTCATTCATGGAATGGTGGGAGTGTGGGTGTCATTACTGTGCTTGGACTATAAATATCAATTCATTCATGGTGTGGTGGGTGTGTGTGTCATTAGTGCTTGGACTGTAAATATCAGCAGTCATTCATGGGGTGGTTGGTGTCATTACAGTGTTTGGAATGTAAATATTAACAGTAATTTATTGGGTGGTGGGTGTGTGGGTGTCATTACAGTGCTTGGACTGTAAATATCAACAGTCAATCATAGGGTGGTCGGTGTGTGGGTGTCATTACAGTGCTTTAACTATAAATATCAACATTCATTTATTGGGTATTGGGTGTCATTAGAGTGCTTGGACTGTAAATATCAACAGTCATTCATAGGGTGGTGCATGTGTGGGTGTCATGACAGTGCTTGGACTGTAAATATCAACAGTCATTCATGGGGTGGTGAGTGTGTGGGTGTCATTACAGTGCTTTGACTGTATATATCAACAATCATTCATGGGGTGGTGGGTGTGTGGGTGTCATTATAGTGTTTGGACTGTACATATAAACAGTCATTCATTGGGTGGTGGGTGTGTGGGGGTCATTACATTCCTTGGACTGTAAATATCAAGTCATTCATTGGATGGTGGGTGTCTGTGTGTCATTAGTGCTTGGACTGTGAATGTCAACTGTCATTCATAGGGTGGTGAGTGGCATTACAGTGCTTAGACTCTAATATCAACAATCATTCATGGTGTGATGGGTGTGTGGGTGTCATTACAGTGCTTGGACTGTAAATATAAATAGTTATTCATGGGGATGTGGGTGTTTGGGTGTCTATGCAGTGCTTGGACTGTAAATATCAACAGTCAATCATGGGGTGGTGGGTGTGTGGGTGTCATTAAAGTGCCTGGACTGTAAATATTAACAGTCATTCATGGGATGGTGGGTTTGCGGGTGTCATTACAGTGTTTTGACTGTAAATATCAACAGTCATTCATAGGGTGTTGGGTGTCATTACAGTGCTTGGACTGTAAATATCAACAGTTATTCAAGGGGTGGTGGGTGTGTGGGTGTCATGACACTGCTTGGACAGTAAATATCAACAGTTATTGATGGGGTGGTGAGTGTGTGGGTGTTATTACAGTTCTTGGACTGCATATATCAACCATCATTCATTGGTTGGTGGGTGTGTGGGTGTTATTACAGTGCTTGGACTAAAAATATCAACTGTCATTCATGGGGTGGTGAGTGTGTGGGTTTCATTACAGTTCTTGGACTGTAAATATCAACCATCATTCATTGGGTGGTGGGTGTGTGTTTGACATTACAGTGCTTGGACTGTAAATATTAACAGTTATTCATGGGGTGGTGGGTGTGTGGATGTCATTACAGTACTTGGACTGAAAATATTAACGGTCATTTATAGGGTGGTGGGTGTGTGGGTGTTATTACAATGGTTGGATTGTAAATATCAACAGTCATTTATAAAGTGCTGGGTGTGTGAGTGTTATTACAGAGCTTGGACTGTAAATATCAACAGTCATTCATGGAGTGGTGGGTGTGTGGGATTCATTACAGTGCTTGGTCTGCAAACATCAAAAGTCATTTATGGTGTGGTGGGTGTGTGGGTGTCATTACATTGCTTAGACTGTAAATATCAACAGTCATTAATTAGGTGGTGGGTGTGTGGGTGTCATTACAGTGCTTGGACTGTAAACATCAACAGTCAATCACGGGGTGGTCGGTGTGTGGGTGTCATTACAGTGCTTGGACTGTAAATATAGGCAGTCATTAATGGGGTGGTGCGTGTGTTGGTGTCATGACAGTGCTTGAACTGTAAATATCCACAGTCATTCATGGGGTGGTAAGTGTGTGGGTGTCATTACAGTTCTTGGACTATAAATATCAACCCTTATTCATTAGGTGGTGGGTTTTTGGGTGTCATTACAGTGCTCAGACTGTAAATATTAACAGTCATTCATGAGGTAGTGGGTGTGTGGATGTTGTTACAGTTCTTGGATTGCATATATCAACCATCATTCATTGGTTGGTGGGTGTGTGGGTGTTATTACAGTGCTTTGACTAAAAATATCAACTGTCATTCATGGGGTGGTAAGTGTTTGGGTGTTATTACAGTTCTTGGAGTGTAAATATCAACCATCATTCATTGGGTGGTGGGTGTGTGTGTGACATTACATTGCTTGGACTGTAAATATTAACCCTTATTCATTAGGTGGTGGGTTTGTGGGTGTCATTACAGTGCTCAGACTGTAAATATTAACAGTCATTCGTGAGGTAGTGGGTGTGTGGATGTTATTACAGTGCTTGGACTGTAAATATCAACAGTCATTTATTGGGTGGTAGGTGTGTGGGTGTCATTACATTGTTTGGACTGTAAATATAAACAATCATTCATGGGGTGGTGGGTGTGTGGGTGTCATTACAGTGTTTTAACTATAAATATCAATATTCATTTATTGGGTGGTGGGTTTTCATTACAGGGCTTTGACTGTAAATATCAACAGTCATTCATGGGGTGGTGGGGGTGTGGGTGTCATTACAGTGTTTTGATTGTGAATATCATCTGTCATTAATAAGGTGGTGGGTGTCATTAGAGTGCTTGGACTGTAAATATCAACAGTCATTCATGGGGTGGTGGGTGTGGGGGTGTCATTGTAGTGCTTGAATTGTAAATATCAACAGTCATTCATGGAATGGTGGGAGTGTGGGTGTCATTACAGTGCTTGGACTATAAATATCAAGTCATTCATGGTGTGGTGGATGTGTGTGTGTCATTAGTGCTTGAACTGTAAATATTAAGAGTCATTCATGGGGTGGTTGGTGTCATTACAGTGTTTGGAATGTAAATATCAACAGTCAATCATGGAATATTGGGTGTCATTAGAGTGCTTGGACTGTAAATATCAACAGTCATTTATTGGGTGGTGGGTGTGTGGGTGTCATTACAGTGCTTGGACTGTAAATATTAACAGTCAATCATGGGGTGGTCGGTGTGTGGGTGTCATTACAGTGCTTGAACTATAAATATCAACAGTCATTCATGGTGTGCTGGGTGTGTGGGTGTCATTACAGTGTTTTAACTATAAATATCAACATTCATTTATTGGGTGGTGGGTGTCATTAGAGTGCTTGGACTGTAAATATCGACAGTGATTCATGGGGTGGTGGGTGTGTGGATGTCATTACAGTGCTTGGACTGAAAACATCAACAGTCATTTATGGGGTGGTGGGTGAGTGGGTGTCATTACAGTGCTTGGACTGTAAATATCAACAGTCATTTATAGGGTGGTCTGTGTGTGGATGTCATTATAGTACTTCGACTGTAAATATTAACAGTCAATCATAGGGTGGTGGGTGTGTGGGTGTCATTACAGTGGTTTGATTGTAATTATCAACAGTTATTCATAGGGTGGTGGGTGTCATTACAGTGCTTGGACTGTAAAGATTAACAGTCATTCTTTGGGAGGTGGTTGTTTGGGTGTCATTACAGTGCTTGGACTGTAAATATCAACCATAATTCATGGGGTGGTGGGTGTTGGGGTGTCATTACAGTGCTTGGACCTTAAATATCAACAGTCAATCATGGGGTGGTGGGTGTGTTGGTGTGATTACAGTGCTTGGACTGTAAATATCAACAGTCATTCATAGGGTGGTGGGTATCATTAGAGTGCTTGGACTGTAAATATCAACAGTCATTCATGGTTTTGTGGGTGTGTGGGTGTCATTACAGTGCTTGGACTGTAAATATCAACTATAATTCATGGGGTCATGAGTGTTGGGGTGTCATTACAGTGCTTTGACTGTAAATTTTAACAGTCATTCATGGGGTAGTGGGTGGCATTACAGTGCTTGGACTGTAAATATCAACAGTCATTCATAGGGTGATTAATGTGTGGGTGTCATTACAGTGCTTGGACTGTAAATATCAACAGTTATTTAAAGGGTGGTTGGTGTTTGGTTTCATTACATTGCTTGGACTGTAAATATCAATAGTCAATCATGGAGTTGTGGGTGTGTGGGTGTCATTACATTGCTTGGACTGTAAATATCAACTGTCATTGATAGGTTGGTAGGTGTGTGAGTGTTATTACAGAGCTTGGACTGTAAATATCAACAGTCATTCATGGAGTGGTGGGTGTGTGGGTGTTATTACAGTGCTTGGATTGTAAATATCAACAGTCATTCTTGGGGTGATGGTTGTGTGGGTGTTATTACAGTGCTTTGACTGTAAATATCAACAGTCATTCAGAGTGTGGTGGGTGTCATTAGAGTGCTTGGACTGTAAATATCAACAGTCATTCATGGGGTGGTGGGTGTGTGGATGTCATTACAGTGCTTGGACTGAAAACATCAACAGTCATTTATGGGGTGGTGGGTGTGTGGGTGTCATTACAGTGCTTGGACTATAAATATCAACCATCATTATGGGGTTGTGGGTGTGTGGGTGTCATGACAGTGCTTGGACTGTAAATATCAACAGTCATTATTTGGTGGTGGGTGTGTGAGTGTCATTACAGAGTTTGGACTGTAAATATCAACAGTCATTCATGGGGTAGTGGGTGTGTGGATGTCATTATAATGCTCGGACTGTAAATATCAACAGTTAATCATGGAGTGGTGGGTGTCTGGGTGTCATTACAGTGCTTGGATTGTAAATATCAACAGTCATTCTTGGGGTGATGGTTGTGTGGGTGTTATTACAGTGCTTTGACTGTAAATATCAACAGTCATTCAGAGTGTGGTAGGTGTCATTAGAGTGCTTGGACTGTAAATATCAACAGTCATTCATGGGGTGGTGGGTGTGTGGATGTCATTACAGAGCTTGGACTGTAAATATCAACAGTCATTCATGGGTTTGTGGGTGTGTGGGTGTCATTACAGTGCTTGGACTGTAAATATCAACTATAATTAATGGGGTCGTGGGTGTTGGGGTGTCATTCCAGTGCTATGACTGTAAATATCAACAGTCATTCATGGGTGTGGTGGGTGGCATTACAGAGCTTGGACTGTAAATATCAACAGTCATTCATAGGGTGATGAGTGTGTGGGTGTCATTACAGTGCTTGGACTGTAAGTATCAACAGTCATTTATAGGGTAGTGGGTGTTTGGTGTCATTACATTGCTTGGACAGTAAATATCAACAGTCAATCATGGGGTGGTGGGTGTGTGGGTATCATTACAGTGCTTGGACGTTAAATATCAACAGTCATTCATAGGGTGGTAGTTGTGTGAGTGTTATTACAGAGCTTGGACTGTAAATATCAACAGTCATTCATGGAGTGGTGGGTGTCATTACAGTGCTTGGACTGTAAATATCAAAAGTAATTCTTGGGGTGATGGTTGTGTGGGTGTTATTACAGTGCTTTGACTGTAAATATCAACAGTTATTCAGAGGGTGGTGGGTGTCATTAGAGTGCTTGGACTGTAAATATTAACAGTCATTTATTGGGTGGTGGGTGTTTCGATGTCATTCCAGTGCTTGGACTGAAAATATCAACAGTCTTTCATGGGGTGGTGGGTGTGTGGGTGTCATTACAGTGTTTTGATTGTAATTATCATCAGTCAATCATAGAGTGGTGGGTGTCATTACAGTGCTTGGACTGTAAATATCAACAGTCATTCATAGGGTTGTCGGTGTGTGGATGTCATTACAGTGCTTGGACTGTAAATATCAACAGTCAATCATAGGGTGGTGGGTGTTTTGGTGTCATTAAAGTGGTTTGATTGTAATTATCAACAGTCATTCATAGGGTGGTGGGTGTCATTACAGTGTTCAGACTGTAAATATCAACAGTCATTTATGGGGTGGTGGGTGTGTGGATGTCATTACAGTGCTTGGACTGAAAACATCAACAGTTATTTATGGGGTGGTTAGTGTGTGGGTGTCATTGCAGTTCTTGGACTGTAAATATCAACCATCATTCATTGGGTGGTGTGTGTGTGGGTGTCATTACAGTGCTTAAACTGTGAATATCAACAGTCATTAATGGGGTGGTGAGTGTGTGGGTATTATTACAGTGCTTTGACTGTAAATATCAACAGTCATTCAGAGGGTGGTGGGTGTCATTAGAGTGCTTGGACTGTAAATATCAACAGTCATTCATGGGGTGGTGGGTGTGTGGATGTCATTACAGTGCTTGGACTGAAAACATCAACAGTCATTTATGGGGTGGAGGGTGTTTGGGTGTCATAACAGTGCTTGGACTATAAATATCAACCATCATTTAAGGGGTGGTGGGTGAGTGGGTGTCATTACAGTGCTTGGACTGTAAATATCAACAGTCATTCATAGGGTTGTCGGTGTGTGGATGTCATTACAGTGCTTGGACTGTAAATATCAACAGTCAATCATAGGGTGGTGGGTGTTTTGGTGTCATTAAAGTGGTTTGATTGTAATTATCAACAGTCATTCATAGGGTGGTAGGTGCCCTTACAGTGTTTGGACTGTAAATATCAACAGTCATTCATTGGGTGGTGGTTGTGTGGGTGTCATTAGAGTGCTTGGACTGTAAATATCAACCATAATTCATGGGGTGGTGCATGTGGGGGTGTCATTACAGTGCTTGGACTTTAAATATCAATAGTCAATCATGGGGTGGTGGGTGTGTTGGTGTCATTACAGTGCTTGGACTGTAAATATCAACAGTCATTCATGGGGTGGTGGGTGTATGGGTGTCATTACAGTGATTTGATTGGAAATATCAACAGTCATTCATAGTGTGGTGGGTATCATTAGAGTGCTTGGACTGTAAATATCAACAGTCATTCATGGGTTTGTGGGTGTGTGGGTGTCATTACAGTGCTTGGACTGTAAATATCAACTATAATTCATGGGGTTGTGGGTGTTCGGGTGTCATTACAGTGCTTTGACTGTAAATATTAACAGTTATTCATGGGGTGGTGGGTGGCATTACAGTGCTTGGACTGTAAATATCAACAGTCATTCATAGGGTGATGAGTGTGTGGGTGTCATTACAGTGCTTGGACTGTAAATATCAACAGTCAATCATGAGCTGGTGGGTGTGTTGGTGTCATTACAGTGCTTGGACTGTAAATATCAACAGTCATTCATGGGGTGTTGGGTGTATGGGTGTCATTACAGTGATTTGATTGTAAATATCAACAGTCATTCATAGGGTGGTGGGTATCATTGGAGTGCTTGGACAGTAAATATCAACAGCTATTCATGGGTTTGTGGGTGTGTGGGTGTCATTACAGTGCTTGGACTGTAAATATCAACTATAATTCATGGGGTCGTGGGTGTTGGGGTGTCATTACAGTGCTTTGACTGTAAATATCAACAATCATTCATGGGGTGGTGGGTGGCATTACAGTGCTTGGACTGTAAATATCAACAGTCATTCATAGGGTGATGAGTGTGTGGGTGTCATTACAGTGCTTGGACTGTAAATATCAACAGTCATTTATAGGGTGGTGGGTGTTTGGTGTCATTACATTGCTTGGACAGTAAATATCAACTGTCAATCATGGGGTGGTGGGTGTGTGGGTATCATTACAGTGCTTGGACTGTAAATATCAACAGTCATTCATAGGGTGGTAGATGTGTAAATGTTATTACAGAGCTTGGACTGTAAATATCAACAGTCATTCATGGAGTGGTGGGTGTGTGGGTGTCATTACAGTGCTTGGACTGTAAATATCAAGAGTCATTCTTGGGGTGATGGTTGTGTGGGTGTTATTACAGTGCTTTGACTGTAAATATTAACAGTCATTCATGGGGTGGTTGGTGTTTGGATGTCATTACAGTGCTTGGACTGAAAATATCAACAGTCATTTATGGGGTGGTGGGTGTGTGGGTGTCATGACAGTGCTTGGACTGTAAAAATCAACAGTCATTATAGGGTGGTGGGTGTGTGAGTGTCATTACAGAGTTTGGAGTGTAAATATCAACAATCATTCATGGGGTGGTGGGTGGCATTAGAGTGCTTGGATTGTAAATATTAACAGTCATTCATGGGGTGGTGGGTGTTTGGATGTCATTACAGTGCTTGGAATGAAAATATCAACAGTCATTTATGGGGTGGTGGGTGTGTGGGTGTCATGACAGTGCTTGGACTGTAAATATCAACAGTCATTATAGGGTGGTGGGTGTGTGAGTGTTATTACAGAGTTTGGAGTGTAAATATCAACAATCATTCATGGGGTGGTGGGTGGCATTACAATGCTTGGACTGTAAATATCAACAGTCATTCATAGGGTGATGAGTGTGTGGGTGTCATTACAGTGCATGGACTGTAAATATCAACAGTCAATCATGGGGTGGTGGGTGTGTGGGTATCATTACAGTGCGTGGACTGTAAATATCAACAGTCATTCATAGGGTGGTAGATGTGTAAATGTTATTACAGAGCTTGGACTGTAAATGTCAACAGTCATTCATGGAGTGGTGGGTGTGTGGGTGTCATTACAGTGCTTGGACTGTAAATATCAACAGTCATTCTTGGGGTGATGGTTGTGTGGGTGTTATTACAGTGCTTTGACTGTAAATATCAACAGTTATTCAGAGGGTGGCGGGTGTCATTAGAGTGCTTGGACTGTAAATATTAACAGTCATTCATGGAGTGGTGGGTGTTTGGATGTCATTACAGTGCTTGGACTGAAAATATCAACAGTCATTTATGGGGTGGTGGGTGTGTGGGTGTCATGACAGTGCTTGGACTGTAAATATCAACAGTCATTATAGGGTGGTGGGTGTGTGAGTGTCATTACAGAGTTTGGACTGTAAATATCAACAGTCATTCATGGGGTGGTGGGTGTGTGGATGTCATTATAATGCTTGGACTGTAAATATCAACAGTTAATCATGGGGTGGTGGATGTGTGTGTGTCATTACAGTGCTTCGACTGTAAATATCAACAGTCTTTCATGGGGTAGTGGGTGTGTGGGTGTCATTACAGTGTTTTGATTGTAATTATCAACAGTCACTCATAGTTTGGTGGGTGTCATTACAGTGCTTGGACTGTAATTATCAACAGTCATTTATGGGGTGGTGGTTGTGTGGGTGTCTTTACAGTGCTTGGACTGTAAATATCAAACATAATTCATGGGATAGTGGGTGTTGGGATGTCATTACAGTGCTTGGACTGTAAATATCAACAGTCATTTATAGGGTGGTGTGTGTTTGGTGTCATTACATTGCTTGGACTGTAAATATCAACAGTCAATCATGGGGTGGTGGGTGTGTGGGTATCATTACAGTGCTTGGACTGTAAATATCAACAGTCATTCATAGGGTGGTAGGTGTGTGAGTGTTATTACAGAGCTTGGACTGTAAATATCAATAGTCATTCATGGAGTGGTTGGTGTGTGGGTGACATTACAGTGCTTGGACTGTAAATATCAACAGTCATTCTTGCGGTGAAGGTTGTGTGGGTGTTATTACAGTGCTTTGACTGTAAATATCAACAGTTATTCAGAGGGTGGTGGGTGTCATTAGAGTGCTTGGACTGTAAATATTAACAGTCATTTTTAGGGTGGTGGGTGTTTGGATGTCATTACAGTGCTTGGACTGAAAATATCAACAGTCATTTATGGGGTTGTGGGTGTTTGGGTGTCATTACAGTGCTTGGACTGTAAATATCAATAGTCATTCATAGGGTGGTGGGTCTGTGAGTGTCATTACAGAGCTTGGACTGTATATATCATCAGTCCTTCATGGGGTGGTGGATGTATGGATGTCATTATAGTGCTTGGACTGTAAATATCAACAGTCAATCATGGGGTGGTAGGTGTGTGGGTGTCATTACAGTGCTTGGACTGTAAATATCAACAGTCTTTCATGGGGTGGTGGGTGTGTGGGTGTCATTACAGTGTTTTGATTGTAAATATCAAAAGTCAATCATAGGGTGGTGGGTGTCATTACAGTGTTTGGACTGTAAATATCAACAGTCATTTATAGGGTGGTGTTTGTGTGGGTGTCTTTACAGTGCTTGGACTGTAAATATCAAACAAAATTCATGGGATGGTGGGTTTGGGGGTGTCATTACAGTGCTTTAACAGTAAATATCAACAGTCAATCATGGGGTGGTGGGTGTGTGGGTGTCATTACAGTGTTTTGATTGTAAATATCAACAGTCATTCATAGGGTGGTGGGTATCATTAGAGTGCTTGGACTGTAAATATCAACAGTCATTCATGGGGTTGTGGGTGTGTTGGTGTCATTACAGTGCTTGGACTGTAAATATCAACAGTCAATCATGAGGTAGTGAGTGTGTGGGTGTCATTAGAGTGCTTAGACTGTAAATATCAACAGTCAATCATAGTGTTATGGGTGGCATTACAGTGATTGGACTGTAAATATCAACAGTCATTCATAGGGTGATGGGTGTGTGGGTGTCATTACAGTGTTTGGACTGTAAATATCAACAGTCATTTATAGAGTGGTTGGTGTTTGAGTGTCATTACATTGATTGGACGGTAAATATTAACAGTCAATCATGAGGTAGTGGGTGTGTGGGTGTCATTAGAGTGCTTAGACTGTATATATCAACAGTCATTCATAGATTGGTGGGTGTCATTTGAGTGCTTGGACTGTAAATATCAACAGTCATTAATAAGTTGGTGAGTGTATGGGTGTCATTATAGTGCATGGACTGTAAATATAAACCATATTTCATGGGGTTGTCGGTGTGTGGGTGTCATTACAGTGTTCGGACTGTAAATATCAACAGTCATTCATAAGGTGGTGGGTGTGGAGGTGTCATTATATTGCTTGGACTGTAAATACCAACAGTCATTCATGGGGTGGTTGGTGTGTGGGTGTCATTACAATGCTTGGACTGTAAATATCAAGTCATTAATGGGGTGGTGGGTGTGTGTGTGTCATTATTGCTTGGACTGTAAATATCAACAGTCATTCATGGAGGGGGGTGGCATTACAGTGCTTGGACTGTAAATATCAACAGTCATTCATGAGGTGATGGGTGTGTGGGTGTCATTACAGTGCTTGGACTGTATGTATTAACAGTCATTTATGGGGTGGTGGGTGTTTGGGTGTCATTACATTGCTTGGATTGTAAATATCAACATTTAATCATGGGGTGGTTGGTGTCATTACAGTGCATGGACTGTAAATATCAACAGTCATTCATACGGTGGTGGGTGTGTGGGTGTTATTACAGTGCTTTGACTGTAAATATCAACAGTCATTCAGAAGGTGGTGGGTGTTATCAGAGTGCTTGGACAGTAAATATCTACAGCTATTCATGGAGTGATGGGTATGTGGGTATCATGAAAGTGCTTAAACCGTAAATATCAACAGTCATTCATGGGGTGGTGATGTGTGGGAGTCATTGCAGTTCTTGGACTGTAAATATCAACCATCATTTATTTAGTGGTGTGTGTGTGGGAGTCATTACAGTGCTTGGACTGTGAATATCAACAGTCATTCATGGGGTGGTGAGTGTGTGGGTATTATTACAGTGCTTCTACTGTAAATATCAACAGTCATTCAGAGGGTGGTGGGTGTCATTAGAGTGCTTGGACTGTAAATATTAACAGTCATTCATGGGGTGTTGGGTGTGTGGATGTCATTACAGTGCTTGAACTAATAATATCAACAGTCATTTATGGGGTGGTGGGTGTGTGGGTGTCATTACAGTGCTTGGACTATAAATATCAACCATCATTTATGGGGTTTTGGGTGAGTGGGTTTTCATTACAGTGCTTGGACTATAAATATCAACAGTCATTCATAGGGTGGTGGGTGTGTGAGTGTCATTACAGAGCTTCGACTGTAAATATTAACAGTCATTCATTGGGTGGTGGGTTTGTGGATGTCATTACAGTGCTTGGACTGTAAATATCAACAGTCAATCATAGGGTGGTGGGTGTGTGGGCGTCATTACAGTGCTTGGACTGTAAATATCAACAGTCATTCATGGGGTGGTAGGTGTGTGGGTGTCATTACAGTGTTTTGATTGTAATTATCAACAGTCATTTATAGGGTGGTGGGTGTCATTACAGTGCTTGGACTGTAAATATCAACAGTCATTCATGGGGTGGTGGGTGTGTGGGTGGATGTCATTACCGTGCTTGGACTGTAAATATCAACCATAATTCATGGGGTGGTGGTTGTGGGGGTGTCATTACATTGCTTGGACTGTAAATTTCAACAGTCAATCATGGGGTGGTGGGTATGTTGGTGTCATTACAGTGCTTAGACTGTAAATATTAACAGTCATTCATAGGGTGGTGGGTGTGTGAGTATTATTACAGAGCTTGGACTGTAAATATCAAGTCATGTATATGGTGGTGGGTGTATGGGTGTCATTACAGTGATTTGATTGTAAATATCAACAGTCATTCATAGGGTGGTGGGTATCATTAGAGTGCTTGGACTGTAAATATCAACAGTCATTTATGGGGTTTTGGGTGTGTGGGTGTCATTACAGTGCTTGGACTGTAAATATCAACTATAGTTCATGGGGTCGTAGGTGTTGGAGTGTCATTACAGTGCTTTTACTGTAAATATCAACAGTCATTCATGGGGTGGTGGGTGGCATTACAGTGCTTGGACTGTATATATCAAGAGTCATTCATAGGGTGATGGGTGTGTGGGTGTCATTACAGTGCTTGGACTGTAAATATCAACAGTCATTTATAGGGTGGTGGGTGTTTTGGTGTCATTACATTGCATGGACTGTAAATATTAACAGTCAATCATGGGGTGGTGGGTGTGTGGGTGTCACTACAGTGCTTGGACTGTAAATATCAACAGTCATTCATAGGGTGGTGGGTGTGTGTGTTATTACAGAGCTTGGACTGTAATTATCAACAGTCATTTATGGAGTGGTAGATGCGTGGGTGTCATTACAGTGCTTGGACTTTAAATATCAACAGTCATTCTTGAGGTGATGGTTGTGTGAGTGTTATTACAGTGCTTTGGCTGTAAATATCAACAGTCATATAGAGGGTTGTGGGTGTCATAAGAGTGCTTGGACTGTAAATATTAACAGTCATTCATTGGGTTGTGGGTGTGTGCATGTCATTACAGTGCTTGGACTGATAATATCAACAGTCATTTATGGGGTGGCGGGTGTGTGGGGGTCATTACAGTGCTTGGACTATAATTATCAACCGTCATTTATGGGGTGGTGGGTGTGTGGGTGTCATTACAGTGCTTGGAATGTAAATATCAATAGTCATTCATGGGGTGGTGGATGTGTGGGTGTCATTACCGTGTTTTGATTGTAATTATCAACAGTCATTTATAGGGTAGTGGGTGTCATCACAGTGCTTGGACTGTAATTATCAACAGTCATTCATGGGGTAGTGGTTGTGTGGGTGTCTTTACATTGATTGGTCTGTAAATATCAAACATAATTCATGGGATGGTGGGTGTGGGGGTTTTATTACAGTGCTTGGACAGTAAATATCAACAGTCAATCATAAGGTGGTGGGTGTGTGGGTGTCATTACAGTGCTTGGACTGTAAATATCAACAGTCATTCATAGGGTCGTGGGTGTATGGATGTCATTACAGTGTTTTGATTGTAAATATCAATAGTCATTCATAGGGTGGTGGGTATTATTAGAGTGCTTGGACTGTAAATATCTACAGTCATTCAAGGGGTTGTGGGTATGTGGGTGTCATTACAGTGCTTGGACTATAAATATCAACTTTAATTCATGGGGTCATTAGTGTTGGTGTGTCATTACAGTGCTTGGACTGTAAATATCAACTGTCATTTATGGGGTGGTGGGTGTGAGGGTGTCATTACAGTGATTGGACTATAAATATCAACAGTCATTCGTGAGATGATGGGTGTGTGGGTGTCATTATAGTGCTTGGACTGTAAATATCAACAGTCATTCATGGGTTTGTGAGTTTGTGGGTGTCATTACAGTGCTTGGACTGTATATATCAAGTCATTCATGTGGTGGTGGGTGTCATTAGTGCTTTGACTGTAAATATCAACAGTCATTCATTTGGTGGTGGGTGGCATTACAGTGCTTGGACTGTAAATATCAACAGTCATTTATAGGGTGGTGGGTGTTTGGGTGTCATTACGTTGCTCGGACTGTAAATATCAACAGTCAATCACTGGGTGGTTGTTGTGTGGGTATCATTACAGTGCTTGGACTGTAAATATCAACAGTCATTCATAGGGTGGTGGGTGTGTGAGTGTCATTACAGAGCTTGGACTGTAAATATCAACAGTCATTCATGGGGTGGTGGGTGTGTGGATGTCATTAGAGTGCTTGGACTGTAAATATCAACAGTCAATCATGGGGTGGTGGGTGTGTGGGTGCCATTACAGTGCTTGGACTGTAAATATCAAGTCATTAATGGGGTGGTGGGTGTGTGTGTGTCATTATTGCTTGGACAGTAAATATCAACAGTCATTCATGGGGGGGGGGTGGCATTACAGTGCTTGTACTTTAAATATCAACAGTCATTCATGGGGTGGTGGGTGTTTGGGTGTCATTACATTGCTTGGATTGTAAATATCAACATTTAATCATGGGGTGGTTGGTGTCATTACAGTGCTTGGACTGTAAATATCAACAGTCATTCATACGGTGGTGGGTGTGTGGGTGTTATTACAGTGCTTTGACTGTAAATATCAACAGTCATTAAGAGGGTGGTGGGTGTTATCAGAGTGTTTGGACTGTAAATATCAACAGCTATTCATGGAGTGATGGGTATGTGGGTATCATGAAAGTGCTTGAACCATAAATATCAACAGTCATTAATGGGGTGGTGATGTGTGGGAATCATTGCAGTTCTTGGACTGTAAATATCAACCATCATTCATTGGGTGGTGTGTGTGTGGGAGTCAATACAGTGCTTGGACTGTGAATATCAACAGTCATTCATAGGGTGGTGAGTATGTGGGCATTATTACAGTTCTTTGACTGTAAATATCAACAGTCATTCAAAGGGTGGTGGGTGTCATTAGAGTGCTTGGACTGTAAATATCAACAGTCATTCATGGGGTGGTGGGTGTGTGGATGTCATTACAGTGCTTGGACTGTAAATATCAACCATAATTCATAGGGTGGTGGGTGTGGGGGTGTCATTACATTGTTTGGACTGTAAATTTCAACAGTCAATCATGGGGTGGTGGGTATGTGGGGTGCTTCGACTGTAAATATTAACAGTCATTCATAGGGTGGTGGGTGTGTGAGTGTTATTACAGAGCTTGGACTGTAAATATCAAGTCATGTATATGGTGGTGGGTGTATGGGTGTCATTACAGTTATTTGATTGTAAATATCAACAGTCATTCATAGGGTGGTGGGTATCATTAGAGTTCTTGGACTGTAAATATCAACAGTCATTTATGGGGTTGTGGGTGTGTGGGTGTCATTACAGTGCTTGGACTGTAAATATCAACTATAATTCATGGGGTCGTAGGTGTTGGAGTGTCATTACAGTGCTTTTACTGTAAATATCAACAGTCATTCATAGGGTGGTGGGTGGCATTACAGTGCTTGGACTGTATATATCAAGAGTCATTCATAGGGTGATGGGTGTGTGGGTGTCATTACAGTGCTTGGACTGTAAATATCAACAGTCATTTATAGGGTGGTGGGTGTTTGGGTGTCATTACATTGCATGGACTGTAAATATCAACAATCAATCATGGGGTGGTGGGTGTGTGGGTGTCATTACAGTGCTTGGACTGTAAATATCAACAGTCATTCATAGGGTGGTGGGTGTGTGTGTTATTACAGAGCTTGGACTGTAATTGTCAACAGTCATTCATGGAGTGGTATGTGTGAGGGTGTCATTATAGTGCATGGACTGTAAATATGAACCATATTTCATGGGGTTGTTGGTGTGTGGGTGTCATTACAGTGCTTTGTCTGTAAATATCAAGAGTCATTCATGGGGTGGTGGGTGTGAGGGTGTCATTACAGTGTTCGGACTGAAAATATCAACAGTCATTCATGGGGTGGTGGGTGTGGAGGTGTCATTATATTGCTTGGACTGTAAATACCAACAGTCATTCATGGGGTTGTTGGTGTGTGGGTGTCATTACAATGCTTGGACTGTAAATATCAAGTCATTATTGGGGTGGTGGGTGTGTGTGTGTCATTATTGCTTGGACTGTAAATATCAACAGTCATTCATGGGGGGGGGGTGGCATTACAGTGCTTGGACTGTAAATATCAACAGTCATTCATGAGGTGATGGGTGTGTGGGTGTCATTACAGTGCTTGGACTGTAAATATTAACAGTCATTTATGGGGTGGGGGGTGTTTGGGTGTCATTACATTGCTTGGATTGTAAATATCAACATTTAATCATGGGGTGGTTGGTGTCATTACAGTGCTTGGACTGTAAATATCAACAGTCATTTATACGGTCGTGGGTGTGTGGGTGTTATTACAGTGCTTTGACTGTAAATATCAACAGTCATTCAGAGGGTGGTGGGTGTTATCAGAGTGCTTGGACTGTAAATATCAACAGCTATTCATGGAGTGATGGGTATGTGGGTATCATGAAAGAGCTTGAACCGTAAATATCAACAGTCATTCATGGGGTGGTGATGTGTGGGAGTCATTGCAGTTCTTGGACTGTAAATATCAACCATCATTCATTGGGTGGTGTGTGTGTGGGAGTCATTACAGTGCTTGGAATGTGAATATCAACAGTCATTCATGGGGTGGTGAGTGTGTGGGTATTATTACAGTGCTTTGACGGTAAATATCAACAGTCATTCAGAGGGTGGTGGGTGTCATTAGAGTGCTTGGACTGTAAATATTAACAGTCATTCATGGGGTGTTGGGTGTGTGGATGTCATTACAGTGCTTGAACTAATAATATCAATAGTCATTTATGGGGTGGTGGGTGTGTGGGTGTCATTACAGTGCTTGGACTATAAATATCAACCATCATTTATGGGGTTTTGGGTGAGTGGGTTTTCATTACAGTGCTTGGACTATAAATATCAACAGTCATTCATAGGGTGGTGGGTGTGTGAGTGTCATTACAGAGCTTGGACTGTAAATATTAACAGTCATTCATTGGGTGGTGGGTGTGTGGATGTCATTACAGTGCTTGGACTGTAAATATCAACAGTCAATCATAGGGTGGTGGGTGTGTGGGCATCATTACAGTGCTTGGACTGTAAATATCAACAGTCATTCATGGGGTGGTGGGTGTGTGGGTGTCATTACAGTGTTTTGATTGTAATTATCAACAGTCATTCATGGGGTGGTGGGTGTCATTACAGTGCTTGGACTGTAAATATCAACAGTCATTAATGGGGTGGTGGGTGTGTGGATGTCATTCCAGTGCTTGGACTTTAAATATCAACCATAATTCATGGGGTGGTGGGTGTGGGGGTGTCATTACATTGCTTGGACTGTAAATTTCAACAGTCAATCATGGGGTGGTGGGTATGTGGGTGTCATTACAGTGCTTAGACTGTAAATATTAACAGTCATTTATAGGGTGGTGGGTGTGTGAGTGTTATTACAGAGCTTGGACTGTAAATATCAAGTCATGTATATGGTGGTGGGTGTATGGGTGTCATTACAGTGATTTGATTGTAAATATCAACAGTCATTCATAGGGTGAAGGGTATCATTAGAGTGCTTGGACTGTAAATATCAATAGTCATTCATGGGGTTGTGGGTGTGTGGGTGTCATTACAGTGCTTGGACTATAAATATCAACTTTAATTCATGGGGTCGTTAGTGTTGGTGTGCCATTACAGTGCTTGGACTGTAAATATCAACTGTCATTTATGGGGTGGTGGGTGTGAGGGTGTCATTACGGTGATTGGACTATAAATATCAGCAGTCATTCGTGAGATGATGGGTGTGTGGGTGTAATTACAGTGCTTGGACTGAAAATATCAACAGTCATTCATGGGTGTGTGGGTTTGTGGGTGTCATTACAGTGCTTGGACTGTAAATATCAAGTCATTCATGTGGTGGTGGGTGTCATTAGTGCTTTGACTTTAAATATCAACAGTCATTCATTTGGTGGTGGGTGGCATTACAGTGCTTGGACTGTAAATATCAACAGTCATTCATAGGGTGATGGGTTTGTGGGTGTCATTACATTGCTTGGACTGTAAATATCAACAGTCATTTATAGGTTGGTGGGTGTTTGGGTGTCATTACGTTGCTTGGACTGTAAATATTAACAGTCAATCATGGGGTGGTTGTTGTGTGGGTATCATTACAGTGCTTGGACTGTAAATATCAACAGTCATTCATAGGGTGGTGGGTGTGTGAGTGTCATTACAGAGCTTGGTCTGTAAATATCAACAGTCATTCATGGGGTGGTGGGTGTGTGGATGTCATTAGAGTGATTGGACTGTAAATATCAACAGTCATTAATGGGATGGTGGTTGTGTGAGTGTTATTACAGTGCTTGGACTGTAAATATCAACCGTCATTCATGGGGTGGTGGGTGTTGGGTTGTCATTACAGTGCTTAGAATGTAGATATCAACAATCAATCATGGGGTGGTGGGTGTGTGGGTGTCATTACAGTGCTTGGACTGTAAATATCAATAGTCATTCATGGGGTGGTTGGTGTGTGGGTGTCATTCCCGTGTTTTGATTGTAATTATCAACAGTCATTCATAGGGTGGTGGGTATCATTAGAGTGCTTGGACTGTAAATATCAACAGTCATTCATGGGGTTGTGGGTGTGTGGGTGTCATTACAGTGCTTGGACTGTAAATATCAACTATAATTCATGGAGTCATGGGTGTTGGAGTGTCATTACAGTGCTTGGACTGTATATATCAAGAGTCATTCATAGGGTGATGGGTGTGTGGGTGTCATTACAGTGTTTGGACTGTAAATATCAACAGTCATTTAAAGGGTGGTGGGTGTTTGGGTGTCATTACATTGCTTGGACAGTAAATATCAACAGTCAATCATGGGGTGGTGGGTGTGTGGGTGTCATTACAGAGCTTGGACTATAAATATCAACAGTCATTCATAGGGTGGTGGGTGTGTGTGTTATTACAGAGCTTGGACTGTAATTATCAACAGTCATTCATGGAGTGGTAGGTGTGTGGGTGTCATTACAGTGCTTGGACTGTAAATATCAACAGTCATTCTTGAGGTGATGGTTGTGTGAGTGTTATTACAGTGATTTGACTGTAAATATCAACAGTCATATAGAGGGTGGTGGGTGTCATTAGAGTGCTTGGACTGTAAATATTAACAGTCATTCATTGGGTTGTGGGTGTGTGGATGTCATTACAGTGCTTGGAGTGAAAATGTCAACAGTCATTTATGGGGTTATGGGTGTGTGGGTGTCATTACAGTGCTTGGACTATAATTATTAACCGTCATTTATGGGGTGGTGGGTGTATGGGTGTCATTACAATGCTTGGACTGTAAATATCAATAGTCATTCAAGGGGTGGTTGGTGTGTGGGTGTCATTACCGTGTTTTGATTGTAATTATCAACAGTCATTCATAGGGTGGTGGGTGTCATTACAGTTCTTGGACTGTAAATATCAACCATAATTCATGTAGTGGTGGGTGTGGGGGTGTCATTACAGTTCTTTTAATGTAAATATCAACAGTCATTCATGGGGTGGTGGGGGTGTGTGTGTCATTATGGTGCTTGAACTGTAAATATCCACCGTCATTCATGGGGTGGTGGGTTTGTGGGTGTCATTACAGTGCTTGGACTGTAAATATCAAGTCATTCATGGGGTGGTGTGTGTGTGTTATTAGTGCATGGACTATAAATATCAACATTCATTTATGGGTTGATGGGTGTGTAGGTGTCATTACAGTGCTTGGACTATAAATATCAACAGTTAATCATGGGATGGTGGGGGTCGGGGTGTCATTACAGTTCTTGGACTGTAAATATCAATAGTCATTCATGTGGTGGTGGGTGTGTGGGTGTCATTACCGTGTTTTGATTGTAATTATCAACAGTCATTCATAGGGTGGTGGGTTTCATTACAGTGCTTGGACTGTAATTATCAACAGTCATTCATGGGGTAGTGGTTGTGTGGGTGTCTTTACATTGCTTGGTCTGTAAATATCAAACATAATTCATGGGATGGTGGGTGTGGGGGTTTTATTACAGTGCTTGGACTGTAAATATCAACAGTCACTCATAAGGTGGTGGGTGTGTGGGTGTCATTACAGTGCTTGGACTGTAAATATCAACAGTCATTCATGGGGTCGTGGGTGTATGGATGTCATTACAGTGTTTTGATTGTAAATATCAATAGTCATTCATAGGGTTGTGGGTATCATTAGAGTGCTTGGACTGTAAATATCTACAGTCATTCATGGGGTTGTGGGTGTGTGGGTGTCATTACAGTGCTTGGACTATAAATATCAACTTTAATTCATGGGGTCGTTAGTGTTGGGGTGTCATTACATTGCTTGGACTGTAAATATCAACTGTCATTGATGGGGTGGTGGGTGTAAGGGTGTCATTACAGTGATTGGACTATAAATATCAACAGTCATTCGTGAGGTGATGGGTGTGTGGGTGTCATTATAGTGCTTGGACTGTAAATATCAACAGTCATTCATGGGTTGGTGGGTTTGTGGGTGTCATTACAGTGCTTGGACTGTAAATAGTAAGTCATTCATGTGGTGGTGGGTGTCATTAGTGCTTTGACTGTAAATATCAACAGTCATTAATTTGGTGGTGGGTGGCATTACAGTGCTTGGACTGTAAATATCAACAGTCATTCATAGGGTGATGGGTTTGTGGGTGTCATTACATTGTTTGGACTGTAAATATCAACAGTCATTTATAGGGTGGTGGGTGTTTGGGTGTCATTACATTGCTCGGACAGTAAATATCAACAGTCAATCATGGGGTGGTTGTTGTATGGGTATCATTACAGTGCTTGGACTGTAAATATAAACAGTCATTCATAGGGTGGTAGGAGTGTGAGTGTCATTACAGAGCTTGGACTGTAAATATCAATAGTCATTCATGGGGTGGTGTGTGTGTGGATGTCATTAGAGTGCTTGGACTGTAAATATCAACAGTCATTCTTGAGGTGATGGTTGTGTGAGTGTTATTACAGTGCTTTGACTGTAAATATCAACAGTCATATAGAGGGTGGTGGGTGTCATTAGAGTGCTTGGACTGTAAATATTAACAGTCATTCATTGGGTTGTGGGTGTGTGGATGTCATTACAGTGCTTGGAGTGAAAATATCAACAGTCATTTATGGGGTTATGGGTGTGTGGGTGTCATTACAGTGCTTGGACTATAATTATTAACCGTCATTTATGGGGTGGTGGGTGTATGGGTGTCATTACAATGCTTGGACTGTAAATATCAATAGTCATTCATGGGGTGGTTGGTGTGTGGGTGTCATTACCGTGTTTTGATTGTAATTATCAACAGTCATTCATAGGGTGGTGGGTGTCATTACAGTTCTTGGACTGTAAATATCAACCATAATTCATGGAGTGGTGGGTGTGGGGGTGTCATTACAGTGATTTTAATGTAAATATCAACAGTCATTCAAGGGGTGGTGTGGGTGTGTGTGTCATTATGGTGCTTGAACTGTAAATAACCACCGTCATTCATGGGGTGGTGGGTTTGTGGGTGTCATTACAGTGCTTGGACTGTAAATATCAAGTCATTCATGGGGTGGTGTGTGTGTGTTATTAGTGCATGGACTATAAATATCAACATTCATTTATGGGTTGATGGGTGTGTAGGTGTCATTACAGTGCTTGGACTATAAATATCAACAGTTAATCATGGGATGGTGGGGGTCGGGGTGTCATTACAGTTCTTGGACTGTAAATATCAATAGTCATTCATGTGGTGGTGGGTGTGTGGGTGTCATTACCGTGTTTTGATTGTAATTATCAACAGTCATTCATAGGGTGGTGGGTTTCATTACAGTGCTTGGACTGTAATTATCAACAGTCATTCATGGGGTAGTGGTTGTGTGGGTGTCTTTACATTGCTTGGTCTGTAAATATCAAACATAATTCATGGGATGGTGGGTGTGGGGGTTTTATTACAGTGCTTGGACTGTAAATATCAACAGTCACTCATAAGGTGGTGGGTGTGTGGGTGTCATTACAGTGCTTGGACTGTAAATATCAACAGTCATTCATGGGGTCGTGGGTGTATGAATGTCATTACAGTGTTTTGATTGTAAATATCAACAGTCATTCATGGGGTTGTGGGTGTGTGCGTGTCATTACAGTGCTTGGACTATAAATATCAACTTTAATTCATGGGGTCGTTAGTGTTGGGGTGTCATTACATTGCTTGGACTGTAAATATCAACTGTCATTGATGGGGTGGTGGGTGTAAGGGTGTCATTACAGTGATTGGACTATAAATATCAACAGTCATTCGTGAGGTGATGGGTGTGTGGGTGTCATTATAGTGCTTGGACTGTAAATATCAACAGTCATTCATGGGTTGGTGGGTTTGTGGGTGTCATTACAGTGCTTGGACTGTAAATATCAAGTCATTCATGTGGTGGTGGGTGTCATTAGTGCTTTGACTGTAAATATCAACAGTCATTAATTTGGTGGTGGGTGGCATTACAGTGCTTGGACTGTAAATATCAACAGTCATTCATAGGGTGATGGGTTTGTGGGTGTCATTACATTGCTTGGACTGTAAATATCAACAGTCATTTATAGGGTGGTGGGTGTTTGGGTGTCATTACATTGCTCGGACAGTAAATATCAACAGTCAATCATGGGGTGGTTGTTGTATGGGTATCATTACAGTGCTTGGACTGTAAATATAAACAGTCATTCATAGGGTGGTGGGAGTGTGAGTGTCATTACAGAGCTTGGACTGTAAATATCAATAGTCATTTATGGGGTGGTGTGTGTGTGGATGTCATTAGAGTGCTTGGACTGTAAATATCAAGTGTCAATCATGGGGTGGTGGGTGTGTGGGTGTCATTACAGTGTTTGGACTGTAAATATCAACAGTCATTCAAGGGGTGGTGGCTATGTGAGTGTAATTACAGTGTTTTGATTGTAATTATCAACAGTCATTCATAGGGTGGTGGGTGTCATTACAGTGTTTGGACTGTAAATATCAACAGTCATTCATGGGATGGTGGTTGTGTGAGTGTTATTACAGTTCTTGGACTGTAAATATCAAACATAATTCATGGGGTGGTGGGTGTAGGGTTGTCATTACAGTGCTTGGAATGTAGATATCAACAGTCAATCATGGGGTGGTGGTTGTGTGGGTGTCATTACAGAGCTTGGACTATAAATATCAACAGTCTTTCATGGGGTGGTGGGTGTATGGGTGTCATTACAGTGTTTTAATTGTAAATATCAACAGTCATGCATAGGGTGGTGGGTATCATTATAGTGCTTGGACTGTAAATATCAATAGTCATTCATGGGGTTGTAGGTGTGTGGGTGTCATTACAGTGCTTGGACTGTAAATATCAACTGTAATTCATGGGATCGTGGGAGTTGGGGTTTCATTACAGTGCTTTGACTGTAAATATCCACAGTCATTTTTGTGGTGGTGGGTGTGAGGGTGTCATTACAGTGCTTGGACTGTAAATATCAAGTCATTTATGGGGTGGTGGGTGTGTGTGGGTCATTATTGCTTTGATTGTAAATATCAACAGTCATTCATGGGGTGGTGGGTGTCATTACAGTGCTGGGAATTAAATATCAACAGTCATTCATAGGGTGATGGGTGTGTGGGTGTCATTACAGTGCTTGGACTGTAAATATCAACAGTCATTTATAGGGTGGTTGGTGTTTGGATGTCATTACATTCCTTGGACTGTAAATTTCAACAGTTCATCATTGGGTGGTGGGTGTGTGGGTGTCATTACAGTGTTTAGACTGTAAATATTAACAGTCATTCATAGGGTGGTGGGTGTGTGAGTGTTATTACAGAGCTTGGACTGTAAATATCAAGAGTCATTTATGTGGTGGTTGGTGTGTGGGTGTCATTACATTACTTGGACTATAAATATCAACCGTCATTTATTGGGTGGTGGGTGTGTGGGTGTCATTACAGTGCTTGGACTGTAAATATCAACAGTCATTCATAGGGTGGTGGGTGTGTGAGTGTTATTACAGAGTTTGGACTGAAAAATATCTACAGTCACTCATATGGTGGTGGGTGTCATTAGAGTGCTTGGACAGTAAATTTCAACAGTTATTCATGGGGTGGTGGGTGTGTGGGTGTCATAACAGTTCTTGGACTGTAAATATCAACCATAGTTCATGGAGTGGTGGGTGTGGGGGTGTCATTACAGTGTTTTAAATGTAAATATCAACAGTCATTCATGGGGTGGTGGGGGTGTGTGTGTCATTATGGTGCTTGAACTGTAAATATCCACCGTCATTTATGGGGTGGTGGGTTTGTGGGTGTCATTACAGTGCTTGGACTGTAAATATCAAGTCATTCATGGGGTGGTGTGTGTGTGTGTTATTAGTGCATGGACTATAAATATCAACAGTCATTCATGGGTTGATGGGTGTGTAGGTGTCATTACAGTGCTTGGACTATAAATATCAACAGTCAATCATGGGATGGTGGGGGTCGGGGTGTCATTACAGAGCTTGGACTGTAAATATCAACAGTTATTCATGGGGTGGTGGGTGTGTGAGTATCATGAAAGTGTTTGGACTGTAAATATCAACAGTCATTCATGGGGTGGTGGGTTTGTGGGTGTCATTACAGTGCTTGGACTGTAAATATCAAGTCATTCATGGGGTGGTGTGTGTGTGTTATTAGTGCATGGACTATAAATATCAACATTCATTTATGGGTTGATGGGTGTGTAGGTGTCATTACAGTGCTTGGACTATAAATATCAACAGTTAATCATGGGATGGTGGGGGTCGGGGTGTCATTACAGTTCTTGGACTGTAAATATCAATAGTCATTCATGTGGTGGTGGGTGTGTGGGTGTCATTACCGTGTTTTGATTGTAATTATCAACAGTCATTCATAGGGTGGTGGGTTTCATTACAGTGCTTGGACTGTAATTATCAACAGTCATTCATGGGGTAGTGGTTGTGTGGGTGTCTTTACATTGCTTGGTCTGTAAATATCAAACATAATTCATGGGATGGTGGGTGTGGGGGTTTTATTACAGTGCTTGGACTGTAAATATCAACAGTCACTCATAAGGTGGTGGGTGTGTGGGTGTCATTACAGTGCTTGGACTGTAAATATCAACAGTCATTCATGGGGTCGTGGGTGTATGAATGTCATTACAGTGTTTTGATTGTAAATATCAACAGTCATTCATGGGGTTGTGGGTGTGTGCGTGTCATTACAGTGCTTGGACTATAAATATCAACTTTAATTCATGGGGTCGTTAGTGTTGGGGTGTCATTACATTGCTTGGACTGTAAATATCAACTGTCATTGATGGGGTGGTGGGTGTAAGGGTGTCATTACAGTGATTGGACTATAAATATCAACAGTCATTCGTGAGGTGATGGGTGTGTGGGTGTCATTATAGTGCTTGGACTGTAAATATCAACAGTCATTCATGGGTTGGTGGGTTTGTGGGTGTCATTACAGTGCTTGGACTGTAAATATCAAGTCATTCATGTGGTGGTGGGTGTCATTAGTGCTTTGACTGTAAATATCAACAGTCATTAATTTGGTGGTGGGTGGCATTACAGTGCTTGGACTGTAAATATCAACAGTCATTCATAGGGTGATGGGTTTGTGGGTGTCATTACATTGCTTGGACTGTAAATATCAACAGTCATTTATAGGGTGGTGGGTGTTTGGGTGTCATTACATTGCTCGGACAGTAAATATCAACAGTCAATCATGGGGTGGTTGTTGTATGGGTATCATTACAGTGCTTGGACTGTAAATATAAACAGTCATTCATAGGGTGGTGGGAGTGTGAGTGTCATTACAGAGCTTGGACTGTAAATATCAATAGTCATTTATGGGGTGGTGTGTGTGTGGATGTCATTAGAGTGCTTGGACTGTAAATATCAAGTGTCAATCATGGGGTGGTGGGTGTGTGGGTGTCATTACAGTGTTTGGACTGTAAATATCAACAGTCATTCAAGGGGTGGTGGCTATGTGAGTGTAATTACAGTGTTTTGATTGTAATTATCAACAGTCATTCATAGGGTGGTGGGTGTCATTACAGTGTTTGGACTGTAAATATCAACAGTCATTCATGGGATGGTGGTTGTGTGAGTGTTATTACAGTTCTTGGACTGTAAATATCAAACATAATTCATGGGGTGGTGGGTGTAGGGTTGTCATTACAGTGCTTGGAATGTAGATATCAACAGTCAATCATGGGGTGGTGGTTGTGTGGGTGTCATTACAGAGCTTGGACTATAAATATCAACAGTCTTTCATGGGGTGGTGGGTGTATGGGTGTCATTACAGTGTTTTAATTGTAAATATCAACAGTCATGCATAGGGTGGTGGGTATCATTATAGTGCTTGGACTGTAAATATCAATAGTCATTCATGGGGTTGTAGGTGTGTGGGTGTCATTACAGTGCTTGGACTGTAAATATCAACTGTAATTCATGGGATCGTGGGAGTTGGGGTTTCATTACAGTGCTTTGACTGTAAATATCCACAGTCATTTTTGTGGTGGTGGGTGTGAGGGTGTCATTACAGTGCTTGGACTGTAAATATCAAGTCATTTATGGGGTGGTGGGTGTGTGTGGGTCATTATTGCTTTGATTGTAAATATCAACAGTCATTCATGGGGTGGTGGGTGTCATTACAGTGCTGGGAATTAAATATCAACAGTCATTCATAGGGTGATGGGTGTGTGGGTGTCATTACAGTGCTTGGACTGTAAATATCAACAGTCATTTATAGGGTGGTTGGTGTTTGGATGTCATTACATTCCTTGGACTGTAAATTTCAACAGTTCATCATTGGGTGGTGGGTGTGTGGGTGTCATTACAGTGTTTAGACTGTAAATATTAACAGTCATTCATAGGGTGGTGGGTGTGTGAGTGTTATTACAGAGCTTGGACTGTAAATATCAAGAGTCATTTATGTGGTGGTTGGTGTGTGGGTGTCATTACATTACTTGGACTATAAATATCAACCGTCATTTATTGGGTGGTGGGTGTGTGGGTGTCATTACAGTGCTTGGACTGTAAATATCAACAGTCATTCATAGGGTGGTGGGTGTGTGAGTGTTATTACAGAGTTTGGACTGAAAAATATCTACAGTCACTCATATGGTGGTGGGTGTCATTAGAGTGCTTGGACAGTAAATTTCAACAGTTATTCATGGGGTGGTGGGTGTGTGGGTGTCATAACAGTTCTTGGACTGTAAATATCAACCATAGTTCATGGAGTGGTGGGTGTGGGGGTGTCATTACAGTGTTTTAAATGTAAATATCAACAGTCATTCATGGGGTGGTGGGGGTGTGTGTGTCATTATGGTGCTTGAACTGTAAATATCCACCGTCATTTATGGGGTGGTGGGTTTGTGGGTGTCATTACAGTGCTTGGACTGTAAATATCAAGTCATTCATGGGGTGGTGTGTGTGTGTGTTATTAGTGCATGGACTATAAATATCAACAGTCATTCATGGGTTGATGGGTGTGTAGGTGTCATTACAGTGCTTGGACTATAAATATCAACAGTCAATCATGGGATGGTGGGGGTCGGGGTGTCATTACAGAGCTTGGACTGTAAATATCAACAGTTATTCATGGGGTGGTGGGTGTGTGAGTATCATGAAAGTGTTTGGACTGTAAATATCAACAGTCATTCATGGGGTGGTTAGTGTGTTGGTGTCATTGCAGTTCTTAAACTGTAAATATCAACCATCATTCATTGGGTGGTGGGTGTGTGGGTGTCATTACAGTGCTTGGACTGTGAATATCAACAGTCATTTATGGTTTGGTGAGTGTGTGGGTGTTATTATGGTGCTTTGACTGTAAATATCAACAGTCATTCAGAAGGTGTTGGGTGTCATTAGAGTGCTTGGACTGTAAATATTAACAGTCATTCATGGGATGGTTGGTGTGTTGATGTCATTACAATGCTTGGTCTGAAAATATCAACAGTCATTTATGAGTTGGTGGGTGTGTCAGTGTCATTACAGTGCTTGGACTATAAATATCAACCATCATTTATGGGGTCGTGGGTGTGTAAGTGTCATTACAGTTCTTGGACTATAAATATCAATAGTCAATTATAGGGTAGTGGGTGTGTGAGTGTCATTACAGAGCTTGGACTGTAAATATCAACAGTCCTTAAGGGGGTGGTGGGTGTGTGGATGTCATTACAGTGCTTGGACTGTAAATATCAACCATAATTCATGGGGTGGTGGGTGTGGGTGCCATTACAGTGTTTTGACTGTAAATATCAACAGTCATTCATAGGGTGGTGGGTTTCATTAGAGTGCTTGGACTGTAAATATCAACAGTTATTCTTTTGGTGGTGGGTGTGTGGGTGTCATTACAGTGCTTAGACTGTAAATATCAACAGTCATTTATGGGGCGGTTGGTGTGAGTGTGTCATTACAGTGCTTAGACTGTAAATATCAACAGTCATTCATGGAATGGTAAGTGTGTGTGTGTCATTACAGTTCTTGGACTCTAAATATCAACCATCATTTATTGTGTGTTGGGTGAGTGGGTGTCATTACAGTGCTTGGACTGTGAATATCAACAGTCATTCATGGGGTGGTGAGTGTGTGGGTGTTATTACAGTGCTTTGACTGTAAAAATCAACAGTCATTCAGAGGGTGGTGGGTGTCATTAGAATGCTTGGACTGTATATATTAACAGTTATTCATGGGGTGGTGGGTGTGTGGGTGTCATTACATTGCTTGGACTATAGATATCAACCATCATTTATGGGGAGGTGGGTGTGTTTTTGTCATTACAGTGCTTGGACTCTAAATATCAACAGTCATTCTTTGGGTGGTGGGTGTATGGGTGTCATTACAGTGGTTGGATTGTAAATATCAACAGTTATTCATGGGGTGGTGGGTGTGTGGGTGTTATTACAGTGTTCTGATTGTAACTATCAACAGTCATTTATAGGGTGGTGGGTGTCGTTACAGTGCTTAGACTGTAAATATCAACAGTCATTTAAGGGGTGGTGGTTGTGTGGGTATCATTACAGTGCTTGGACTGTATATATCAACCATAATTCATGGGGTGGTTGGTGTGGGGGTGTCATTACAATGCTTGGACTGTAAATATCAGCAGTTAATCATGGGGTGGTGGGTGTCTGGGTGTCATTACAGTGCTTGGACTGTAAATATCAACAGTCATTTATGGGGTGGTGGGTGTATGGGTGTCATTACAGTGTTTTGATTGTAAATATCAACAGTCATTCATAGGGTGGTGGGTGTCATTAGAGTGCTTAGACTATAAATATCAACAGTTATTTATGAGGTGGTGGGTGTGTGGCTGTCATTACAGTGCTTGGACTGTAAATTTCAACAGTCATTCATGGGGTTGTGGATGTGTGGGTGTCAATACATTGCTTGGACTGTAAATATCAAAACATTCATGGTGTGGTGGGTGTGTGTTTGTTATTATTGCTTGAACTGTAAATATCAACAGTCATTCATGGGGTGGTGGGTTGCATTACAGTGCTGGGACTGTAAATATCAACAGTCATTTATTGGGTGATAAGTGTGTGGGTATCATTACAGTGCTTGGACTGTCAATATCAACAGTCATTAATGGGGTGGTGGGTGTGTTGGTGTCATTACATTGCTTGGACTGTAAATATCAACAGTCAATCATGGGGAGGTTGGTGTCATTACAGTGCTTGGACTGTAAATATCAACAGTCATTCATAAGGTGGTGGGTGTGTGGGTGTTATTACAGTACTTTGATTGTAAATATCAACAGCCATTCAGAGGGTGGTGGGTGTCATTAGAGTTCTTGGACTGTAAATATCAACAGTCATTTATATGGTGGTGGGTCTGTGGGTGTCATGAAAGTGCTTGAACTGTAAATATCAACAGTCATTTATAAGGTGGTGAGTGTGTGGGTGTCATTACAGTTCTTGGACTGTAAATATCAACCATCATTCATTGGGTGGTGGATGTGTGGGTGTCATTACAGTGCTTGGACTGTAAATATCAACAGTCATTTATAGGGTGGTGGGTGTGTGAGTGTCATTACAGAGCTTGGACTGTAAATATCAACAGTCATTCATGGGGTGGTGGGTGTGTGGATGTCATTACAGTGCTTGGACTGTAAATATCAACAGTTATTCAAATGGTGGTGGTTGTGTGGGTGTCATTACTGTGCTTGGACTGTAAATATCAACATTCATTCATGGGGTGGTGGGTGTGTGGGTGTCATTACATTGTTTTGATTGTAAATATCAACAGTCATTCATAGGGTGGTGGGTGTCATTACAGTACTTGGACTGCAAATATCAACAGTCATTCATGGGGTGGTGGTTTTTTGGTTGTCATTACAGTGCTTGGACTGTAAATATCAACTGTCATTTATGGGGTGGTGGGTGTGTGGGTGTCTTTACAGTGCTTTGACTGTAAATATCAATAGTCATTTATGGGGTGGTGGGTGTGTGTATCATTATAGTGCTTGGACTGTAAATATCAACAGTCATTCATGGGGTGATGGGTGTCATTAGATTGCTTGGACTATAAATATCAACAGTTATTTATAGGGTGGTTGGTTTGTGGGTGTCATGACAGTGCCTGGAATGTAAATATCAACAGTCTTTCATGGGGTGGTGGGTGTGTGGGTGTCATTACAGTGCTTTGACTGTAAATATCAACAGTCATTTAAGGGGTGGTGGGTGTGGGTGTCATTACAGTGTTTTGACTGTGAATATCAACAGTCATTTATAGGGTGGTGCGTGTCATTAGAGTGCTTTGACTGTAAATATTAACAGTTACTTATTGGGTGGTGGGTTTGTGGGTGTCATGACAGTGCTTGGACTGTAAACATCAACAGACAATCATTGGGTGGTGGGTTTGTGGGTGTCATTACAGTGCTTGGACTGTAAATATCAATAAAAATTTATAGGGTTCGAGGTGTGTGGGTGTCATTACAGTGTTTTGACTGTAAATGTCAACAGTCATTTATGGGGCGGTGAGTGTGGGGGTGTCATTACAGTTCTTGGACTGTAAATATCATCCATCATTCATTGGGTGTTGGGTGTGTGGGTGTCAATACAGTGCTTGTACTGTAAATATTATGGGTTATTCATGGGGTAGTGGGTGTGTGGATGTCATTTCAGTGCTTGGACTGAAAATATCAACAGTCATTCATGGGGTGGTTGGTGTGTGGGTGTTATTACAGTGTTTGGACTGTAAATATCAAATGTCATTAATGGGGTGGTGGGTTTTTGGGTGTCATTACGGTGCTTTGACTGTAAATATCAACAGTCATTTATGGGGTTGTGGGTGTGTGTGTCATTATAGTGCTTGGACTGTAAATATCAACAGTCATTCATGGAATGGTGAGTGTGTGGGTGTCATTAAAGTGCTTGGACTGAAAATATCAAGTCATTCATAGTGTGGTGGGTGTGTGTGTGTCATTAGTGCTTGGACTGTAAATATCAAAAGTCATTTATAGGGTGGTGGGTGTTTGGGTGTCATCACATTGCTTGGACTGTAAATATAAACAGTCAATCATGGGGTGGTGGTTGTGTCGGTGTCATTACAGTGCTTGGAATGTAAATATAAACAGTCATTCGTGGGGTGGTGGATGTGTAGGTGTTATTACAGTGATTACACTGTAAATATCAACAGTCATTTATTAGGTGGTGGGTGTGTGGGTGTCATTACTTTGTTTTGATTGTAAATATCAACAGTCATTCATAGGGTGGTGGGTGTCATTACAGTGCTTGGACTGTAAATATCAACAGTCATTCATGGGGTGATAGTTGTGTGGGAGTCATAACAGTGCTTGGACTGTAAATATTATCCATAATTCATGGGGTGGTGGGTGTTGGGGTGTCATTACAGTGCTTTGACTGTTAATATCAACAGTCATTCATTGGGTGGTGGGTGTGAGGGTGTCATTACAGTGCTTAGACTGTAAATATCAACAGTCATTCATGGGGTGGTGGGTGTGTAGGTGCCATTATAGTGCCTGGACTGTAAATATCAACAGTCATTCTTTTGGTCGTAGGTGTGTTGGTGCCATTACTTTGCTTGAACTGTAAATATCAAGTCATTCATGGAGTGGTGTGTGTGTTATTAGTGCTTAGACTGTAAATATCAACAGTCAACTATGGGGTGGTGGGTGTCATTACAGTGCTTGGACTGTAAATATCAACAGTCATTCATGGGGTGGTGGGTTTGTGGGTGTCATTACTGTTCTTGGACTGTAAATATTATCAGTCATTCATAGGGTGGTGGGTATGTGAGTGTCATTACAGAGCTTGGATTGTAAATATCAATAGTTATTCATGGGGTGGTGGGTGTGTGGTTGTTATTACAGTGCTTTGACTGTCAATATCAACAGTCATTCAGAGGGTGGTTAGTGTCATTACAGTGCTTGGACTGTAAATATCAACAGTTATTTATGGGGTGGTGGGTGTGTGGGTGTCTTGACAGTGCTTGGACTGTAAATATCAACAGTCATTCATAGGGTGGTGAGTGTGTGGGTGTCATTACAGTTTTCTGACCGTAAATATCAACCATCATTCATTGGGTGGTGGGTGTGTGGGTGTCATTAAAGTTCTTTGACTGTAAATATCAACAATCATTTAGAGGGTGGTGGGCGTCATTAGAGTGCTTGGACTGTAAATAATAACAGTTTTTCAAGGGGTGTTGGGTGTGTGAATGTCATCACAGTGCTTGGACTGAAAATATCAACAGTCATTTATGGGGTGGTGGGTGTGTGGGTGTCATTACAGTTCTTGGACTGTAAATATCAACAGTCATTCATGGGGTAGTTGGTGTGTGGGTGACATTACAGTGCTTGGAGTGTAAATATCAACAGTCATTCATGAGGTGATGGGTGTGTGGGTGTCATTACAGTGCTTGGAGTGTAAATATCAACAGTCATTCATGAGGTGATGGGTGTGTGGGTGTCATTACTTTGTTTTGATTGTAAATATCAACAGTCATTCATAGGGTGGTGGGTGTCATTACAGTGCTTGGACTGTAAATATCAACAGTCATTCATGGGGTGGTAGTTGTGTGGGTGTCATAACAGTGTTTAGGCTGTAAATATCAACCATAATTCATGGGGGGGTGTGTGTGTGGGTGTCATTACTGTGCTCAAACTGTAAATATTAACAGTCATTCATGGGGTGGTGGGTGTGTGGATGTCATTACACTGCTTGGACTGAAAATATCAACAGTCATTCATGGGGTGGTGGGTGTGTGGTTGTCATTACAGTGTTTGGACTATAAATATCAACTATCATTTATGGGGTGGTGAGAATGTGGGTGTCATTACAGTGGTTGGACTGTCAATATCAAAAGTCATTCTTGGAGTGTTGGGTGTGTGGGTGTCATTATAGTGTTTAGACTGTAAATATCAACCATAATTTATGGGATGGTGGGTGTGTGGGTGTCATTACATTGCTTTGACTGTAAATATCAACAGTCATTCATGGGGTGGTGGGTATGAGGGTGTCATTACAGTGCTTAGCCTGTAAATATCAAAAGTCAATCATGGGGAGGTGGGTTTGTGGGTGTCATTACAGTGCTTGGACTGTAAATATTAAGTCATTCATGGGGTGGTGGGTGGGTGGGTATCATTACAGTGCTGGGACTGTAAATATCAATTCATTCATGGGGTGGTGGGTGTGTATGTGTGTCATTAGTGCTTGGACTGTAAATATCAACATTCATTTATGGGGTGGTGGGTGGCATTACAGTGCTTGGGATTTAAATAACAACAGTCATTAATAGGATGGTGGGTGTGTGGGTGTCATTACAGTGCTTTGACTATAAATATCAACCATCATTTAGGGGGGTGGGGTGATTACCGTGCTTTTACTGTAAATATCAACAGTCATTCATAGGGTGGTTTGTGTGTGAGTGTCATTACAAAGCTTGGACTGTAAATATCAACAGTCATTCAGAGGGTGGTTTGTGTCATTAGAGTGCTTTGACTGTAAATATCAACAGTTATTAATAAGGTGGTGGATGAGTGGTTGTCATGACAGTGCTTGGACTGTAAATATCAACAGTCATTCATATATTGGTGAGTGTGTGGGTGACATTACATTTCTTGGACTGTAAAAATCAACGAATATTCATTGGGTGATGGGTGTGTAAGTATCATTATAGAGCTTGGACTGTAAATATCAACAGTCATTCATGGTGTGGTAGATGTGTGGATGTCTTTACAGTGCTTTAACTGTAAATATCAACAGTCATTCAGAGGGTGGTAGGTGTTATTAGTGTGCTTGGACTGTAAATATTAACCATCATTCAGGGAGTGGTGGGTGTGTGGGTGTTATTACAGTGTTTGGACTGTAAATATCAACCATAATTTATGGGATGGTGGGTGTGTGGGTGTCATTACATTGCTTTGACTGTAAATATCAACAGTCATTCATGAGGTGGTGGGTATGAGGGTGTCATTACAGTACTTGGATTGAAAATATCAACTGTCATTCATGGGGTGGTATGTGTTTGGGTGTCTTTATAGTGCTTGGACTGTAAATATCAACAGTCATTTATAGGGTGGTGGGTGTGTGGTTGTCATTACATGGCTTGATCTGTAAATATCAAGTCATTCATGGGGTGGTGGGTATGTGTGAGTCATTAGTGATTGGACTGTAAATATCAACAGTCATTCATTGGGTGGTGGTTGGCATTATAGTGCTTGGACTGTAAATATCAACAGTCAGTCATGGGGTGGTGGGTGTTTGGTTGTCATTAGAATGCTTGAAATGTAAATATCATTTATAATTCATGGGTGGGTGTGGGTGTGTCATTACAGTGCTTTGACTGTAAATATCAACAGTCATTCATGGGGTGGTGAGCTTGTGGGTGTCATTACAATGTTTGGACTGAAAATATCATCAGTCATTCATGGGGTGGTGGGTTGGTGGGTGTCATTACAGTGCTTGGACTGTAAATATCAAGTCATTCATGGGTTGGTGGGTGTGTGTGTGTCATTGATGCTTGGACTGTAAATAAAAACAGTCATTTATGGGGTTGTGGGTGGCATTACAGTGTTTGGAATGTAAATATCAACAGTCATTCATAGGGTGGTTGGTGTGTGGGTGTCTTTACAGTGCTCAGACTGTAAATATTAAGTGTCATTCATGTGGTGGTGGGTGTGTGGATGTCATTACAGTGCTTGGACTGTAAATATCAACAGTCATTTATGAGGTGGGTGGGTGTGTGGCTGTCATTACTGTGCTTGGACTGTAAATATCTACTGTCATTGATGGGGGGGTGGGGGGGTGGCTGTCATTACAGTGCTTGGACTGTAAATATCAACAGTAAATCATTGGGTGGTGGGTTTGTGAATGTCATTACAGTGCTTGGACTGTAAATATCAACAGTTATTCATGGAGTGGGGGGTGTGTGGGTGTCATTACAGTGCTTGGACTGTAAATATCAAGTCATTCATGGGGTGGTGGGTGTGTGTGTGTAATTAGTGCTTTGAATGTAAATATCAACAGTCATTTATGGGGTGGTGGGTGTGTTGCTGTCATTAGAATGCTTGGACTGTAAATATCAACCATAATTCATTGGGTGGTGGGTACGAGGGTGTCATTACAGTGCTTAAACTGTAAATATCAACAGTCAGTCATGGGGTGGTGGGTGTGTGGGTTTCATTACAGTGCTTGGACTAAAAATATCAACCATCATTTATGGGGTGGTGGGTGATTGGCTGTCATTAGAATGCTTGGACTGTAAATATCATCAATAATTCATGGGGTGGTTGGTGTGGGGGTGTCATTACAGTGCTTTGACTGTAAATATCAACAGTCATTCATGGGGTGGTGGGTTTGTGGGTGTCATTACAGTGCTTGGACTGTAAATATCAACAGTCATTCATGGGGTGGTGGGTTGGTGGGTGTCATTACAGTGCTTGGACTGTAAATATCAAGTCATTCATGGGTTGGTGGGTGTTTGTGTGTCATTAGTGCTTGGACTGTAAATATAAACAGTCATTTATGGGGTTGTGGGTGGCATTACAGTGCTTGGACTGTAAATATCAACAGCCATTCATAGGGTGGTTGGTGTGTGAGTGTCATTACAGAGCTTGGACTGTAAATATGAATATACATTCATTGGGTAGTGGGTGTGTTGATGTTATTACAGTGCTTGGACTTTAAAATTCAACAGTCATATAAGGAGTGGTAGGTGTGTGGCTGTCATTACATTGTTTGGACTGTAAATATCAACAGTCAGTCATGGGGTGGTGGGTGTGTGGATGTAATTACAGTGCTTGGACTGTAAATATCAACAGTCATTTATGGGGTGGTGGGTGTGTGGCTGTCATTAGAATGGTTGGACTGTAAATATCAACAATAATTCATGTGGTGGGGGGTTTGGGGGTGTTATTACAGGGCTTTCACTGTAAATATTAATAGTCATTCATGGGGTGGTAGGTGTTTGGGTGTCCTTATAGTGCTTGGACTGTAAATATCAACAGTCATTCATGGGTTGGTTGGTGTGTGGGTGTCATTACATGGCTTGGAGTGTAAATATGAACTAGTTTATGGGGTGGTGGGTATGTGTGTGTCATTAGTGCTTGGACTGTAAATATCAACATTTATTCATGGGATAGTGGGTGGCATTACAGTGCTTGGACTGTAAATATCAACAGTCATTCATGGGGTGATGGGTGTGTGGGTGTTATTACAGTGCTTGGACTGTAAATATCAACAGTCATTTACAGGGTGGTGGGTGTGTGGCTGTCATTACAGTGTTTGGACTGTAAATATCAACAGTCAATCATGGGGTGGTGGGTTTGTGGGTGTTATTACAGTGCTTGGACTGTAAATATCAACAGTCATTCATGGGGAGGTGAGTTTGTGTGTCAATTATCATGTGGTTGTTGTGTGGATGTCATTACAGTGCTTGGACTGTAAATATTAACAGTCAATTATGAGGTGGTGGGTGTGTGGGTTTCATTACAGTGATTGGACTGTAAATATCAACAGTCATTCATTAAATGGTGGGTGTGTGGGTGTCATTACAGTGTTTTTTATTGTAAATATCAACAGTCATGGGGTGGTAGGTGTGTGGGTGTCATTAGAGTGCTGGGACTGTAAATATCAACAGTCATTCATTGGGTGGTGGGTGTTTGGGTGTCTATGCAGTGCTTAGACTTTAAATATCAACAGTCAATCATGATGTGGTGGGTGTGTTGGTGTCATTACATTGCTTGGACTGCAAATATGAACAGTCATTCATGGGGTGGTGGGTGTGTGGGTGTCATTACAGTGCTTGGACTGTAAATATCAAGTCATTTATGGGGTGGTGGGTTTGTGTGTGTCAGTAGTGCTTGGACTGTAAATATCAACAGTTATTCATGGGGTGGTGAGTGGCATTACAGTGCTTGGACTGTAAATATCAACAGTCATTCAAAGGTTGGTGGGTGTGTGGGTGTCATTACAGTTTTCTGACCGTAAATATCAACCATCATTCATTGGGTGGTGGGTGTGTGGGTGTCATTAAAGTTCTTTGACTGTAAATATCAACAATCATTTAGAGGGTGGTGGGCGTCATTAGAGTGCTTGGACTGTAAATAATAACAGTTTTTCAAGGGGTGTTGGGTGTGTGAATGTCATCACAGTGCTTGGACTGAAAATATCAACAGTCATTTATGGGGTGGTGGGTGTGTGGGTGTCATTACAGTTCTTGGACTGTAAATATCAACAGTCATTCATGGGGTAGTTGGTGTGTGGGTGACATTACAGTGCTTGGAGTGTAAATATCAACAGTCATTCATGAGGTGATGGGTGTGTGGGTGTCATTACAGTGCTTGGAGTGTAAATATCAACAGTCATTCATGAGGTGATGGGTGTGTGGGTGTCATTACTTTGTTTTGATTGTAAATATCAACAGTCATTCATAGGGTGGTGGGTGTCATTACAGTGCTTGGACTGTAAATATCAACAGTCATTCATGGGGTGGTAGTTGTGTGGGTGTCATAACAGTGTTTAGGCTGTAAATATCAACCATAATTCATGGGGGGGTGGGTGTGTGGGTGTCATTACTGTGCTCAAACTGTAAATATTAACAGTCATTCATGGGGTGGTGGGTGTGTGGATGTCATTACACTGCTTGGACTGAAAATATCAACAGTCATTCATGGGGTGGTGGGTGTGTGGTTGTCATTACAGTGTTTGGACTATAAATATCAACTATCATTTATGGGGTGGTGAGTATGTGGGTGTCATTACAGTGGTTGGACTGTCAATATCAAAAGTCATTCTTGGAGTGTTGGGTGTGTGGGTGTCATTATAGTGTTTAGACTGTAAATATCAACAGTCATTTATGGGGTGGTGGGTGTTTGGCTGTCATTACAGTGCTTAGCCTGTAAATATCAAAAGTCAATCATGGGGAGGTGGGTTTGTGGGTGTCATTACAGTGCTTGGACTGTAAATATTAAGTCATTCATGGGGTGGTGGGTGGGTGGGTATCATTACAGTGCTGGGACTGTAAATATCAATTCATTCATGGGGTGGTGGGTGTGTATGTGTGTCATTAGTGCTTGGACTGTAAATATCAACAGTCATTTATGGGGTGGTGGGTGGCATTACAGTGCTTGGGATTTAAATAACAACAGTCATTAATAGAATGGTGGGTGTGTGGGTGTCATTACAGTGCTTTGACTATAAATATCAACCATCATTTAGGGGGGTGGGGTGATTACCGTGCTTTTACTGTAAATATCAACAGTCATTCATAGGGTGGTTTGTGTGTGAGTGTCATTACAAAGCTTGGACTGTAAATATCAACAGTCATTCAGAGGGTGGTTTGTGTCATTAGAGTGCTTTGACTGTAAATATCAACAGTTATTAATAAGGTGGTGGATGAGTGGTTGTCATGACAGTGCTTGGACTGTAAATATCAACAGTCATTCATATATTGGTGAGTGTGTGGGTGACATTACATTTCTTGGACTGTAAAAATCAACGAATATTCATTGGGTGATGGGTGTGTAAGTATCATTATAGAGCTTGGACTGTAAATATCAACAGTCATTCATGGTGTGGTAGATGTGTGGATGTCTTTACAGTGCTTTAACTGTAAATATCAACAGTCATTCAGAGGGTGGTAGGTGTTATTAGTGTGCTTGGACTGTAAATATTAACCATCATTCAGGGAGTGGTGGGTGTGTGGGTGTTATTACAGTGTTTGGACTGTAAATATCAACCATAATTTATGGGATGGTGGGTGTGTGGGTGTCATTACATTGCTTTGACTGTAAATATCAACAGTCATTCATGGGGTGGTGGGTATGAGGGTGTCATTACAGTACTTGGATTGAAAATATCAACTGTCATTCATGGGGTGGTATGTGTTTGGGTGTCTTTATAGTGCTTGGACTGTAAATATCAACAGTCATTTATATGGTGGTGGGTGTGTGGTTGTCATTACATGGCTTGATCTGTAAATATCAAGTCATTCATGGGGTGGTGGGTATGTGTGAGTCATTAGTGATTGGACTGTAAATATCAACAGTCATTCATTGGGTGGTGGTTGGCATTATAGTGCTTGGACTGTAAATATCAACAGTCAGTCATGGGGTGGTGGGTGTTTGGTTGTCATTAGAATGCTTGAAATGTAAATATCATTTATAATTCATGGGGTGGTGGGTGTGGGTGTGTCATTACAGTGCTTTGACTGTAAATATCAACAGTCATTCATGGGGTGGTGAGCTTGTGGGTGTCATTACAATGTTTGGACTGAAAATATCATCAGTCATTCATGGGGTGGTGGGTTGGTGGGTGTCATTACAGTGCTTGGACTGTAAATATCAAGTCATTCATGGGTTGGTGGGTGTGTGTGTGTCATTGATGCTTGGACTGTAAATAAAAACAGTCATTTATGGGGTTGTGGGTGGCATTACAGTGTTTGGACTGTAAATATCAACAGTCATTCATAGGGTGGTTGGTGTGTGGGTGTCTTTACAGTGCTCAGACTGTAAATATTAAGTGTCATTCATGTGGTGGTGGGTGTGTGGATGTCATTACAGTGCTTGGACTGTAAATATCAACAGTCATTTATGAGGTGGGTGGGTGTGTGGCTGTCATTACTGTGCTTGGACTGTAAATATCTACTGTCATTGATGGGGGGGTGGGGGGGTGGCTGTCATTACAGTGCTTGGACTGTAAATATCAACAGTAAATCATTGGGTGGTGGGTTTGTGAATGTCATTACAGTGCTTGGACTGTAAATATCAACAGTTATTCATGGAGTGGGGGGTGTGTGGGTGTCATTACAGTGCTTGGACTGTAAATATCAAGTCATTCATGGGGTGGTGGGTGTGTGTGTGTAATTAGTGCTTTGAATGTAAATATCAACAGTCATTTATGGGGTGGTGGGTGTGTTGCTGTCATTAGAATGCTTGGACTGTAAATATCAACCATAATTCATTGGGTGGTGGGTACGAGGGTGTCATTACAGTGCTTAAACTGTAAATATCAACAGTCAGTCATGGGGTGGTGGGTGTGTGGGTTTCATTACAGTGCTTGGACTAAAAATATCAACCATCATTTATGGGGTGGTGGGTGATTGGCTGTCATTAGAATGCTTGGACTGTAAATATCATCAATAATTCATGGGGTGGTTGGTGTGGGGGTGTCATTACAGTGCTTTGACTGTAAATATCAACAGTCATTCATGGGGTGGTGGGTTTGTGGGTGTCATTACAGTGCTTGGACTGTAAATATCAACAGTCATTCATGGGGTGGTGGGTTGGTGGGTGTCATTACAGTGCTTGGACTGTAAATATCAAGTCATTCATGGGTTGGTGGGTGTTTGTGTGTCATTAGTGCTTGGACTGTAAATATAAACAGTCATTTATGGGGTTGTGGGTGGCATTACAGTGCTTGGACTGTAAATATCAACAGCCATTCATAGGGTGGTTGGTGTGTGAGTGTCATTACAGAGCTTGGACTGTAAATATGAATATACATTCATTGGGTAGTGGGTGTGTTGATGTTATTACAGTGCTTGGACTTTAAAAATCAACAGTCATATAAGGAGTGGTAGGTGTGTGGCTGTCATTACATTGTTTGGACTGTAAATATCAACAGTCAGTCATGGGGTGGTGGGTGTGTGGATGTAATTACAGTGCTTGGACTGTAAATATCAACAGTCATTTATGGGGTGGTGGGTGTGTGGCTGTCATTAGAATGGTTGGACTGTAAATATCAACAATAATTCATGTGGTGGGGGGTTTGGGGGTGTTATTACAGGGCTTTCACTGTAAATATTAATAGTCATTCATGGGGTGGTAGGTGTTTGGGTGTCCTTATAGTGCTTGGACTGTAAATATCAACAGTCATTCATGGGTTGGTTGGTGTGTGGGTGTCATTACATGGCTTGGAGTGTAAATATGAACTAGTTTATGGGGTGGTGGGTATGTGTGTGTCATTAGTGCTTGGACTGTAAATATCAACATTTATTCATGGGATAGTGGGTGGCATTACAGTGCTTGGACTGTAAATATCAACAGTCATTCATGGGGTGATGGGTGTGTGGGTGTTATTACAGTGCTTGGACTGTAAATATCAACAGTCATTTACAGGGTGGTGGGTGTGTGGCTGTCATTACAGTGTTTGGACTGTAAATATCAACAGTCAATCATGGGGTGGTGGGTTTGTGGGTGTTATTACAGTGCTTGGACTGTAAATATCAACAGTCATTCATGGGGAGGTGAGTTTGTGTGTCAATTATCATGTGGTTGTTGTGTGGATGTCATTACAGTGCTTGGACTGTAAATATTAACAGTCAATTATGAGGTGGTGGGTGTGTGGGTTTCATTACAGTGATTGGACTGTAAATATCAACAGTCATTCATTAAATGGTGGGTGTGTGGGTGTCATTACAGTGTTTTTGATTGTAAATATCAACAGTCATGGGGTGGTAGGTGTGTGGGTGTCATTAGAGTGCTGGGACTGTAAATATCAACAGTCATTCATTGGGTGGTGGGTGTTTGGGTGTCTATGCAGTGCTTAGACTTTAAATATCAACAGTCAATCATGATGTGGTGGGTGTGTTGGTGTCATTACATTGCTTGGACTGCAAATATGAACAGTCATTCATGGGGTGGTGGGTGTGTGGGTGTCATTACAGTGCTTGGACTGTAAATATCAAGTCATTTATGGGGTGGTGGGTTTGTGTGTGTCAGTAGTGCTTGGACTGTAAATATCAACAGTTATTCATGGGGTGGTGAGTGGCATTACAGTGCTTGGACTGTAAATATCAACAGTCATTCAAAGGTTGGTGGGTGTGTGGGTGTCATTACAGTGCTTGGACTATAAATATCAACCATCATTTATGGGGTGGTGGGTGTGTGGGTGTCATTACAGTGCTTGGACTGTAAATAACAACAGTCATTCATGGGGAGGTGAGTTTGTGGGTATCATTACAGTGCTTGGACTGTAAATATCAACTGTCATTCATGGGGTGGTGGGTTGGTGGGGGTCATTACAGTGCTTGGACTATAAATATCAAGTCATTCATGGGTTGGTGGGTGTGTGTGTATAATTAGTGCTCGGACTGTAAATATCAACAGTCATTTATGGGTTTGTGGGTGTCATTACAGTGCTTGGACTGTAAATATTAACAGTCATTCATAGGGTGGTTGGTGTGTGAGTGTCATTACAGAGCTTGGACTGTAAATATCAATAGTCATTCATTGGGTGGTGGTTGTGTGGATGTCATTACAGTGCTTGGACTGTAAATATCAACCGTCATTTATGGGGTGGTGGGTGTGTGGCTTTCATTACAGTGTTTGGACTGTAAATATCAACAGTCAGTCATGGGGTTGTGGGTGTGTGGATGTCATTACAGTGTTTGGACTGTAAAAATCAAGTCATTTATGGGGTGGTGGGTTTGTGTGTGTCAGTAGTGCTTGGACTGTAAATATCAACAGTTATTCATGGGGTGGTGAGTGGCATTACAGTGCTTCGACTGTAAATATCAACAGTCATTCAAGGGGTGGTGGGTGTGTGGGTGTCATTACAGCTCTTGGACTATAAATATCAACCATCATTTATGGGGTGGTGGGTGTGTGGGTGTCATTACAGTGCTTGGACTGTAAATAACAACAGTCATTCATGGGGAGGTGGGTGTGTGGGTATCATTACAGTGCTTGGACTGTAAATATCAACAGTCATTCATGGGGTGGTGTGTTGGTGGGGGTCATTACAGTGCTTGGACTATAAATATCAAGTCATTCATGGGTTGGTGTGTGTGTGTGTATAATTAGTGCTCAGACTGTAAATATCAACAGTCATTTATGGGTTTGTGGGTGTCATTACAGAGCTTGGACTGTAAATATCAATAGTCATTCATTGGGTGGTGGGTGTGTGGATGTCATTACAGTGCTTGAACTGTAAATATCAACAGTCATTTATGGGGTGGTGGGTGTGTGGCTTTCATTACAGTGTTTGGACTGTAAATATCAACAGTCAGTCATGGTGTGGTTGGTGTGTGGATGTCATTATAGAGCTTGGACTGTAAATATCAACAGTCATTTATGGGGTGGTGGGTGTGTGGCTGTCATTAGAATGCTTGGACTGTAAATATCAACCATAATTCATAGGGTGGTGGGTGTGGGAGTGTCATTACAGTGCTTTGACTGTAAATATCAACAGTCATTCATGGGGTGATGGGTATGAAGGTGTCATTACAGTGCTTAAACTGTAAATATCAACAGTCATTTATGGGGTGGAAGGTTTCATTATAGTGCTTTGACTGTTAATATCAACAGTCTTTCATGGGGTGGTTGGTGTGTGGGTGTCATTACATAGCTTGGACTGTAAATATCAAGTCATTTATGGGGTGGTGGGTATGTGTGTGTTATTAGTGCTTGGACTGTAAATATCAAAAGTCATTCATGGGATGGTGGGTTGCATTACATTGATTGGACTGTAAATATCAACAGTCATTCATAGGGTGATGGGTGTGTGGGTGTCATTACAGTGCTTGGACTGTAAATCTCAACAGTCAGTCATGGGGTGGTGGGTTTGTGGGTGTTATTACAGTGCTTGGATTGTAAATATCAACAGTCAATAATTCGGTGGTAGGTGTGTGTGTGTCATTACAGTGCTTGAACTATAAATATTAAGTCAATCATGGGGTGGTGGGTGTGTGTGTCATTAGTGCTTGGACTGTAAATATCAACAGTCATTCATGAGGTGGTGGGTGGCATTACAGTGCTTGGACTGTAAATATCATCCATCATTAATTGGGTGGTGGGTGTGTGGGTGTCATCACAGTGATCAGACTGTAAATATTAAGAGTCATTGACAGTATGGTGGGTGTGTGGATGTCATTACAGTGCTTGGACTGTAAATATCAACAGTCATTTATGGGGTGGTGGGAGTGTGGCTGTCATTACAGTGCTTGGACTGTAAATATCTACTGTCATTTATGGGATGGTGGGTGTGTGAGTGTCATTACAGAGCTTGGACTGTAAATATTAACAGTCAATCATGAGGTGGTGGGTGTGTGGGTTTTATTACAGTGATTGGACTGTAAATATCAACAGTTATTTATTGGATGGTGGGTGTGTGGGTGTCATTACAGTGTTTTGATTGTAAATATCAACAGTCATAGGGTGGTGGGTGTGTGGGTGTCATTAGAGTGCTTGGACTGTAAATATCAACAGTCATTCATTGGGTGGTGGGTGTTTGGGTGTCATTAGAGGGCTTGGACTGTAAATATCAACAGTCATTCAAGGGGTGGTGGGTGTGTGGGTGTCATTACAGTGTTTTGACGGTAAATATTAACAGTCATTCATAGGGTGGTGGGTGTCATTACAGTTCTTGGACTGTAAATGTCAATACAGTGCTCAGACTATAAATATTAACAGTCATTCATGGGGTGGTGGGTGTGTGGATGTCATTACAGTGCTTGGACTGAAAATGTCAACAGTCATTCATGGGGTGGTGAGTGTGTGGGTGTCATTACAGTGCTTGGACTATAAATAATAACCGTCATTTATGGGGTGGTGGGTGTGTGGTGTCATTACAGTGCTTGGACTGTAAATATTAACAGTCATTCATAGGGTGGTGGGTGTGTGAGTGTCATTACAGAACTTGGACTGTAATTATCAACATTCATTTATGGGGTAGTGGGTTTGTGGGTGTTATTACAATGCTTGGAGAGTAAATATCAAAAGTCATTCTTGGGGTGGTGGGTGTGTGGGTGTCATTACAGTGCTTAAAATGTAAATATCAACAGTCATTTATGGGGTGGTAAGTGTGTGGCTGTCATTACAGTGCTTGGATTGTAAATATCAACAGTCAATTATTGGGTGGTGGGTTTGTGGGTTTTATTACCGTGCTTGGACTGTAAATATCGACGGTCATTTATGGGGTGGTGGGTGTGTGGGTGTCATTACAGTGTTTTGATTGTAAATATCAACAGTCATTCATAAGTTGGTGTGTGTCATTAGAGTGCTTGGACTGTAAATATCAACAGTCATTCATGGGGTGGTTGGAGTGTAGGTGTCATTACAGTTCTTGGACTGTAAATATCAACCATAATTTATTGGGTGGTTGGTGTGTGAGTGTCATTACAGAGCTTGGACTGTAAATATCAACAGTCATTTATGGGGTGGTGGGTGTGTGGGTGTCATTAGCGTGCTTGGACTGAAAATATCAACAGTCATTCATCGGGTGGTGGGTGTCATGACAGTGCTTGAACTGTAAATATCAACAGTCATTCATGGGTTGGTGAGTGTGTGGGTGTCATTACAGTTCTTCAACTGTAAATATCTACCATCATTCATTGGGTGGTGGGTGTGTGGGTGTCATTACAGTGCTTAAAATGTAAATATCAACAGTCATTTATGGGGTGGTAAGTGTGTGGCTGTCATTACAGTGCTTGGATTGTAAATATCAACAGTCAATTATTGGGTGGTGGGTTTGTGGGTTTTATTACCGTGCTTGGACTGTAAATATCGACGGTCATTTATGGGGTGGTGGGTGTGTGGGTGTCATTACAGTGTTTTGATTGTAAATATCAACAGTCATTCATAAGTTGGTGTGTGTCATTAGAGTGCTTGGACTGTAAATATCAACAGTCATTCATGGGGTGGTTGGAGTGTAGGTGTCATTACAGTTCTTGGACTGTAAATATCAACCATAATTTATTGGGTGGTTGGTGTGTGAGTGTCATTACAGAGCTTGGACTGTAAATATCAACAGTCATTTATGGGGTGGTGGGTGTGTGGGTGTCATTAGCGTGCTTGGACTGAAAATATCAACAGTCATTCATCGGGTGGTGGGTGTCATGACAGTGCTTGAACTGTAAATATCAACAGTCATTCATGGGTTGGTGAGTGTGTGGGTGTCATTACAGTTCTTCAACTGTAAATATCTACCATCATTCATTGGGTGGTGGGTGTGTGGGTGTCATTACAGTGCTTGGACTGAAAATATCAACAGTCAATTATTGGGTGGTGGTTTTGTGGGTGTCATTACAGTGCTTGGACTGTAAATATCAACAGTTATTCATGGGTGGGTGGGTGTGTGGGTGTCGTTACAGTGTTTTAATTGCAAATATCAACAGTCATCCATGGGGTGGAGGGGGTGAGGGTGTCATTACAGTGCTTGGACTGTAAATATCAACATTCATTCATGGGGTGGTTGGTGTGTAGGTGTCATTACAGTTCTTGGACTGTAAATATCAACCATAATTCATTGGGTGGTAGGTGTGGGGTGTCATTACAGTGTTTTTACTGTAAATATCAACAGTCATCCATGGGGTGGTGGGGGTGAGGGTGTCATTACAGTGCTTGGACTGTAAATATCAACAGTCATTCATGGGGTGGTTGGTGTGTGGATGTCATTATAGTGCTTGAACTGTAATATGACAGTGCTTGGACTATAAATATCAACAGTCATTTATAGGGTGGTGGGTGAGTGGATGTCATTACAGTGCTTGGACTGAAAATATCAACAGTCATTAATGGGGTGGTGGATGTGTGGGTGTCATTACAGTTCTTGGACTGTAAATATTAACAGTCATTCATAGGTTTGTAGGTGTGTGGATGTCATTACAGTGCTTTGACTGAAAATGTAAACAGTCATTCATGGGGTGGTAGGTGTGTGGGTGTCATTACAGTGCTTGGACTATAAAAATCAAATGTCATTTATGGGGTAGAAGGTGTGTGGATGTCATTACAGTGCTTGGACTGTAAATATCAAGAGTCATTCATGGAGTGGTGGGTATGTGGTGTCATTAAAGTGATTGGACTATAAATATATAGAGTCATTCATGAGGTGGTGTGTGTGTGTGTCATTACAGTGCTGAGACTGTAAATATCAACAGTCATTTATTGGGTGGTGGGTGTGTAGGTGTCATTACAGTGCTTGGACTGTAAATATCAACAGTTAATTATGGGGTGGTGGGCCTGTAGGTGTCATTACAGTGCTTGGACTGTAAATAACAGCAGTAATTTATGGGGTGGTTTGTGTGTGGGTTTCATTACAGTGTTTTGACTATAAATATCAACAGTCATTTATTGGGTGGTGGGTGTCATTAGAGTGCTTGGACTGTAAATATCAACAGTCATTCATGGGGTGGTGGGTGTCATGACAGTGTTTGGTGTGTAAATATCAACAGTCATTAATGGGATGGTAAGTGTGTGGGTGTCATTACAGTTCTTGGACTGTAAATATCAACCATTATTCATTTGGTGGTGGGTGTGTGGGTGACATTACAGTGCTTGGACTATAAATATCAACTGTCATTTATGGGGTGGTGGGTGTGTGGATGTCATTACAGTTCTTGGACTGTAAATATCAACCATTATTCATTTGGTGGTGGGTGTGTGGGTGACATTACATTGCTCATACTGTAAATATTAACAGTCATTCATCGGGTGGTGGGTGTGTGGTTGTCATTACAGTGCTTGGACTGAAAATATCAAAAGTCATTCATGGGGTGGTGGTTGTGTGGGTGTCATTACAGTGCTTGGACTATAAATATCAACTGTCATTTATGGGGTGGTGGGTGTGTGGGTGTCATTACATTGCTTGGACTGTAAATATCAGCAGTCATTTATAGGGTGGTGGGTGTGTGGGTTTTATTACAGTTCTTGGACTGTAAATATCAACTATTATTCATTGGGTAGTGGGTGTGTGGGTGACATTACAGTGCTTGGACTGTAAATATTAACAGTCATTCATGGGATAGTGAGTGTGTCGATGTCATTACAGTGCTTGGACTGAAAATATCAACAGTCATTCATAAGGTGGTAGGTGTGTGGGTTTCATTACCGTGCTTGGACTATAAATATCAACCGTCATTTATGGGGTGGTGGGTGTGTGGGAGTCATTACAGTGTTTGGACTGTAAATATCAACAGTCATTCATAGGGTGGTTGGTGTGTGAGTGTCATTACAGAGCTTGGACTGTAAATATCAACATTCATTAATGGAGTGGTGGGTGTGTGGGTGTCATTACAGTGCTTGGACTGTAAATATCAACAGTCATTCATGGGGTGGGGGGTGTGTGGGTGTCATTACAGTGTTTTAACTATAAATATTAACATACATTTATTGGGTGGTTAGTGTCATTAGAGTGTTTGGACTGTAAATATCAACAGTCATTCATGGGGTGGTGGATTTGTGGGTGTCATTACAGTGCTTGGACTGTAAATATCAACAGTAATTCATAGGGTGATGGGTGTGTGGGTGTCATTACAGTGTTTTGACTGTAAATATCAACAGTCATTTATTTGGAGGTGGGTGTGCGGGTATCATTACAGTCCTTTGACTGTAAATATCAACTATCATTTATTGGGTAGTCGGTGTGTGGATGACATTACAGTGCTTGGACTGTAAATATTAACAGTCATTCATGGGGTGGTAGGTGTGAAGATGTCATTACAGTACTTGGACTGAAAATATCAACTGTCATTCATGGGAAGGTGGGTGTGTGGGTTTAATTACAGTTCTTGGACTGTAAATATCAACCATCATTCATTGGGTGGTGGGTGTGTGGGTGACATTACAGTGCTTGGAGTGTAAATATTAATAGTCATTCATGGGGTGGTTGGTGTGTAGGTGTCATTACAGTTCTTGGACTGTAAATATCAACCATAATTCATTGGGTGGTGGGTGTGGGGGTGTCATTACAGTGTTTTGACTGTAAATATCAACATTCATCCATGGGGTGGTGGGGGTGAGGGTGTCATTACAGTGCTTGGACTGTAAATATCAACAGTCATTCATAGGGTGGTTGGTGTGTGGATGTCATTATAGTGCTTGAACTGAAATATGACAGTGCTTGGACTATAAATATCAACAGTCATTTATGGGGTAGTGGGTGTGTGGATGTCATTACAGTGCTTGGACTGTTAATATCAACTGTCATTAATGGGGTGGTGGATGTGTGGGTGTCATTACAGTTCTTGGACTGTAAATATTAACAGTCATTCATGGGGTGGTAGGTGTGTGGATGTCATTACAGTGCTTTGACTGAAAATGTAAACAGTCATTCATGGGGTGGTAGGTGTGTGGGTGTCATTACAGTGCTTGGACTATAAAAATCAAATGTCATTTATGAGGTAGAAGGTGTGTGGATGTCATTACAGTTCTTGGACTGTAAATATCAACAGTCATTCATAGGGTGGTGGGTGTGTGAGTTGTCATTACAGAGCTTGGACTGTAAATATCAAGAGTCATTCATGGAGTGGTGGGTGTGTTGTGTCATTAAAGTGATTGGACTATAAATATATAGAGTCATTTATGGGGTGGTGTGTGTGTGTTTGTAATTACAGTGCTTAGACTGTAAATATAAACAGTCATTTATTGGTTGGTGGGTGTGTAGGTGTCATTACAGTGCTTGGACTGTAAATATCAACAGTCAATTATGGGGTGGTGGGCCTGTGGGTGTCATTACAGTGCTTGGACTGTAAATAACAGCTGTCATTTATGGGGTGGTTTGTGTGTGGGTGTCATTACAGTAGTTTGACTATAAATATCAACAGTTATTTATTGGGTGGTGGGTGTCATTAGAGTGCTTGGACTGTAAATATCAACACTCATTCATGGGGTGGTGGGTGTCATGACAGTGCTTGGACTGTAAATATCAACAGTCATTAATGGGATGGTATGTGTGTGGGTTTCATTACAGTTCTTGGACTGTAAATATCAATCATTATTTATTTGGTGGTGTAGGTGTGGGTGTTATTACAGTGCTCATACTGTAAATATTAACAGTTATTCATAGGGTGGTGGGTGTGTGTATGTCATTACAGTGCTTGGACTGAAAATATCAAAAGTTATTCATGGGGTGGTGGGTGTGTGGGTGTCATTACAGTGCTTGGACTATAAATATCAACTGTCATTTATAGGGTGGTGGGTGTGTGGGTGTCATTACATTGCTTGGACTGTAAATATCAACAGTCGTTTATAGGGTGGTGGGTGTGTGGGTTTTATTACAGTTCTTGGACTGTAAATATCAACTATTATTCATTGGGTAGTGGGTGTATGGGTGACATTACAGTGCTTGGACTGTAAATATTAACAGTCATTCATGGGATAGTGGGTGTGTCGATGTCATTACAGTGCTTGGACTGAAAATATCAACAGTCATTCATAGGGTGGTAGGTGTGTGGGTGTCATTACAGTGCTTGGACTATAAATATCAACTGTCATTTATGAGGTGGTGGGTGTGTGGGTGTCATTACAGTGTTTGGACTGTAAATATCAACAGTCATTCATAGGGTGGTGTGTGTGTGAGTGTCATTACAGAGCTTGGACTGTAAATATCAACATTCATTAATGGAGTGGTGGGTGTGTGGGTGTCATTACAGTGCTTGGACCGTAAATATCAACAGTCATTCATGGGGTGGGGGGGGTGTGGGTGTCAGTACAGTGTTTTAACTATAAATATTAACATACATTTATTGGGTGGTTAGTGTCATTAGAGTGCTTGGACTGTAAATATCAACAGTCATTCATGGGGTGGTGGATGTGTGGGTGTCATTACAGTGCTTGGACTGTAAATATCAACAGTAATTCATAGGGTGATGGGTGTGTGGGTGTCATTACAGTGTTTGGACTGTAAATATCAACAGTCATTTATTTAGAGGTGGGTGTGTGGGTATCATTACAGTCCTTGGACTGTAAATATCAACCATCATTTATTGGGTGGTGGGTGTGTGGATGACATTACAGTGCTTGGACTGTAAATATTACCAGTCATTCATGGTGTGGTAGGTGTGTAGATGTCATTACAGGGCTTGGACTGAAAATATCAACTGTCATTCATGGGATGGTGGGTGTGTGGGTTTAATTACAGTTCCTGGACTGTAAATATCAACCATCATTCATTGGGTGGTGGGTGTGTGGGTGACATTACAGTGCTTGGACTGTAAATATTAACAGTCATTCATGGGGTGGTGGGTCTGTAGGTGTTATTATAGTGCTTGGACTGTTAATATAATCAACAGTCATTTATGGGGTGGTGGGTGTGTGGGTGTCATTACAGTGCTTGGACTGTAAATATCAACAGTCATTTATTAGGTGGTGGGTGTGTGGGTATCATTACAGTCCTTGGAATGTAAATATGAACTATTATTCATAGGGTGGTGGGTATGTGGGTGACATTACAGTGCTTGGACTATAAATATTAACAGTCATTCATGGGGTGGGGGGTGTGTGGGTGTCATTACAGTGTTTTAACTATAAATATTAACATACATTTATTGGGTGGTTAGTGTCATTAGAGTGCTTGGACTGTAAATATCAACAGGCATTCATGGGGTGGTGGATGTGTGGGTGTCATTACAGTGCTTGGACTGTTAATATCAACAGTAATTCATAGGGTGATGGGTGTGTGGGTGTCATTACAGTGTTTGGACTGTAAATATCAACAGTCATTTATTGGGAGGTGGGTGTGTGGGTATCATTACAGTCCTTGGACTGTAAATATCAATCATCATTCATTGGGTGGTGGGTGTGTGGGTGACATTACAGTGCTTGGAGTGTAAATATTAATAGTCATTCATGGGGTGGTTGGTGTGTAGGTGTCATTACAGTTCTTGGACTGTAAATATCAACCATAATTCATTGGGTGGTGGGTGTGGGGGTGTCATTACAGTGTTTTGACTGTAAATATCAACATTCATCCATGGGGTGGTGGGGGTGAGGGTGTCATTACAGTGCTTGGACTGTAAATATCAACAGTCATTCATAGGGTGGTTGGTGTGTGGATGTCATTATAGTGCTTGAACTGAAATATGACAGTGGTTGGACTATAAATATCAACAGTCATTTATGGGGTAGTGGGTGTGTGGATGTCATTACAGTGCTTGGACTGATAATATCAACAGTCATTAATGGGGTGGTGGATGTGTGGGTGTCATTACAGTTCTTGGACTGTAAATATTAACAGTCATTCATGGGGTGGTAGGTGTGTGGATGTCATTACAGTGCTTGGACTATAAAAATCAAATGTCATTTATGAGGTAGAAGGTGTGTGGATGTCATTACAGTTCTTGGACTGTAAATATCAACAGTCATTCATAGGGTGGTGGGTGTGTGAGTTGTCATTACAGAGCTTGGACTGTAAATATCAAGAGTCATTCATGGAGTGGTGGGTGTGTGGTGTCATTAAAGTGATTGGACTATAAATATATAGAGTCATTTATGGGGTGGTGTGTGTGTGTTTGTAATTACAGTGCTTAGACTGTAAATATAAACAGTCATTTATTGGGTGGTGGGTGTGTAGGTGTCATTACAGTGCTTGGACTGTAAATATCAACAGTCAATTATGGGGTGGTGGGCCTGTGGGTGTCATTACAGTGCTTGGACTGTAAATAACAGCTGTCATTTATGGGGTGGTTTGTGTGTGGGTGTCATTACAGTAGTTTGACTATAAATATCAACAGTTATTTATTGGGTGGTGGGTTTCATTAGAGTGCTTGGACTGTAAATATCAACACTCATTCATGGGGTGGTGGGTGTCATGACAGTGCTTGGACTGTAAATATCAACAGTCATTAATGGGATGGTATGTGTGTGGGTTTTATTACAGTTCTTGGACTGTAAATATCAATCATTATTTATTTGGTGGTGGGTGTGTGGGTGTTATTACAGTGCTCATACTGTAAATATTAACAGTTATTCATAGGGTGGTGGGTGTGTGTATGTCATTACAGTGCTTGGACTGAAAATATCAAAAGTCATTCATGGGGTGGTGGGTGTGTGGGTGTCATTACAGTGCTTGGACTATAAATATCAACTGTCATTTATAGGGTGGTGGGTGTGTGGGTGTCATTACATTGCTTGGACTGTAAATATCAACAGTCGTTTATAGGGTGGTGGGGTGTGGGTTTTATTACAGTTCTTGGACTGTAAATATCAACTATTATTCATTGGGTAGTGGGTGTGTCGATGTCATTACAGTGCTTGGACTGAAAATATCAACAGTCATTCATAGGGTGGTAGGTGTGTGGGTGTCATTACAGTGCTTGGACTATAAATATCAACTGTCATTTATGAGGTGGTGGGTGTGTGGGTGTCATTACAGTGTTTGGACTGTAAATATCAACAGTCATTCATAGGGTGGTGTGTGTGTGAGTGTCATTACAGAGCTTGGACTGTAAATATCAACATTCATTAATGGAGTGGTGGGTGTGTGGGTGTCATTACAGTGCTTGGACCGTAAATATCAACAGTCATTCATGGGGTGGGGGGGGTGTGGGTGTCATTACAGTGTTTTAACTATAAATATTAACATACATTTATTGGGTGGTTAGTGTCATTAGAGTGCTTGGACTGTAAATATCAACAGTCATTCATGGGGTGGTGGATGTGTGGGTGTCATTACAGTGCTTGGACTGTAAATATCAACAGTAATTCATAGGGTGATGGGTGTGTGGGTGTCATTACAGTGTTTGGACTGTAAATATCAACAGTCATTTATTTAGAGGTGGGTGTGTGGGTATCATTACAGTCCTTGGACTGTAAATATCAACCATCATTTATTGGGTGGTGGGTGTGTGGATGACATTACAGTGCTTGGACTGTAAATATTACCAGTCATTCATGGGGTGGTAGGTGTGTAGATGTCATTACAGGGCTTGGACTGAAAATATCAACTGTCATTCATGGGATGGTGGGTGTGTGGGTTTAATTACAGTTCTTGGACTGTAAATATCAACCATCATTCATTGGGTGGTGGGTGTGTGGGTGACATTACAGTGCTTGGACTGTAAATATTAACAGTCATTCATGGGGTGGTGGGTGTGTAGGTGTTATTATAGTGCTTGGACTGTTAATATAATCAACAGTCATTTATGGGGTGGTGGGTGTGTGGGTGTCATTACAGTGCTTGGACTGTAAATATCAACAGTCATTTATTAGGTGGTGGGTGTGTGGGTATCATTACAGTCCTTGGAATGTAAATATGAACTATTATTCATTGGGTGGTGGGTATGTGGGTGACATTACAGTGCTTGGACTATAAATATTAACAGTCATTCATGGGGTGGGGGGTGTGTGGGTGTCATTACAGTGTTTTAACTATAAATATTAACATACATTTATTGGGTGGTTAGTGTCATTAGAGTGCTTGGACTGTAAATATCAACAGTCATTCATGGGGTGGTGGATGTGTGGGTGTCATTACAGTGCTTGGACTGTTAATATCAACAGTAATTCATAGGGTGATGGGTGTGTGGGTGTCATTACAGTGTTTGGACTGTAAATATCAACAGTCATTTATTGGGAGGTGGGTGTGTGGGTATCATTACAGTCCTTGGACTGTAAATATCAATCATCATTTATTGGGTGGTGGGTTTGTGGATGACATTACAGTGCTTGGACTGTAAATATTAACACTCATTCATGGGGTGGTAGGTGTGCAGATGTCATTACAGTGCTTGGACTGAAAATATCAACTGTCATTCATGGGATGGTGGGTGTGTGGGTTTAATTACAGTTCTTGGACTGTAAATATCAACCATCATTCATTGGGTGGTGGGTGTGTGGGTGACATTACAGTGCTTGGACTGTAAATATTAACAGTCATTCATGGGGTGGTGGGTGTGTAGGTGTTATTATAGTGCTTGGACTGTAAATATCAACAGTCATTTATGGGGTGGTGGGTGTGTGGGTGTCATTACATTGATTGGACTAAAAATATAAAGTCACTCATTGAGTGGTTGGTGTGGGTGTGTCATTAGTGCTTGGAATATAAATATCAACAGTCATTCATGGGGTGGTGGGTGGCATTACAGTGCTTGGACTCTAAATATCAACAGTAATTCATAGGGTGATGGGTGTGTGGGTGTCATTACAGTGCTTGGACTGTAAATATCAAGAGTCATTTCTTGGGTGGTGGGTGTGTGGGTATCATTACAGTCCTTGGAATGTAAATATCAACCATTATTCATTGGGTGGTGGTTATGTGGGTGACATTACAGTGCTTGGACTGTAAATATCAACAGTCATTCAAGGGGTGGTGGGTGTGTATGTGTCATTACAGTGCTTGGACTGTAAATATCAAAAGTCATTCTTTTCGGTGGTGGGTGTGTGGGTGTCATTACAGTGCTTAGACTGTAAATATCAACAGTCATTTGTGGGGTAGTGGGTGTCATTAGAGTGCTTGGACTGTAAATTTCAACAGTCATTCATGGATTGGTGTGTGTGTTGGTGTCATTACAGTGCTTGGACTGTAAATATCAACCATAATTAATGGGGTGGTGGGTGTGGGGGTGTCACTACAGTGCTTGGACTGTAAATATCAACATTCATTCATGGGAAGGTGGATGTGTTGGTGTCATTATAGTGCTTGAACTGTTAATATCAACAGTCATTCATGGGGTGGTGGGTGTGTGGGTGTCATTACATTGCTTGGACTGTAAATATCAAGTCATTCATGAGGTGTTGGGTGTGTGTGTGTCATTATAGTTCTTGGACTGTAAATATCAACAGTCAATCATTGGGTGTTGGGTGCGTGGGTTTCATTACATTGCTTGGACTGTAAATATCAAGTCATTCATTGGGTGGTGGGTGTGTGTGTCATTAGTGCTTGGACTGTAAATATCAAGTCATTCATGGGGTAGTGGGTGGCATTACAGTGATTGGACTCTAAATATCAACAGTAATTCATATGGTGATGGGTGTGTGGGTGTCATTGCAGTGCTTGGACTGTAAATATTAACAGTAATTCATGGAGTTGTGGGTGTTTGGGGGTCTATGCATTGCTTGGACTGTAAATATCAACCGTCAATCATGGGGTGGTGGGAGTGTGGGTGTCATTACAGTGCTTGGACTGTAAATATAAACAGTCATTCATGTGGTGGTGGGTGTGTGGGTGTCATAACAGTGTTTTGACTGTAAATATTTACAGTCATTCATAGGGTGGTGGGTGTCATTAGAGTGCTTGGACTGTAAATATCAACAGTTTTTCATGGGGTGGTGGGTGTGTGGGTGTCATGACAGTGCTTGGACTGTAAATATCAACCATAATTAATGGGGTTGTAGGTGTGGGGGTGTCATTACAGTGCTTGGACTGTAAATATCAACAGTCATTCATGGGATAGTGGATGTGTGGGTGTCAGTATAGTGCTTGAACTGTTAATATCAACAGTCATTCATGGTGTGGTGGGTGTGTGGGTGTCATTACATTGCTTGGACTGTAAATATCAAGTCATTCATCGGGTGTTGGGTGTGTATGTGTGTCATTAGTGCTTGGACTGTAAATATCAACAGTCATTCTTGGGGTGGTGGTTGGCATTACAGTGCTTGGACTCCAAATATCAACAGTCATTTATGGGGTGGTGGGTGGCATTACAGTGCTTGGACTCCAAATATCAACAGTCATTCATGGGGTGATGGGTGTGTTTGTGTCATTACAGAGCTTGGACTGTAAATATCAACAGTCATTCATGGGGTTGTGGGTGTCTTGGTGTCTGTGCGGTGCTTGGACTGTAAATATCAGCAGTCAATCATGGGGTGGTGGGTTTGTGGGTGTCATTACTGAGCTTGGACTGTAAATATCAACAGTCATTCATGGGGTGGTGGGTTTGTGGGTGTCATTACAGTGTTTTGATTGTAAATATCAACAGTCATTTATAGGGTGGTGGGTGTCATTAGAGAGCTTGGACTGTAAATATCAACAGTCATTCATTGGGTGATTGGTGTGTGGGTGTTATTACAGTGCTTGGACTGTAAATATCAACCATAATTCATGGGGTTGAGGGTGTGAGGGTGTCATTACAGTGCTTAGACTGTAAATATCAACAATCATTTATGGGGTGGCGGGTATGTGGATGTCATTACAGTGCATGGACTGAAAATATCAATTGTCATTCATGGGGTGATGGGTGTGTGGGTGTCATTACATTGCTTGGACTGTAAATATGAAGTCATTCATTGGGTGGTGGATGTGTGTGTGTCATTTGTGCTTGGATTGTAAATATCAACAGTCATTCATGGGGTAGTGGGTGGCATTACAGTGATTGGACTCTAAATATCAGCAGTAATTCATATGGTGATGGGTGTGTGGGTGTCATTACAGTGATTGGACTGTAAATATTAACATTAATTCATGGGGTAGTGGGTGTGGGGGTGTCATTACAGTGCTTTGACTGTAAATATCAACAGTCATTTATGGGGTGGTGGGTGTGTGGATGTCATTACAGTGCATGGACTGAAAATATCAATTGTCATTCATGGGGTGATGGGTGTGTGGGGGTCATTACATTGCTTGGACTGTAAATATCAACCGTGATTTATGGGGTGGTAAGTGTGTGGGTGTCATTACAGTCCTTGGACTGTAATTATCAACCATAATTAATAGGGGGGTTAGTGTGAGTGTGTTATTACAGTGTTTGGACTTTAAATATTAACAGTCATTAATTTGGTGGTGGATGTGTGGGTGTCATTATAGTGCTTGAACTGTAAATATCAACAGTCATTCATGGGGTGGTGGGTGTGTGGGTGTCATTACATTGCTTCAACTGTAAATATCAAGTCATTCATGGGGTGGTGGGTGTGTGTGTGTCATTTGTGCTTGGACTGTAAATATCAACAGTCATTCATTGGGTGGTGGGTGGCATTACAGTGCTTGGACTCTAAATATCAACAGTCATTCATGGGGTGATGGGTGTGTGGGTGTCATTACAGAGCTTGGATTGTAAATATCAACAGTCATTTATGGGGTTGTGGGTGTCTGGGTGTCTGTGCAATGCTTGGACTGTAAATATCAACAGTCATTAATGGGGAGGTGGGTGTGTGGGTGTCATTACATTGCTTGTACTGTAAATATCAAGTCATTTATTGGGTGGTGGGTGTGTGTGTGTCATTATTGCTTGGACTGTAAATATCAACAGTCATTCACGGGGTTATGGGTGGCATTACAATGATTGGACTCTAAATATAAAAAGTAATTCATAGGGTGATGGGTGTTAGGGAGTCATTACAGTGCTTGGACTGTAATTATTAACAGTCATTCATGGGGTTGTGGGTGTTTGGGTGTCTATGCATTGTTTGGACTGTAAATATCAACAGTTAATTATGGGGTGGTTGGTGTGTTGTGTCATTACATTGCTTGGACTGTAAATATTAACAGATATTCATGGGGTGGTGGGTGTGTGGGTGTCATTACAGTGTTTTGACTGTATATATTAACAGTCATTCAAAGGGTGGTGGGTGTCATTAGAGTGCTTAGACTCTAAATATCAACAGTTTTTTATGGGATGGTGGGTGTGTGGGTGTCTTGACAGTGTTTGGACTGTAAATATCAACAGTCATTCATGGGGTGGGGAATGTGTGGGGGTTATTACAGTTATTCGACTGTAAATATCAACCATTATTCATTGGGTGGTGGGTGTGTGGCTGTCATTACAGTGTTCAGACTGTAAATATTAAGAGTCATTTATGGGGTGGTGGGTGTGTGGATGTCATTACAGTGCATGGACTGAAAATATCAACTGTCATTCATAGGGTGGTGAGTGTGTGGGTGTTATTACAATTCTTGGACTGTAAATATCAATCATCATTCAATGGGTGGTGGGTGTGTGGGTGTCATTACAGTGCTCAGACTGTAAATATTAACAGTTATTCAAGGGGTGGTGGGTGTGTGGATGTCATTACAGTGCATGGACTGTAAATATCAACTGTCATTTAAGGGGTGGTCGGTGTGTGGGTGTCATTACAATGCTCAGACTGTAAATAATAAGTGTAATTTATTGGATAGTGGGTGTGTCGATGTCATTACATTGCTTGGACTGAAAATATCAACAGTCATTCTTAGGGTGGTAGGTGTGTGGGTGTTATTACAGTGCTTGGACTATAAATATCAACAGTCATTTATTGGGTGGTGGGTGTGTGGGTGTCATTACAGTGCTTGGACTGTAAATATAAACAGTCATTCATGTGGTGGTGGGTGTGTGTGTGTCATTACATTGCTTGGACTGTAAATATCAAGTCATTCATGGGGTGTTGGGTGTGTGTGTGTGTCATTAGTGCTTGGACTGTAAATATCAACAGTCATTCATGGGGTGGTGGGTGGCATTACAGTGCTTGGACTCCAAATATCAACAGTCATTCATGGGGTGGTGGGTGGCATTACAGTGCTTAGACTCCAAATATCAACAGTCATTCATAGTGTGATGGGTGTGTTTGTGTCATTACAGAGCTTGGATGGTAAATATCAACAGTTATTCATGGGGTTGTGGGTGTCTGGGTGTCTGTGCAGTGCTTGGACTGTAAATATCAGCAGTCAATCATGGGGTGGTAGGTGTGTGGGTGTCATTACAGAGCTTGGATTGTAAATATCAACAGTCATTCATGGGGTAGTGGGTGTGTGGGTGTCATTACAGTGTTTTGATTGTAAATATCAACAGTCATTCATAGGGTAGTGGGTGTCATTAGAGTGCTTGGACTGTAATTATCAACAGTCATTCATGGGGTGGTTGGTGTGTGGGTGTCATTACAGTACTTGGACTGTAAATATCAACCATAATTCATGGGGTGGTGGGTGTGGGGGTGTCATTACAGTGCTTTAACTGTGAATATCAACAGTCATTCATGGGATGGTGGGTGTGAGGGTGTCATTACAGTGCTTAGACTGTAAATATCAACAGTCATTCATGGGGTGGTGGGTGTGTGGGTGTCATTACAGTGTTTTGATTGTAAATATTAACAGTCATTCATAGGGTAGTGGGTGTCATTAGAGTGCTTGGACTGTAATTATTAACAGTCATTTATGTGGTGGTTGGTGTGTGGGTGTCATTACAATGCTTGGACTGTAAATATCAACCATAATTCATGGGGTGGTGGGTGTGAGGTTGACATTACAGTGCTTGGACTGTAAATATTAACAGTCATTCATGGGGTGGTAGGTGTATAGATGTCATTACAGTGCTTGGACTGAGAATATCAACTGCCATTTATTGGGTGGTGGGTGTGTAGGTGTCATTAGAGTGCTTGGACTGTAATTATCAACAGTCATTTCTGGGGTGGTGGGTGTGTGGGTGTCATTACAGTGCTTGGACTGTTAATATCAACAGTCATTCATAGGGTGGTGGGTGTGTGAGTGTCATTACAGAGCCTGGACTGTAAATATCAACAGTCATTCATGGGGTGGTGGGTGTGGGGGTGTCACTACAGTGCTTGAACTGTAAATATCAACAGTCATTCATGGGAAGGTGGATGTGTGGGTGTCATTACAGAGCTTGGACTGTAAATATCAACAGTCATTCATGGATTGGTGTTTGTGTTGGTGTCATTACAGTGCTTGGACTGTAAATATCAACCATAATTAATGGGGTGGTGGGTGTGGGGGTGTCACTACAGTGCTTGGACTGTAAATATCAACAGTCATTCATGGGAAGGTGGATGTGTGGGTGTCATTATAGTGCTTGAACTGTTTATATCAACAGTCATTCATGGGGTAGTGGGTGTGTGGGTGTCATAACATTGCTTGGACTGTAAATATCAAGTCATTCATGGGGTGTTGGGTGTGTGTGTGTCATTAGTGCTTGGACTGTAAATATCAACAGTCATTCATGGGGTGGTGGGTGGCATTACAGTGCTTGGACTCCAAAATTTTAACAGTCATTCATAGGGTGATGGGTGTATTTGTGTCATTAAAGAGCTTAGACGGTAAATATCAACAGTTATTCATGGGGTTGTGGGTGTCTGGGTGTCTTTGCAGTGCTTGGACTGTAAATATCAGCAGTCAATCATGGGGTGGTAGGTGTGTGGGTGTCATTACAGAGCTTGGACTGTAAATATCAACAGTCATTCATGGGGTGGTGGGTGTGTGGGTGTCATTACAGTGTTTTGATTGTAAATATCAACAGTCATTCATGGGGTAGTGGGTGTCATTAGAGTGCTTGGACTGTAATTATCAACAGTCATTCATGGGGTGGTTGGTGTGTGGGTGTCATTACAGTGCTTGGACTGTAAATATCAACCATAATTCATGGGGTGGTGGGTGTGTGGGTGTCATTACAGTGCTTGGACTGTAAATATCAACCATAATTCATGGGGTGGTGGGTGTGGGGGTGTCATTACAGTGCTTTAACTGTGAATATCAACAGTCATTCATGGGGTGGTGGGTGTGAGAGTGTCATTACAGTGCTTAGACTGTAAATATCAACAGTCATTCATGGGGTGGTGGGTGTGTGGGTGTCATTATAGTGCTTGGACTGTAAATATCAACAGTCAATCATGGGGTGTTGGGTATGTGGGTGTCATTACATTGCTTGGACTGTAAATATCAAGTCATTCATTGGATGTTGGGTGTGTGTGCGTCATTAGTGCTTGGACTGTAAATATCAACAGTCATTCATGGGGTAATGGGTGGCATTACAGTGATTGGACTCTAAATATCAACAGTAATTCATAGGGTGATGGGTGTGTGGGTGTCATTACAGTGCTTGGACTGTAAATATTAATAGTAATTCATGGGGTTGTGGGTGTTTGGGTGTCTATGCATTGCTTGGACTGTAAATATCAACAGTCAATCATGGGGTGGTGGGTGTGTGGGTGTAATTACAGTGCTTGGACTGTAAATATAAACAGTCATTCAAGGGGTGGTGGGTGTGTGGGTGTCATAACAGTGCTTGGACTGTAAATATCAACAGTCATTCATAGTGTGGTGAGTGTCATTAGAGTGATTGGACTGTAAATATCAACAGTTTTTCATGGGGTGGTGGGTGTGTGGGTGTCATTACAGTGCTTGGACTGAAAATATCAACAGTCATTTATTGGGTGGAGGGTGTGTGGGTATCATTACATTCTTTGGACTGTAAATATCAACCATCATTCATTGTGTGCTGGGTGTATGGGTGACATTACAATGCATGAACTGAAAATAACAACAGTTATTCATGGGGTAGTAGGTGTGTGGGTGTCATTACAGAGCTTGGACTTTAAATATCAGCCATCATTTATAGGGTGGTGGGTGTGTGGGTGTCATTACAGTGCTTAGACTGTAAATATCAACAGTCATTCATATGGTGGTGGGTGTGTGAGTGTCATTACAGTACTTGGACTGTAAATGTCAACAGTTATTATTTGGGTGGTGGGTGTGTGGTGTCATTACAGTGCTTGGACTGTAAATATCAACAGTCAATCATGGGGTGGTGGGTGTATGGGTGTCATTACAGTGTTTTAACTATAAATATCAACATTCATTTATTGAGTAGTGGGTGTCATGACAGTGCTTGGACTGTAAATATCAACAGTCATTCATAGGGTGGTGCGTGTGTGGGTGTCATGACAGTGCTTGGACTGTAAATATCAACAGTCATTCATAGGGTGGTGAGTGTGTGGGTGTCATTACAGTTCTTGGACTGTAAATATCAACCATCATTCATTAGGTGGTGGTTGTGTGGGTGTCATTAAAGTGCTCGGACTGTAAATATTAACAGTCATTCATGGGGTGGTGGGTGTGTGGGTGTCATTACAGTGTTTTGATTGTAAATATTAACAGTCATTCATAGGGTAGTGGGTGTCATTAGAGTGCTTGGAATGTAATTATCAACAGTCATTTATGGGGTGGTTGGTGTGTGGGTGTCATTACAGTGCTTGGACTGTAAATATCAACCATAATTCATTGGGTGGTGGGTGTGGGGGTGACATTACAGTGCTTGGACTGTAAATATTAACAGTCATTCATGGGGTGGTAGGTGTATAGATGTCATTACAGTGCTTGGACTGAGAATATCAACTGCCATTTATGGGGTGGTGGGTGTGTGGGTTTCATTACAGTTCTTGGACTGTAAATATCAACCATCATTCATTGGGTCGTTGGTGTGTGGGTGACATTACAGTGCTAGGACTGTAAATATTAACAGCCATTCATGGGGTTGTGAGTGTGTAGGTGTCATTATAGTGCTTGGACTGTAAATATCAACAGTCACTCATGAGGTTGTGGGTCTGTGGGTGTCATTACATTGCTTGGACTGTAAATATCAAGTCATTCATTATGTGGTGTGTGTGTGTGTGTGTCATTAGTACTTGGACTGTAAATATAAACATATATTCATGGGGTGGTGGGAGTCATTACAGTGCTTGGACTCTAAATATCAACAGTAATTCATAGGGTGAGGGGTGTGTGGGTGTCATTACAGTCCTTGGACTGTAAATATCAACCATCATTCATTGGGTGGTGGGTGTATGGGTGACATTACAGTGCTTGAACTGTAAATATTAACAGTCATTCATGGGGTGGTAGGTGTGTAGATGTCATTACAGTGCTTGGACTGAAAATATCAACTGTCATTCATGGGTGGTGGGTGTGTGGGTGACATTACAGTGCTTGGACTGTAAATATAAACAGTCATTCATGGGGTGGTAAGTGTGTGGATGTCATTAAAGTGCTTGGACTGAAAATAACAACAGTTATTCATGGGGTAGTAGGTGTGTGGGTGTCATTACAGAGCTTGGACTTTAAATATCAGCCATCATTTATATGGTAGTGGGTGTGTGGGTGTCATTACAGTGCTTAGACTGTAATTATCAACAGTCATTCATATGGTGGTGGGTGTGTGAGTGTCATTACAGTACTTGGACTGTAAATGTCAACAGTTATTAATTGGGTGGTGGGTGTGTGGGTGTCATTACAGTGCTTGGACTGTAAATATCAACAGTCAATTATGGGGTGGTCGGTGTGTGGGTGTCATTACAGTGCTTGAACTGTAAATATCAACAGTCATTTCTGGGGTTGTGGGTGTATGGGTGTCATTACAGTGTTTTAACTATAAATATCAACATTCATTTATTGGGTAGTGGGTGTCATGACAGTGCTTGGACTGTAAATATTAACAGTCATTTATAGGGTGGTGCGTGTGTGGGTGTCATGACAGTGCTTGGACTGTAAATATCAACAGTCATTCATAGGGTGGTGAGTGTGTGGGTGTCATTACAGTTCTTGGACTGTAAATATCAACCATCATTCATTAGGTGGTGCTTGTGTGGGTGTCATTAAAGTGCTCAGACTGTAAATATTAACAGTCATTAATGGTGTGGTGGGTGTGTGGATGTAATTACAGTGCTTGGACTAAAAATATCAACAGTCATTCATGGGGTGGTGGGTGTATGAGTGTCATTACAGTGTTTTAACTATAAATATCAACATTCATTTATTGGGTGATGGGTGTCATGACAGTGCTTGGACTTTAAATAACAACAGTCATTCATAGGGTTGTGCATGTGTGGGTGTCATGACAGTGCTTGGACTGTAAATATCAACAGTCATTCATTTGGTGGTGAGTGTGTGGGTGTCTTTACAGATCTTGGACTGTAAATATCAACATTCATTCATTAGGTGGTGGGTGTGTAGGTGTCATTACAGTGCTGAGACTGTAAATACTAACTGTCATTCATGGTATGGTGGGTGTGTGGATGTAATTACAGTGTTTGGACTAAAAATATCAACAGTCTTTCATGGGGTGGTGGGTGTGTGGGTGTCATTACAGTGCTTGGACTATAAAAATCAACCGTCATTTCTGGGGTGGTGGGTGTGTGGGTGTCATTACAGTGCTTGGACTGTTAATATCAACAGTCATTCATAGGGTGGTGGGTGTGTGAGTGTCATTACAGAGCCTGGACTGTAAATATCAACAGTCATTCATAGGGTGGTGGGTGTGTATGTGTCATTACAGTGCTTGGACTGTAAATATCAAAAGTCATTCTTTTCGGTGGTGGGTGTGTTGGTGTCATTACAGTGCTTAGACTGTAAATATCAATAGTCATTTGTGGGGTAGTTGGTGTCATTAGAGTGATTGGACTGTAAATTTCAACAGTCATTCATGGATTGGTGTTTGTGTTGGTGTCATTACAGTGCTTGGACTGTAAATATCAACCATAATTAATGGGGTGGTGGGTGTGGGGGTGTCACTACAGTGCTTGGACTGTAAATATCAACAGTCATTCATGGGAAGGTGGATGTGTGGGTGTCATTATAGTGCTTGAACTGTTAATATCAACAGTCATTCATGGGGTAGTGGGTGTGTGGGTGTCATAACATTGCTTGGACTGTAAATATCAAGTCATTCATGGGGTGTTGGGTGTGTGTGTGTCATTAGTGGTTGGACTGTAAATATCAACAGTCATTCATGGGGTGGTGGGTGGCATTACAGTGCTTGGACTCCAAATATCAACAGTCATTCATGGGGTGATGGTTGTATTTGTGTCATTACAGAGCTTGGACGGTAAATATCAACAGTTATTCATGGGGTTGTGGGTGTCTGGGTGTCTGTGCAGTGCTTGGACTGTAAATATCAGCAGTCAATCATGGGGTGGTAGGTGTGTGGGTGTCATTACAGAGCTTGGACTGTAGATATCAACAGTCATTCATGGGGTGGTGGGTGTTTGGGTGTCATTACAGTGTTTTGATTGTAAATATCAACAGTCATTCATGGGGTAGTGGGTGTCATTAGAGTGCTTGGACTGTAATTATCAACAGTCATTTATGGGGTGATTGGTGTGTGGGTGTCATTACAGTGCTTGGACTGTAAATATCAACCATAATTCATGGGGTGGTGGGTGTGGGGGTGTCATTACAGTGCTTTAACTGTGAATATCAACAGTCATTCATAGGATGGTGGGTGTGAGGGTGTCATTACAGTGCTTAGACTGTAAAAATCAACAGTCATTCATGGGGTGGTGGGTGTGTGGGTGTCATTACAGTGTTTTGATTGCAAATATTAACAGTCATTCATAGGGTAGTGGGTGTCATTAGAGTGCTTGGACTGTAATTATCAACAGTCATTCATGGGGTGGTTGGTGTGTGGGTGTCATTACAGTGCTTGGACTGTAAATATCAACCATAATTCATTGGGTGGTGGGTGTGGAGGTGTCATTACAGTGCTTTAACTGTGAATATCAACAGTCATTCATGGGGTGGTGGGTGTGAGAGTGTCATTACAGTGCTTAGACTGTAAATATCACCAGTCATTCATGGAGTGGTGGGTGTGTGGGTGTCATTATAGTGCTTGGACTGTAAATATCAACAGTCAATCATGGGGTGTTGGGTATGTGGGTGTCATTACATTGCTTGGACTGTAAATATCCAGTCATTCATTGGATGGTGGGTGTGTGTGCGTCATTAGTGCTTGGACTGTAAATATCAACAGTCATTCATTTGGTAATGGGTGGCATTACAGTGATTGGATTCTAAATATCAACAGTAATTCATAGGGTGATGGGTGTGTGGGTGTCATTACAGTGCTTGGACTGTAAATATTAATAGTAATTCATGGGGTTGTGGGTGTTTGGGTGTCTATGCATTGCTTGGACTGTAAATATCAACAGTAAATCATGGGGTGGTGGGTGTGTGGGTGTAATTACAGTGCTTGGACTGTAAATATAAACAGTCATTCAAGGGGTGGTGGGTGTGTGGGTGTCATAACAGTGCTTGGACTGTAAATATCAACAGTCATTCATAGTGTGGTGAGTGTCATTAGAGTGATTGGACTGTAAATATCAACAGTTTTTCATGGGGTGGTGGGTGTGTGGTTGTCATTACAGTGCTTGGACTGTAAATATAAACAGTCATTCATGGAGTGGTGGGTGTGTGGATGTCATGAAAGTGCTTTGAATGAAAATAACAACAGTTATTCATGGGGTAGTAGGTGTGTGGGTGTCATTACAGAGCTTGGACTTTAAATATCAACCGTCATTTATAGGATGGTGGGTGAGAGGGTGTCATTACAGTGCTTAGACTGTAAATATCAATAGTCATTTGTGGGGTAGTGGGTGTCATTAGAGTGCTTGGACTGTAAATTTCAACAGTCATTCATGGATTGGTGTGTGTGTTGGTGTCATTACAGTGCTTAGACTGTAAATATCAACAGTCATTCATGGGGTTGTGGGTGTTTGAGTGTCTATGCATTGCTTGGACTGTAAATATCAACAGTCAATCATGGGGTGGTGGGTGTGTGGGTGTCATTACAGTGTTTGGACTGTAAATATCAACCGTCATTAATGGGGTGGTGGGTGTGTGGGTGTCATAACAGTGTTTTGACTGTAAATATTAACAGTCATTCATATGTTGGTGGTTGTCATTAGTGTGCTTGGACTGTAAATATCAACAATTTTTCATGGGGTGGTGGGTGTGTGGGTGTCATGACAGTGCTTGGACTGTAAATATCAACAGTCATTCATGGGGTGGTGAGTGTGTGGGGGTTATTACAGTTCTTGGACTGTAAATATCAACCATCATTTATTGGGTGGTGGGTTTGTGGGTGTCATTACAGTGCTCAGACTGTAAATATTAACAGTCATTAATGGGGTGGTGGGTATGTGGATGTCATTACATTGCTTGGACTGAAAATATCATCTGTCATTCATGGAGTGGTGAGTGTGTGGTTGTTATTACAATTCTTGGACTGTAAATATCAACCATCATTCATTGGGTGTTGGGTGTGTAGATGTCATTACAGTGCTCAGACTGTAAATATTAACAGTCATTCATGGGGTGGTAGGTGTGTGAATGTCATTACAGTGCATGGACTAAAAATTAAATTGCCATTCATGGAGTGGTGGGTGTCATTACATTGCTTGGACTGTAAATATCAAGTCATTCATTGAGTTGTGGGTGTGTGTGTGTCATTATTGCTTGGACTGTAAATATCAACAGTCATTCATGGGGTGGTGGGTGGCATTACAGTGATTGGAATCTAAATATCAAAAGTAATTTATAGGGTTATGGGTGTGTGGGTGTCATTACACTGCTTGTACTGTAATTATTAACAGTCATTCATGGGGTTGTGGGTGTTTGGGTGTCTATGCATTGTTTGGACTGTAAATATCAACAGTTAATCATGGGGTGGTAAGTGTGTGGTGTCATTACAGTGCTTGGACTGTATATATTAACAGTCATTCATAGGGTGGTGGGTGTCATTAGAGTGCTTGGACTGTAAATATTAACAGTCATTCATGGGGTGGTGGGTGTGTGGATGTCATTACAGTGCATGGACTAAAAATATCAATTGTCATTCATGGGGTGGTGGGTGTCATTATCATGGGGTGGGGAGTGTATGGGTGTTATTACAGTTCTTGGACTGTAAATATCAACCATCATTCATTAGGTGGTGGGTGTGTGGCTGTCATTACTGTGCTCAGACTGTAAATATTAACAGTCATTCATGGGGTGGTGGGTGTTTGGATGTCATTACATTGCATGGACTGAAAATATCAACTGTCATTAATGGGGTGGTGAGTGTGTGGGTGTTATTACAATTCTTGGACTGTAAATATCAATCATCATTCAATGGGTGGTGGGTGTGTGGGTGTCATTACAGTGCTCAAACTGTAAATATTAACAGTTATTCATGGGGTGGTGGGTGTGTGGATGTCATTACAGTGCATGGACGGAAAATATCAACTGTCATTCAAGGGGTGGTGGGTGTGTGGGTGTCATTACAGTGCTTGGACTGTAAATATCAAAAGTCATTCTTGGGGTGGTGAGTGTGTGGGTGTCATTACAATGCTTAGACTCTAAATAATAACAGTCATTTATGGGGTGGTGGGTGTGTGGGTGTCATTACAGTGCTTAGACTGTAAATATCAACAGTTATTTATGGGGTGGTGGGTGTGTGGGTTTAATTACAGTGCTTAGACTGTAAATATCAAATGTCATTCTTAGGGTAGTGGGTGCCATTACATTGCTTAGACTGTAAATATCAACAGTCATTTATGGGGTGGTGGGTGTGTGGGTGTCATTACAGTGCTTGGACTGTAAATATCAACATTCATTTATGGAGTGGTGGGTGTCATTACAGTGCTTGGACTGTAAATATCAACAGTCATTCATGGGGTGGTGGTTGTGTGGGTGTCATAACAGTGTTTTGACTGTAAATATTAACAGTCATTCATATGTTGGTGGGTGTCATTAGTGTGCTTGGACTGTAAATATCAACAATTTTTCATGGGGTGGTGGGTGTGTGGGTGTCATGACAGTGCATGGACTGTAAATATCAACAGTCATTCATGGGGTAGTGAGTGTGTGGGGGTTATTACAGTTCTTGGACTGTAAATATCAACCATCATTCATTGGGTGGTGGGTGTGTGGGTGTCATTACAGTGCTTAGATTGTAAATATTAACAGTCATTCATCGGGTGGTGGGTATGTGGATGTCATTACATTGCTTGGACTGAAAATATCAACTGTCATTCATGGAGTGGTGAGTGTGTGGGTGTTATTGCAATTTTTGGACTGTAAATATCAACCATCATTCATTGGGTGGTGGGTGTGTGGGTGTCATTACTGTGCTCGGACTGTAAATATTAACAGTCATTCATGGGGTGGTGGGTGTGTGGGTGTCATGACAGTGCATGGACTAAAAATATCAATTGTCATTCATGGGGTGGTGGTTGTCATTACATTGCTTGGACTGTAAATATCAAGTCATTCATTAAGTGGTGGGTGTGTGTGTGTCATTATTGCTTGGACTGTAAATATCAACAGTCATTCATGGCGTGGTGGGTGGCATTACAGTGATTGGAATCTAAATATCAAAAGTAATTTATAGGGTGATGGGTGTGTGGGTGTCATTACAGTGCTTGGACTGTAATTATTAACAGTCATTCATGGGGTTGTAGGTGTTTGAGTGTCTATGCATTGTTTGGACTGTAAATATCAACAGTTAATCATGGGGTGGTGGGTGTGTGGTGTCATTACAGTGCTTGGACTGTATATATCAGCAGTTATTCATGGGGTGGTGGGTGTGTGGGTGTCATTACAGTGTTTTGACTGTATATATTATCAGTCATTCATAGGGTGTTGTGTGTCATTAGAGTGCTTGGACTGTAAATATTAACAGTTTTTCATGGGGTGGGGAGTGTATGGGTGTTATTACAGTTCTTGGACTGTAAATATCAACCATCATTCATTGGGTGGTGGATGTGTGGCTGTCATTACAGTGCTCAGACTGTAAATATTAACAGTCATTCATGGGGTGGTGGGTGTGTGGATATCATTACAGTGCATGGACTGAAAATATCAACTGTCATTCATGAGGTGGTGAGTGTGTGGGTGTTATTACAATTCTTGGACTGTAAATATCAATCATCATTCAATGGGTGGTGGGTGTGTGGGTGTCATTACAGTGCTGAGACTGTAAATATTAACAGTTATTCATATGGTTGTGGGTGTGTGGATGTCATTACAGTGCATGGACGGAAAATATCAACTGTCATTCAAGGGGTGGTGGGTGTGTGGGTGTCATTACAGAGCTTGGACTGTAAATATCAACCGTCACTTATGGGGTGGTGGGTGTGTGGGTTTAAATACAGTGCTTAGAGTGTAAATATCAAATGTCATTCTTAGGGTAGTGGGTGCCATTACATTGCTTAGACTGTAAATATCAACAGTCATTTATGGGGTGGTGGGTGTGTGGGTGTCATTACAGTGCTTGGACTGTAAATATCAACAGTCATTTATGGAGTGGTGGGTGTGTGGGTGTCATTACAGTGCTTGGACTCTAAATATCAACAGTCATTCATGGGGTGGTGGGTGTGTGGGTGTCATTACAGTGCTTAGACTGTATATATTAACAGTCATTTATTGGGTGGTGGGTGTGTGAGTATCATTTCAGAGCTTGGACTGTAAATATCAACAGTCATTCTGGGTGTGGTTGGTGTGTAGGTGTCATTACAGTGCTTGGACTGTAAATATCAAAAGTCATTCGTGGGGTTGTGGGTGTGTGGGTGTCATTACATTGCTTAGACTGTAAATATCAACAAACATTTATTGGGTGGTGTGTGTGTGGCTGTCATTACAGTGCTTGGACTGTAAATATCAACAGTCAATTATGGGGTGGTGGGTGTGTTGGTGTCATTATAGTGCTTGGACTGAAAATATCAACAGTCATTCAAGGGGTGTTGGGTGTGTGGGTGTCATTACAGTGCTTGGACTGTAAATATTAACTGTGATTTATAGGGTGGTGGGTGTGTAGGTGTCATTACAGTGTTTGGACAGTAAATATCAAAAGTCATTCTTGGGGTGGTGAGTGTGTGGGTGTCATTACAATGCTTAGACTCTAAATAATAACAGTCATTTATGGGGTGGTGGGTGTGTGGGTGTCATTACAGTGCTTAGACTGTAAATATCAACAGTTATTTATGGGGTGGTGGGTGTGTGGCTGTTATTACAGTGTTTGGACTGTAAATATCAACAGTCAATCATGGGGTGGTGGGTGTGTGGGTGTCATTACAGTGCTTGGACTGTAAATATCAACAGTCATTCATGGGGTGGTGGGTGTGTGGGTGTCATAACAGTGTTTTGACTGTAAATATTAACAGTCATTCATATGTTGGTGTGTGTCATTAGAGTGCTTGGACTGTAAATATCAACAATTTTTCATGGGGTGGTGGGTGTGTGGGTGTCATGACAGTGCTTGGACTGTAAATATCAACAGTCATTAATGGGATGGTGAGTGTGAGGGGGTTATTACACTTCTTGGACTGTTAATATCAACCATCATTCATTGGGTGGTGGGTGTGTGGGTGTCATTACAGTGCTTAAAATGTAAATATTAACAGTTATTCATGGAGTGGTGGGTGTGTGGCTGTCATTACAGTGCTTGGACTGTAAATATCAACAGTCAATCATGAGGTGGTGGGTGTGTGGGTGTCATTACAGTGTTTTGATTGTAAATATCAACAGTCAATTATAGGTTGGTTGGTGTCATTAGAGTGCTTGGATAGTAAATATCAACAGTCATTCATGGGGTGGTGGGTGTGTGGGTGACATTACATTGCGTGGACTGTAAATATCAACCATAATTCATGGGGTGGTGGGTGTGCGGGTCTCATTACAGTGCTTTGACTGTGAATATCAACAGTCATTCATAAGGTGATGGGTGTGAGGGTGTCATTACAGTGCTTAGACTGTAACTATCAACAGTCATTCATGTGGTGGTGGGTGTGTGGGTGTCATTATAGTGCTTGGACTGTAAATATAAACAGTCACTCATGGGGTGGTGGGTGTCTGTGTGTCATTAGTGCTTGGACTGTAAATATCAACAGTCATTCAAGGGGTTGTGGGTGGCATTACAGAGCTTTGACTGTAAATATCAACAGTCATTCATAGAGTGGTGGGTGTGTGAGTGTCATTACAGAGCTTTGACTATAAATATCAAAAGTCATTCATGGGGTTGTGGGTTTTTGGGTGTCTATGCAGTGCTTGGAGTTTAAATATCAACAGTCAATCATGGGGTGGTGGGTGTGTGGTTGTCATTACAGTGCTTGGACTCTAAATATCAACAGTCATTCATGGGGTGGTGGGTGTGTGGGTGTCATTACAGTGCTTAGACTGTAAATATTAACAGTCATTTATTGGGTGGTGGGTGTGTGGGTGTCATTACAGAGCTTGGACTGTAATTATCAACAATCATTCATAGGGTGGTGGGTGTGTGAGTATCATTACAGAGCTTGGACTGTAAATATCAACAGTCATTCAGGGGGTGGTTGGTGTGTAGGTGTTATTACAGTGCTTGGACTGTAAATATCAAAAGTCATTCTTGGGGTTGTGGGTGTGTGGGTGTCATTACATTGCTTAGACTGTAAATATCAACAAACATTTATTGGGTGATGGGTGTGTGGCTGTCATTACAGTGCTTGAACTGTAAACATCAACAGTCAATCATGGGGTGGTGGGTGTGTTGGTGTCATTACAGTGCTTAGACTGAAAATATCAACAGTCATTCATGGGGTGTTGGGTGTGTGGGTGTCATTACAGTGCTTGGACTGTAAATATCAAAAGTCATTCATGGGGTGGTGAGTGTGTGGGTGTCATTACAATGCTTAGAATGTAAATATCAACAGTCATTTATGGGGTGGTGGGTGTGTGGGTGTCATTATAGTGCTTAGACTTTAAATATCAACAGTACTTTATGTGGTGATGGGTGTGAGGGTGTCATTACAGTGCTTAGACTGTAATTATCAATAGTCATTCATGCGGTGGTGGGTGTGTGGGTGTCATTATAGTGCTTGGACTGTAAATATCAACAGTCACTCATAGGGCGGTGGGTGTCTGTGTGTCATTAGTGCTTGGACTGTAAATATCAACAGTCATTCAAGGGGTGGAGGGTGTTATTAGAGTGCTTGTACTGTAAATATCAACAGTCATTCATGGGGTGGTGGGTGTGTGGGTGTCATTATAGTGCTTGGACTGTAAATATCAACAGTCACACATGGGGTAGTGGGTGTGTTGGTGTCATTACAGTGCTTAGACTTAAAATATCAACAGTCATTCATGGGGTGTTGGGTGTGTGGGTGTCTATGCAGTGCTTGGACTGTAAATATCAACAGTCATTCATGGAGTGGTGGGTGTGTGGGTGTCATTACAGTGCTTGGACTGTAAATATCAACCGTAATTTATGGGGTGGTGTTTGTGTGGGTGTCATTACAGTTCCTGGACTGTAAAAATTAACAGTTATTCTTAGGGTGGTGGGTGTGTGAGTGTCATTACGGAGCTTGGACTGTAAATATCAACAGTCATTCATGGGGTGGTGGGTGTGTGGGTGTCATTACAGTGCTTAGACTGTAAATATCAACAGTCGGTTATTGGGTTGTGGGTGTGTGGGTGTCATTACAGTGCTTGGACTGTAAATATTAACAGTCAATCATGGGGTGGTCGGTGTGTGGGTGTCATTACAGTTCTGAGACTGTAATTATCAACAGTCATTCATGGGGTGGTGTGTGTGTTGGTGTCATTACAGTGTTTTAACTATAAATATCAACATTCATTTATTGGGTGTTGGGTGTCTTTACAGTGCTTTGACTATAAATATCAACAGTCATTCAAGGGGTGGTGCATGTGTGGGTGTAATGACAGTTCTTGGACTGTAAATATCAACAGTCATTAAAGGGGTGGTGAGTGTGTGGGTGTCATTACAGTTCTTGAACTGTAAATATCAACCATCATTAATGTGTGGGTGTCATTACAGAGCTCAGACTGTAAATATTAACAGTTATTTTTAGGGTGGTGGGTGTGTTGGTGTCATTACAGTGCATGGACTAGAATTATTAAATATCATTTATGGGGTGGTGGGTGTGTGGGTGTCATTACAGTGCATGGACTGTAAATATCAACAGTCATTCATAGAGTGGTGGGTGTGTGGGTGTCATTACAGTGCTTTGACTGTAAATATCAATAGTCAATCATGGGATGGTCAGTGTGTGGGTGTCATTACAGTGCTTGGACTGTAAATATCAATAGTCATTTACGGGGTGGTGGGTGTGTGGGTGTCATTACAATGTTTTGATTGTAAATATCAACAGTCATTCATGGGGTGGTGGGTGTGTGGGCGTCATTATAGTGCTTGGACTGTAAATATCAACAGTCTCTCATGGGGTGGTGGGTGTGTTGGTGTCATTACAGTGCTTAGACTGAAAATATCAACAGTCATTCATGGGGTGTTGGGTGTGTGGGTGTCATTACAGTGCTTGGACTGTAAATATTAACTGTGATTTATGGGGCGGTGGGTGTGTGGGTGACATTACATTGCGTGGACTGTAAATATCAACCATAATTCATGGTGTGGTGAGTGTGCGGGTGTCATTACAGTGCTTTGACTGTAAATATCAACAGTCATTCATAGTGTGATGGGTGTGAGGGTGTCATTACAGTGCTTAGACTGTAATTATCAACAGTCATTCATGTGGTGGTGGGTGTGTGGGTATCATTATAGTGCTTGTACTGTAAATATCAACAGTCATTCATGGGGTGGTGGGTGTGTGGGTGTCATTATAGTGCTTGGACTGTAAATATCAACAGTCACACATGGGGTAGTGGGTGTGTTGGTGTCATTACAGTGCTTAGACTTAAAATATCAACAGTCATTCGTGGGGTGTTGGGTGTGTGGGTGTCTATGCAGTGCTTGGACTGTAAATATCAACAGTCATTCATGGAGTGGTGGGTGTGTGGGTGTCATTACAGTGCTTGGACTGTAAATATCAACCGTAATTTATGGGGTGGTGTTTGTGTGGGTGTCATTACAGTTCCTGGACTGTAAAAATTAACAGTTATTCTTAGGGTGGTGGGTGTGTGAGTGTCATTACGGAGCTTGGACTGTAAATATCAACAGTCATTCATGGGGTGGTGGGTGTGTGGGTGTCATTACAGTGCTTAGACTGTAAATATCAACAGTCAGTTATTGGGTTGTGGGTGTGTGGGTGTCATTACAGTGCTTGGACTGTAAATATTAACAGTCAATCATGGGGTGGTCGGTGTGTGGGTGTCATTACAGTTCTGAGACTGTAATTATCAACAGTCATTCATGGGGTGGTGTGTGTGTTGGTGTCATTACAGTGTTTTAACTATAAATATCAACATTCATTTATTGGGTGTTGGGTGTCTTTACAGTGCTTTAACTATCAATATCAACAGTCATTCAAGGGGTGGTGCATGTGTGGGTGTAATGACAGTTCTTGGACTGTAAATATCAACAGTCATTAAAGGGGTGGTGAGTGTGTGGGTGTCATTACAGTTCTTGAACTGTAAATATCAACCATCATTAATGTGTGGGTGTCATTACAGAGCTCAGACTGTAAATATTAACAGTTATTTTTAGGGTGGTGGGTGTGTTGGTGTCATTACAGTGCATGGACTAGAATTATTAAATATCATTCATGTGGTGGTGGGTGTGTGGGTATCATTATAGTGCTTGTACTGTAAATATCAACAGTCATTCATGGGGTGGTGGGTGTGTGGGTGTCATTATAGTGCTTGGACTGTAAATATCAACAGTCACACATGGGGTAGTGGGTGTGTTGGTGTCATTACAGTGCTTAGACTTAAAATATCAACAGTCATTCATGGGGTGTTGGGTGTGTGGGTGTCTATGCAGTGCTTGGACTGTAAATATCAACAGTCATTCATGGAGTGGTGGGTGTGTGGGTGTCATTACAGTGCTTGGACTGTAAATATCAACCGTAATTTATGGGGTGGTGTTTGTGTGGGTGTCATTACAGTTCCTGGACTGTAAAAATTAACAGTTATTCTTAGGGTGGTGGGTGTGTGAGTGTCATTACGGAGCTTGGACTGTAAATATCAACAGTCATTCATGGGGTGGTGGGTGTGTGGGTGTCATTACAGTGCTTAGACTGTAAATATCAACAGTCAGTTATTGGGTTGTGGGTGTGTGGGTGTCATTACAGTGCTTGGACTGTAAATATTAACAGTCAATCATGGGGTGGTCGGTGTGTGGGTGTCATTACAGTTCTGAGACTGTAATTATCAACAGTCATTCATGGGGTGGTGTGTGTGTTGGTGTCATTACAGTGTTTTAACTATAAATATCAACATTCATTTATTGGGTGTTGGGTGTCTTTACAGTGCTTTGACTATAAATATCAACAGTCATTCAAGGGGTGGTGCATGTGTGGGTGTAATGACAGTTCTTGGACTGTAAATATCAACAGTCATTAAAGGGGTGGTGAGTGTGTGGGTGTCATTACAGTTCTTGAACTGTAAATATCAACCATCATTAATGTGTGGGTGTCATTACAGAGCTCAGACTGTAAATATTAACAGTTATTTTTAGGGTGGTGGGTGTGTTGGTGTCATTACAGTGCATGGACTAGAATTATTAAATATCATTTATGGGGTGGTGGATGTGTGGGTGTCATTACAGTGCATGGACTGTAAATATCAACAGTCATTCATAGAGTGGTGGGTGTGTGGGTGTCATTACAGTGCTTGGACTGTAAATATCAATAGTCAATCATGGGATGGTCAGTGTGTGGGTGTCATTACAGTGCTTGGACTGTAAATATCAATAGTCATTTACGGGGTGGTGGGTGTGTGGGTGTCATTACAATGTTTTGATTGTAAATATCAACAGTCATTCATGGGGTGGTGGGTGTGTGGGCGTCATTATAGTGCTTGGACTGTAAATATCAACAGTCTCTCATGGGGTGGTGGGTGTGTTGGTGTCATTACAGTGCTTAGACTGAAAATATCAACAGTCATTCATGGGGTGTTGGGTGTGTGGGTGTCATTACAGTGCTTGGACTGTAAATATTAACTGTGATTTATGGGGTGGTGGGTGTGTAGGTGTCATTACAGTGTTTGGACTGTAAATATTAACTGTGATTTATGGGGCGGTGGGTGTGTGGGTGACATTACATTGCGTGGACTGTAAATATCAACCATAATTCATGGGGTGGTGAGTGTGTGGGTATCATTATAGTGCTTGGACTGTAAATATCAACAGTCACTCATGTGGTGGTGGGTGTCTGTGTGTCATTAGTGCTTGGACTGTAAATATCAACAGTCATTCGAGGGGTGGTGGGTGGCATTACAGTGCTTGGACTCTAAATATCAACAGTCATTCATAGAGTGGTGGGTGTGTGAGTACATTACATCGTTTTGACTATAAATATCAACAGTCATTCATTGGGTTGTGGGTTTTTGGGTGTCTATGCAGTGCTTGGAGTGTAAATATCAACAGTCATTCATTGGGTGGTGGGTGTGTGGTTGTCATTACAGTGCTTGGACTGTAAATATCGACAGTCATTTACGGGATGGTGTGTGTGTGGGTGTCATTACAATGTTTTGATTGTAAATATCAACAGTCATTCATATGGTGGTGGGTGTTATTAGAGTGCTTGAACTGTAAATATCAACTGTCATTCATGGGGTGGTGGGTGTGTGGGTGTCATTATAGTGCTTCGACTGTAAATATCAACAGTCACTCATGGGGTGGTGGGTGTGTGTGTCATTATTGCTTGGACTGTAAATATCAACAGTCATTCATGGGGTGGTGGGTGTGTGGGTGTCATTACAGTGATTGGCCTATAAATATTAACCGTCATTTATGGGGTGGTGGGTGTGTGGGTGTCATTACAGTGCTTGGACTGTAAATATCAACAGTCATTCATAGGGTGGTGGGTGTGTGAGTGTAATTACAGAGCTTGGACTGTATATATCAACAGACATTCATGGAGTGGTGGGTGTGTAGGTGTCATTACATTGCTTGGACTGTAATTATCAACAGTCTTTCATGGATTGGTTGGTGTGTGGGTGTCATTACATTGCTTAGATTGTAAATATCAACAGTGATTTATGGGGTGGTGGGTGTGTGGGTGTCATTACAGTGCTTGGACAGTAAATATCAATAGTCAATCATGGGAAGGTCGGTGTGTGGGTGTCATTATAGTGCTTGGACTGTAAATATCAACAGTCATTCATGAGGTGGTGGGTGGGCGGGTGTCATTACAGTGTTTTAACTAAAAATATCAGCATTCATTTATTGGGTGGTGGGTGTCATTAGAGTGCTTGGAGTGTAAATATCAACAGTCATTCATGGGGTGGTGCATGTGTGGGTGTCACAACAGTGATTGGACTGTAAATATCAACAGTCATTCATGGGGTGGTGGGTGTGTGGGTGTCATTACAGTGATTGGCCTATAAATATTAACCGTCATTTATGGGGTGGTGGGTGTGTGGGTGTCATTACAGTGCTTGGACTGTAAATATCAACAGTCATTCATAGGGTGGTGGGTGTGTGAGTGTAATTACAGAGCTTGGACTGTATATATCAACAGACATTCATGGAGTGGTGGGTGTGTATGTGTCATTACATTGCTTGGACTGTAAATATCAAAAGTCATTCTTGGGGTGGTCGGTGTGTGGGTGTCATTACATTGCTTAGATTGTAAATATCAACAGTGATTTATGGGGTGGTGGGTGTGTGGCTGTCATTACAGTGCTTGGACTGTAAATATCAACAGTCAATCATGGGGTGGTGGGTGTGTGGGTGTCATTACAGTGCTTTGACTGTAAATATCAACAGTCATTCTTGGGGTGGTGGGTGTGTGGGTGTCATTACAGTGTTTTGATTGTAAATATCAACAGCCATTTAAAAGGTGGTGGGTGTCATTAGAGTGCTTGAACTGTAAATATCAACAGTAATTCTTAAGGTGGTAGGTGTGGGGGTGTCATTACAGTGCTTTGACTGTAAATATCAACAGTCATACATGGGGTGGTAGGGGTGAGAGTGTCATTACAGTGCTTGGACTGTAAATATCAACAGTCATTCATGGGGTGGTAGGTGTGTGGGTTTCATTATAGTGCTTGAACTGTAAATATCAACAGTCATTCATGGGGTGGTGGGTGTGTGGGTGTCATTACAGTGCTTGGACTATAAATATTAAATCATTCATGGTGTGGTGGGTGTGTGTTGTCATTAGTGCTTGGACTGTAATTATTATCAGTCAATCATGGGGTGGTTGGTGTTATTACAGTTCTTGGACTGTAAATATCAACAGTTAATCATGGGGTGTTGGTTGTCATTAGAGTGCTTGGACTGTAAATATCAACAGTCATTCATGGGGTTTTGGTGTTTGGGTGTCTATGCAGTGCTTGGACTGTAAATATCAACAGTCATTCATGGGGTGGTGGGTGTGTGGGTGTCATTACAGTGCTTGGACTGTAAATATCAACCATCATTTATGGGGTGGTGTTTGTGTGGGTGTCATTACAGTTCCTGGACTGTAAAAATTAACAGTCATTCATAGGGTGGTGGGTGTGTGAGTGTCATTACAGAGCTTGGACTGTAAATATCAACAGTCATTCATGGGCTGGTGGGTGTGTGGGTGTCATTACAGTGCTTAGACTGTAAATATCATTAGTCAGTTATTGGGTTGTTGGTGTGTGGGTGTCATTACAGTGATTGGACTGTAAATATTAACAGTCAATCATGGGGTGGTCGGTGTGTGGGTGTCATTACAGTGCTGGGACTGTAATTATCAACAGTCATTCATGAGGTGGTGGGTGTGTGGGTGTCATTACAGTGTTTTAACTATAAATATCAACATTCATTTATTGGGTGTTGGGTGTCATTACAGTGCTTTGACTATAAATATCAACAGTCATTCATGGGGTGGTGCATGTGTGGGTGTAATGACAGTTCTTGGACTGTAAATATCAACAGTCATTAATGGGGTGGTGAGTGTGTGGGTGTCATTACAGTTCTTGAACTGTAAATATCAACCATCATTAATGTGTGGGTGTCATTACAGAGCTCAGACTGTAAATATTAACAGTTATTCCTGGGGTGGTGGGTGTGTTGGTGTCATTACAGTGCTTGGACTATAAATATCAACAGTCATTCATGGGGTTTTGGTGTTTAGGTGTCTATGCAGTGCTTGGACTGTAAATATCAACAGTCATTCATGGGGTGGTGGGTGTGTGGGTGTCATTACAGTGCATGGACTGTAAATATCAACAGTCATTCATAGAGTGGTGGGTGTGTGGCTGTCATTACAGTGCTTGGACTGTAAATATCAACAGTCAATCATGGGGTGGTGGGTGTGTGGGTGTCATTACAGTGCTTAGACTGTAATTATCAATAGTCCTTCATGGGTTTGTGGGTGTGTGGGTGTCATTACAGTGATTAGACTGTAAATATCAACAGTCATTTTTTGGGTGGTGGGTGTGTGGGTGTCATTACAGTGCTTGGACTGTAAATATCAATAGTCAATCATGGGATGGTCAGTGTGTGGGTGTCATTACAGTGCTTGGACTGTAAATATCAACAGTCATTCATGAGGTGGTGGGTGTGTGGGTGTCATTACAGTGTTTTAACTATAAATATTAACATTCATTTATTGGGTGGTGGTTGTCATTAGAGTGCTTGGACTGTAAATATCAACAGTCATACATGGGGTGGTGCATGTGTGGGTGTCATGACAGTGCTTGGACTGTAAATATCAACAGTCATTCATGGGGTGTAAGGGAGACTGCGGTGGTGAAAGGACGTGTCTCGTTAGCTCCGTGACATGTATTAACAGTGCTAGTGTCTACATTAACATTGCAGTGCTAGTGCGCCTGTATATGTTTTGGCACGTCCAGCATGGGTTCTCCAGTTGACGAGTTGTGCCTTGTCTGTCATGAGCGAGATTATGGAAAGGTCAAGTGGCTGAAATGTCTCAAGTGCAAATTGGGTGGCCATAGCACTTGTACGAGAATGACTGGTTTGAAATCAAATGCTTCGGAAGTAAATTGGGTTTGTGATCCTTGTGCTCTAGTGATAAATAGTGAAGTTCACCTTCGAGAGGAGATTAATGTAATGAAAAGTGATATTATTGAAATCAAGAATATGCTGAAGGATATAAGACTACCCGAGAATCTTCAGAATAGTGTAATGGCTGCTTTGCCGGCTCTGACTGACGGGGTCACGCTGGCTGTGGAAGAGGCTGTGTCAGCTCAATCGGGCCAGGTGGAAAAAGATGGCATGAACTGGGCTGAGGTGGTGTCGAGAAGCAGGAAACGGAAACGCATACAGAAAAATAAGAATCTTCTTATTATTAAAGCAAAGGGTAGCAAAAAAGCGGTTGATATGAAGAAAGAGGCCGAAGAATTGTTGTCGGATGTTCAAATTATGGACTCCAAATTCACTAACAAGGGAAATATTGTTATAAATCTTGAATCTGAAGAGAAAAGAAATGCTGCACAAAATAAGTTACACGAGGTGGAGAATTTAATTGTTTCCAATGGGAAGCGATGGGACCCCAAAATTATGGTATGTAATGTGGCTCGGAATGAGGACAAGGAATCGCTCATTGAAGAAATTATTGTAAGGAATAATTTGGAATCGATTGACGGAGTTATGAATAAAATGAAAATTGTTTCTGAAAGACCAGCTGCGGGAGGGACTGTACATTATGTACTGAAGTGTGATCCAGAGGTACGTGCAAGAATTCATGGGATGAATGACAAGCTGAAGCTGAAGTGGGGCGTTCATCAGGTATACGATCGTTATTTTCCACTACTGTGTTACCACTGCCTGAAATTCGGTCACAAGTCGGATAGTTGCCAATGCAAGGTCAAAGGTCATGCACCCCACTGATATAAGTGTGCAGGTCAGCATGAAGGTCGCTCTTGCCAGTCTGATGTGAGAAAATGCTTCAACTGTGCTGCTTCAAAATGTCAAAGCGAACACTCTGTAAGTAGTTTGTCTTGCCCCATTTTCACCTCGGAAGTAAATAGGATCAGACTCAACACTAACCATGGCTTTTAATATGCAAAGTGTTAATTGTGGACTATTGAACGTGCAGTCTGCTAAAAATAAAACATTTGAGATACGCCAGACGATTGTTGATGGCTGTTTAGATTTTTATGCCATTACTGAGACGTGGTTAACGAAATTTGACTCAGCTGCTATCCAGGAAATGACTCCGGTGACTCATTCTTTTTTACATAAACCGAGGTGTACGGGTCGAGGCGGAGGTGTTGGTCTATTTGTTTCAAATTCTATAAAGAAGGTGAAGGTATGCAAGTCGCCGGGGTTTGAAAGTTTCGAACTCCTTCAGGTTGAGTGTCAAGCTGGTGGAAGCAAAGTAACGTTTATAACAATATATAAACCCCCTGCTACTAGCCCTGGTTTATTCATTGATGAGCTTGAGCTGTACCTCGAGACGGTTGACATGATTAGCTCTAATGTCATTGTGTTGGGAGATTTTAATTTTTGGCTTGATACTCCAGGAGCCCGCTATGTTCAGTGATTTACAGATATGTTAGCAACGTTTAACCTGGTCAATGTAGTGAACAAGCCCACATCGATTTGTGGCCATATTATTGATTTGGTCTTGGTGGACACATCTGGAGACCTGGTACGTAACCTTCAGGTGGACGATGTATGCTCCCTTTCACCGGTACACAAACTTGTGGTGTTTAATCTGAACCTGTTGTTGAGTAAAAGGCAAGTAAAGAATATTTCTTTTCGGTCCAGAAGAAATTTTAATAGTGATGGTCTACTATCACTCGTTTGTAATAAGATAGTAGAGCAATACGGTGATTCGTGCAATCATGGGTGGGCAGTGAAAGGAGAGTGTCATGACTGTTTGTACAATCTATACAATTACACACTGAAGTCTGAATACGACAAAATGTGTCCTATAGTTGAGAAGAAAATAATAGTGAAAGATGAGTCTCCGTGGTTCAACAATGACATAAATAAAGCGAAAATTAATAAAAAAAAGATGGAAAGACGGTGGCGCAAGTATCGTACTGAGGAATGTAGACATGCATACACTCAAGCACGAAACTACGAATTAAGGCTTGTCACAAAGAGAAAGTGCAGTTATTACAAAGAGAAAACTGAAATGGCGGGATCGAATATACACGAGCTCTACAAGATACTTGACTGCCTGACTGGTGATAAGAGGAAGCACAAGTTGCCGGAGAGCTGTTCGGATAGCAATTTGGCCAATGATTTTGTATATTTTTTCGATAATAAGATCAAGAATATTATATCGACGTTTGTGAGTGATAGTTCGCATATGGTTATGAGTGAACAAACTTCTGATATTAAACTGAGTGAGTTCCGAATTGTGAGTGAATTGACTGTTAGTGAGATGATCAAGAAGGCAAAACCAACTTACTCTGCAATCGACCCTATGCCGTTCAAGCTGTTTAATAGAAACAAAAGGTTTGATCGTCTGGTCAGCGTTATCACAAAAATGGTAAATGTGAGTATTGCTAATAGTGTGTTCCCAAACTCTGAAAAGCAAGCTATTGTAACACCCATATTGAAGGGGAATCTTGACCCCCAATCTTTCAGCTCATTTCGTCCTGTATCCAATTTAACTTTTCAATCCAAGATTTTGGAAAAGGTAATTTTAACTCAATTGATGGATTATTTGGATATGGTTGGTGCAATTCATGATAACCAGTCAGCCTACCGTCGTCTGTATTCCACGGAGACTGCTCTGTGTTCTATCGTAAGTGACATGCGCACTTTGATGGATGATGGAAAATGTGGTCTGTTGGTATTACTGGATTTAAGTGCTGCATTCGACACAGTAGTGCACAGTGTCTTATTGAGTGTCTGTGAACGTATTGGTATAATAGGTGCTGCTCTCTCGTACCTGAAGAGTTACCTGACTGTGTAAAAATAGGAAATGAATTTTCTGACGCAATACCATTAACAAGAGGTGTGCGTCAGGGTAGTGTTTTAGGCCCAATACTCTTCTGTTTATATACTACAGATCTTTCTGTACTACTTGAAAAGTACGAAGTCAGATTCAAGCTTTTTGCGGGTGACACGCAGTTTTACATGTCATTCACAAATATACACGATTCAGAAACTCATTTGAGCTCTGTACTTACTGACATTAAGCAATGGATGGATTCCAGGCAGCTTAAATTAAATCAAGATAAAACAGAATGTCTGTATGTCGGTCGTAGAACTGACTTCGACAGCTTGGGAGTACGTAAACTGAAAGTGAATGATAGGGAAATCACAATCTACAAATGTGTGAAGAGTCTCGGGGTGATGTTGGACAGTGAGCTAATGATGAGAGATCAGATTCGTCATGTGGTTCAAATTGCTGGATACCACTTGAGGAATTTGGCTTTCGTAAGGAAATACCTTGATCAGAGTGTGATGATGAAACTGGTTTACAATCATGTTCTAAGTAAATTGGATTACTGTAATTCCCTATATTACGGCTTGCCTGATTATCTATTGAAGAAACTCCAGATGATCACGAACAGAGCTGCGAGATTGATACGAGGTCTGTCAAGAAGAGATCGAATAACACCAGCACTCATACAACTACATTGGCTTCCTATTAAGGCACGTATCGTTTACAAGCAGTGTGTTATGGTTCATCAAGCGTTAAATTTTGGCAAACCAGTTTACATGCGAGATATGCTCCTGGACTTTCATGTGGATACCAATGTAGAATTGCGACATAGCAGCGAGGTGAATAGGCTTCTGGAACCAAGATTCAGAAGGGAATGTGGAAAAAGAGCGTTCGCATAGTGCTCCTCGCCTCTACAACAACCTTCCGAGCTTCGTTAGGGCAGTGAAACAGCTGCTCTATTCAAAAAGAGACTGAAGACACACCTCTTCACCGAGTCTTACGACCTCATAAATGAAGAAATGAGACCAAGTTTCCGGCTTTAGTTGATCTACGGAGGGACTTGGAGAGCTGGCAACGGCTGAAAGTCCCTAGAAGCCATCACATAAGTAACATAAGTAAGTAAGAGTGTGTGGGTGTCATTACGGTTCCTGGACTGTAAATATAAACCATCATACATTCGGTGGTGGGTGTGTGGGTGTCATTACAGTGCTTGGACTGTAAATATCAACAGTCATTCATGGGGTGGTGGGTGTGTGGATGTCATTAAAGTGCTTGGACTGAAAATATCAACAGTCATTCTTGGGGTGGTGGGTGTGTGGATGTCATTACAGTGCTTGGCCATTAAATATTAACCATCATGTATGGGGTGGTGGGTGTGTGGGTGTCATTACAGTGCTTGGACTGTAAATATCAACAGTCATTCATAGGGTGGTGGGTGTGTGAGTGTCATTACAGAACTTGGACTGTAAATATCAACAGTCATTCATTGGTGGTGGGTGTGTAAAGGTGTCATTATACTGCTTGGACTGTAAATATCAAAAGTCATTCTTGGGATGGTCGGTGTGTGGGTGTCATTACAGTGCTTAGACTGTAAATATTAACAGTCATTTATAGGGTGGTTGGTGTGTGGTTGTCATTACAGTGCTTGGACTGTACATATCAACAGTCAATCATGGGGTGGAAGGTGTGTGGGTGTCATTACATTGCTTTGACTGTAAATATCAACAGACATTCATCGGGTAGTGGGTGTGTGGGTGTCATTACAGTGTTTTGTTTGTAAATATCAACAGTCATTTATAAGGTTGTAGGTGTCATTAGAGTGATTGGACTGTAAATATCAACAGTCATTCATAAGGTGATGGGTGTGGGGGTGTCATTACATTGATTTGACTGTAAATATCAACAGTCATTCATGGGGTGGTGGGGGTGAGGGTGTTATTACAGTGCTTGGACTGTATATATCAACAGTCATTCATGGGGTTGTGTGTGTGTGGGTGTCATTATAGTGTTTGAACTGTAAATAGCAACAGTCATTCATGTGGTGGTGGGTGTGTGGTTGTCATTACAGTGCTGGGACTATAAAAATTAAGTCATTCATGGTGTGTTGGGTGTGTGAGTGTGTCATTAGTGCTTGGACTGTAAATATCAACAGTCATTCATGGGGTGGTTGGTGTCATTACAGTGCTTGGACTGTAAATATCAACAGTAAATCATGGAGTGTTGGGAGTCATTAGAGTGCTTGGACTGTAAATATCAACAGTCATTCATGGGGTTTTGGGTGTTTGGGTGTCTATGCAGTGCTTGGACTGTAAATATCAACAGTCAATCATGGGGTGGTGGGTGTCTGGGTGTCATTACAGTGCTTGGACTGTAAATATCAACAGTAATTCATGGGGTTGTGGGTGTGTGGGTGTCTTTACAGTGTTTTGATTGTAAATATCAGCAGTCATTCATAGGGTGGTAGATGTCATTAGAGTGATTGGACTGTAAATATTAACAGTCATTCATGGGGTGGTGGGTGTGGGGGTGTCATTACAGTGCTTGGACTGTAAATATCAACCATATTTCACGGGTAGATGGGTGTGGGGGTGTCATTACAGTACTTGTACTGTAAATATCAACAGTCATTCATGGGGTGGTGGATGAGTGGGTGTCATTACAGTACTTAGACTGTAAATATCAATAGTCATTCATGGGGTGGAGGGTGTGAGGGTGTCATTACAGTACTTAGACTGTATATATCAACAATCATTCATAGGGTGGTGGGTGTGTGGGTGTCATTATAGTGTTTGGACTGTAAATATCAACAGTCATTCATGGGGTGGTGGGTGTGTGAATGTCATTAAAGTGCTTGGACTGAAAATATCAACAGTCATTCTTGGGGTGTTGGGTGTGTGGATGTCATTACAGTGCTTGGCCTATAAATATTAACCATCATGTATGGGGTGGTGGGTGTGTGGGTGTCATTACAGTGCTTGGACTGTAAATATCAACAGTCATTCATAGGGTGGTGGGTGTGTGAGTGTCATTACATAACTTGGACTGTAAATATCAACAGTCATTCATTGGTGGTGGGTGTGTAGGTCTCATAATAGTGCTTGGACTGTAAATATCAAAAGTCATTCTTGGGGTGGTCGGTGTGTGGGTGTCATTACAGTGCTTAGACTGTAAATATTAACAGTCATTTATAGGGTGGAGGGTGTGTAGCTGTCATTACAGTGCTTGGACTGTAAATATCAACAGTCAATCATGAGGTGGTAGGTGTGTGGGTGTCATTACATTGCTTTGACTGTAAATATCAACAGACATTCATGGGGTGGTGGGTGTGTGGGTGTCATTACATTGTTTTGTTTGTAAATATCAACAGTCATTTATATGGTTGTAGGTGTCATTAGAGTGATTGGACAGTAAATATCAACAGTCATTCATAGGGTGGTGGGTGTGGGGGTGTCATTACATTGTTTTGACTGTAAATATCAACAGTCATTCATGGGGTGGTGGGGGTGAGGGTGTTATTACAGTGCTTGGACTGTATATATCAACAGTCATTCATGGGGTGGTGGGTGTGTGGGTGTCATTATAGTGTTTGAACTGTAAATAGCAACAGTCATTTATGGGGTGGTGGGTGTGTGATTGTCATTACAGTGCTGAGACTATAAAAATTAAGTCATTCATGGTGTGTTGGGTGTGTGTGTGTGTCATTAGTGCTTGGACTGTAAATATCAACAGTCATTCATGGGGTGGTTGGTGTCATTACAGTGCTTGGACTGTAAATATCAACAGTAAATCATGGGGTGTTGGGTGTCATTAGAGTGCTTGGACTGTAAATATCAACAGTCATTCATGGGGTTTTGGGTGTTTGGGTGTCTATGCAGTGCTTGGACTGTAAATATCAACAGTCAATCATGGGGTGGTGGACGTGTGGGTGTCATTACAGTGCTTGGACTGTAAATATTAACCGTCATTTATGGGGTGGTGTTTGTGTGTGTGTCATTACAGTTCCTGGACTGTAAATATCAACAGTCATTCATAGGGTGGTGGGTGTGTGAGTGTCATTGCTGAGCTTGGACTGTTAATATAAACAGTCATTCATGGGGTGGTGGGTGTGTGGGTGTCATTACAGTGCTTGGACTGTAAATATCAACAGTCAATCATGGGGTGGTCGGTGTCATTACAGTGCTTTGACTGTAAATATCAACAGTCATTCATGGGGTGGTGCATGTGTGGGTGTCATTACAGAGCATGGACTGTAAATATCAACAGTCATTTATGGGGTGGTGGGTGTGTGGTTGTTATTACAGTGCATGGACTGAAAATATCAACAATCATTTATGGAGTGGTGGGTTTGTGGCTGTCATTACAGTGCTTGGACTGTAAATATCAACAGCCAATTATGGGATGGTGGGTGTGTAAGTGTCATTACAATGCTTAGACTGTAATTATCAACCATCCTTAATGGGTTGGTGGGTGTGTGGGTGTCATTACAGTGCTTAGACTGTAAATATCAACAGTCATTTTTTGGGTCGGGGGTGTGTGGGTGTCATTACAGTGCTTGGACTGTAAATATCAATAGTCAATCATGGGATTGTCAGTGTGTGGGTATCATTACAGTGCTTGAACTGTAAATATCAACAGTCATTCATGAGGTGGTGGGTGTGTGGGTGTCATTACAGTGTTTTAACTATAAATATCAACATTCATTTATTGGGTGGTGGGTGTCATTAGAGTGCTTGGACTGTAAATATCAACAGTCATACATGGGGTGGTGCATGTGTGGGTGTCATGACAGTGCTTGGACTGTAAATATCAACAGTCATTTATAGGGTGGTGAGTGTGTGGGTGTCATTACATTTCCTGGACTGTAAATATAAACCATCATACATTAGGTGGTGGGTGTGTGGGTGTCATTACAGTGCTTGGACTGTAAATATCAACAGTCATTAATGGTGTGGTGGGTCTGTGGATGTCATTAGAGTGCTTGGACTGTAAATATCAACAGTCACTCATTGAGTGGTGGGGGTTAGGGTGTTATTACAGTGCTTGGACTGTAAATATCAACAGTCATTCATGGGGTGGTGGGTGTGTGGGTGTCATTACAATGCTTGAAATGTAAATATCAACAGTCATTCATGGGGTGGTGGGTGTGTGGTTGTCATTACAGTGCATGGACTATAAATATTAAGTCATTCATGGTGTGGTGGGTGTGTGTGTGTGTCATTAGTGCTTGGACTGTAAATATCAACAGTCATTCATGGGGTGGTTGGTGTCATTACAGTTCTTGGACTGTAAATATCAACAGTCAATCATGGGGTGTTGGTAGTCATTAGAGTGTTTGGACTCTTAATATCAACAGTCATTCATGGGGTTTTGTGTGTTTGGGTGTCTATGCAGTGCTTGGACTGTAAATATCAACAGTCAATCATAGGGTTGTGGCTTTCTGGGTGTCATTACAGTGCTTGGACTGTATATATCAACAGTGAGTCATGGGGTGGTGGGTGTGTGGGTGTCATTACAGTGTTTTGATTGTAAATATCAACAGCCATTTATAGGGTGGTGGGTGTCATTAGAGTGCTTGGACTGTAAATATTAACAGTCATTCATGGGGTGGTAGGTGTGTGGGTGTCATTACAGTGCTTAGACTGTAAATATCAATAGTCATTCATGGGGTGGTGGGTGTGAGGGTTTCATTACAGTTACAGTGCTTAGACTGTATATATCAACAATCATTCATGGGGTGGTGGGTGTGTGGGTGTCATTACAGTGCTTGGACTGAAAATATCAACAGTCATTTATGTAGTGGTTGGTGTGTGGGTGTCATTACAGTACTTGGACTTTAAATATCAACAGTCATTCATAGGGTGGTGGGTGTGTAGGTGTCATTACAGTGCTTGGACTGTAAATATCAACAGTCATTCATGGGGTGGTGGGTGTCATTAGATTGCTTGCCATGTAAATATCAACAGTCATTCATAGGGTGGTGGGTGTGTGAGTGTCATTACAGAACTTTGACTGTAAATATCAACAGTCATTCATGGGGTGGTATGTGTGTAGGTGTCATTACAGTGCTTGGACTGTAAATATCAAAAGTCATTTTTGGGGTGGTCGGTGTGTGGGTGTCATTACAGTGCTTAGACTGTAAATATTAACAGTCATTTATGGGGTGGTGGGTGTGTGGCTGTCATTACAGTGCTTGGACTGTAAATATCAAAAGTCAATCATGGGGTGGTGGGTGTGTGGGTGTCATTACAGTGCTTTGACTGTAAATATCAACAGACATTCATGGGGTGGTGGGTGTGTGGGTGTCATTACAGTGTTTTGTTTGTAAATATCAACAGTCATTTATAAGCTTGTGGGTGTCATTAGAGTGATTGGACTGTAAATATTAACAGTCATTCATAAGGTTGTGGGTGTGAGTGTATCATTACAGTGTTTTGATTGTAAATATCAACAATCATTCATGGGGTGGTGGGGGTGAGGGTGTCATTACAGTGCTTGGACTGTAAATATCAACAGTCATTCATGGGGTAGTGGGTGTGTGGGTGTCATTATAATGCTTGAAATGTAAATATCAACAGTCATTCATGGGGTGGTGGGTGTGTGGTTGTCATTACAATGCATGGATTATAAATATTAAGTCATTCATGGTGTGGTAGGTGTGTGTGTATGTCATTAGTGCTTGGACTGTAAATATCAACAGTCATTCATGGGGTGGTTGGTATCATTACAGTGCTTGGACTGTAAATATCAACAGTTAATCATGGGGTGTTGGTAGTCATTAGAGTGTTTGGACTCTAAATATCAACAGTCAATCATGGGGTGGTGGGTGTGTGGGTGTCATTACAGTGTTTTGATTGTAAATATCAAGAGTCATTCATAGGGTGGTGGGTGTCATTAGAGTGCTTGGACTGTAAATATCAATAGTCATTCATGGGGTGGTGGGTGTGTGGGTGTCATTACAGTGCTTAGACTGTAAATATCAATAGTCATTCATAGGGTGGTGGGTGTGAGGGTGTCATTACAGTGCTTTGACTGTATATATCAACAATCATTCATGGGGTCGTGGGTGTGTGGGTGTCATTATAGTGTTTGGACTGTAAATATCAACAGTCATTCATGGGGTGGTGAATGTGTGGTTTTCATTACATTGCTTGGACTGTAAATATCAAGTCATTCATGGGATGGTGGGTGTCTGTGTGTCATTAGTGCTTGGACTGTGAATATTAACAGTCATTTATGGGGTGGTGTGTGGCATTACAGTGCTTAGACTCTAATATCAACAGTCATTCATGGGGTGATGGGTGTGTGGGTGTCATTACAGTGCTTGGACTGTAAATATAAATAGTTATTCATGGGGATGTGGGTGTTTGGGTGTCTATGCAGTGCTTGGACTGTAAATATTAATAGTCATTCATATGGTGGTGGGTGTGTGGGTGTCATTACAGTGTTTTGACTGTAAATATCAACAGTCATTCATAGGGTGTTGGGTGTCATTACAGTGCTTTTACTGTAAATATCAACAGTTATTCAAGGGGTGGTCGGTGTGTGGGTGTCATGACAATGCTTGGACTGTAAATATTAACAGTCATTCATGGGGTGGTGAGTGTGTGTGTGTTATTACAGTTCTTGGACTGTATATATCAACCATTATTCATTGGTTGGTGGGTGTGTGGGTGTCATTACAGTGCTTGGACTGTAAATATCAACAGTTATTTATAGGGTGGTGGGTGTTTGAGTGTCATTACAGAGCTTGGACAGTAAATATCAACAGTCATTTATAGTTTGGTGGGTGTTTGAGTGTCATTACAGAGCTTGGACTGTAAATATCAACAGTCATTTATAGGGTGGTGGGTTTGTGGGTGTCATTACAGTGCTTTGACTGTAAATATCAACAGTCATTCATGGATTGGTAGGTGTGTTGGTGTCATTACAGTGCTTGGACTGTAAATATTAACCATAATGCATGGGGTGGTGGGTGTGGGTCGTCATTACAGTGCTTTCAGTGTAAAAATCAACAGTCATTCATGGGGTGGTGTGGGTAAGGGTGTCATTACAGTACTTGGACTTTAAATATCAACCATCATTCATTAGGTGGTGGGTTTGTGGGTGTCATTACAGTGCTTAGACTGTAAATATTAACAGTCATTCATGAGATGGTGGGTGTGTTGATGTCATTACATTGCATGGACTGTAAATATTGTCAGTCATTCATGGGGTTGTGGGTGTGTAGGTGTCATTACAGTGCTTGGACTGTAAATATTAACAGTCAATCCTAGAGTGGTGGGTATGTGGGTGTCATTACAGTGCTTGGACTATAAATATCAACAGTTCTTAATGGGGTTTGTGGTGTTTGGGTGTCTATGCAGTGCTTGGATTGTAAATATCAATAGTCATTCATAGGGTGGTGGGGGTGAGGGTGTCATTACAGTGCTTTGACTGTAAATATCAACAGTCATTCGTGGAATGGTGGGTGTGTGGGTGTCATTACAGTCTTTTGATTTTAAATATCAACAGTCATTTATAAGGTGGTGAGTGTCATTAGAGTGCTTGGACTGTAAATATCAACCATAATGCATGGGGTGGTGGGTGTGGGGCGTCATTACAGTGCTTTGAGTGTAAAAATCAACAGTCATTCATGGGGTGGTGTGGGTGAGGGTGTCATTACAGTGCTTGGACTATAAATATTAACCGTCATTTATGGGGTTGTTGGTGTATGGGTGTCATTACAGTGCATGGACTGTAAATATTGTCAGTCATTCATGGGGTTGTAGGTGTAAAGGTGTCATTACAGTGCTTGGACAGTAAATATCAAAATTCATTCTTGGGGTGGTGGGTGTGTGGGTATCATTACAGTGCTTAGACTGTAAATATCAACAGTCATTTATGGGGTGGTGGGTGTGAGGGTGTCATTACAGTGCTTTGACTGTATATATCAACAATCATTCATGGGGTCGTGGGTGTGTGGGTGTCATTATAGTGTTTGGACTGTAAATATCAACAGTCATTCATCGGGTGGTGAATGTGTGGTTGTCATTACAATGCTTGGACTGTAAATATCAAGTCATTCATGGGATGGTGGGTGTCTGTGTGTCATTAGTGCTTGGACTGTGAATATTAACAGTAATTTATGGGATGGTGGGTGGCATTACAGTGCTTAGACTCTAATATCAACAGTCATTCATGGGGTGATGGGTGTGTGGGTGTCATTACAGTGCTTGGACTGTAAATATAAATAGTTATTCATGGGGATGTGGGTGTTTGGGTGTCTATGCAGTGCTTGGACTGTAAATATTAATAGTCATTCATATGGTGGTGGGTGTGTGGGTGTCATTACAGTGTTTTGACTGTAAATATCAACAGTCATTCATAGGGTGTTGGGTGTCATTACAGTGCTTTTACTGTAAATATCAACAGTTATTCAAGGGGTGGTCGGTGTGTGGGTGTCATGACAATGCTTGGACTGTAAATATTAACAGTCATTCATGGGGTGGTGAGTGTGTGTGTGTTATTACAGTTCTTGGACTGTATATATCAACCATTATTCATTGGTTGGTGGGTGTGTGGGTGTCATTACAGTGCTTGGACTGTAAATATCAACAGTCATTTATAGGGTGGTGGGTGTTTGAGTGTCATTACAGAGCTTGGACTGTAAATATCAACAGTCATTTATAGGGTGGTGGGTTTGTGGGTGTCATTACAGTGCTTTGACTGTAAATATCAACAGTCCTTCATGGATTGGTAGGTGTGTTGGTGTCATTACAGTGCTTGGACTGTAAATATTAACCATAATGCATGGGGTGGTGGGTGTGGGTCGTCATTACACTGCTTTCAGTGTAAAAATCAACAGTCATTCATGGGGTGGTGTGGGTAAGGGTGTCATTACAGTACTTGGACTTTAAATATCAACCATCATTCATTAGGTGGTGGGTTTGTGGGTGTCATTACAGTGCTTAGACTGTAAATATTAACAGTCATTCATGAAATGGTGGGTGTGTTGATGTCATTACATTGCATGGACTGTAAATATTGTCAGTCATTCATGGGGTTGTGGGTGTGTAGGTGTCATTACAGTGCTTGGACTGTAAATATTAACAGTCAATCCTAGAGTGGTGGGTATGTGGGTGTCATTACAGTGCTTGGACTATAAATATCAACAGTTCTTAATGGGGTTTGTGGTGTTTGGGTGTCTATGCAGTGCTTGGATTGTAAATATCAATAGTCATTCATAAGGTGGTGGGGGTGAGGGTGTCATTACAGTGCTTTGACTGTAAATATCAACAGTCATTCGTGGAATGGTGGGTGTGTGGGTGTCATTACAGTCTTTTGATTGTAAATATCAACAGTCATTTATAAGATGGTGAGTGTCATTAGAGTGCTTGGACTGTAAATATCAACCATAATGCATGGGGTGGTGGGTGTGGGGCGTCATTACAGTGCTTTGAGTGTAAAAATCAACAGTCATTCATGGGGTGGTGTGGGTGAGGGTGTCATTACAGTGCTTGGACTATAAATATTAACCGTCATTTATGGGGTTGTTGGTGTATGGGTGTCATTACAGTGCATGGACTAAATATTGTCAGTCATTCATGGGGTTGTAGGTGTAAAGGTGTCATTACAGTGCTTGGACAGTAAATATCAAAATTCATTCTTGGGGTGGTGGGTGTGTGGGTATCATTACAGTGCTTAGACTGTAAATATCAACAGTCATTTATGGGGTGGTGGGTGTGTGGCTGTCATTATAGTGCTTGGACTGTAAATATTAACAGTCAATCATAGAGTGGTGGGTATGTGGGTGTCATTACAGTGCTTGGACTGTAAATATCAACAGTCCTTCATGGATTGGTAGGTGTGTTGGTGTCATTACAGTGCTTGGACTGTAAATATTAACCATAATGCATGGGGTGGTGGGTGTGGGTCGTCATTACAGTGCTTTCAGTGTAAAAATCAACAGTCATTCATGGGGTGGTGTGGGTAAGGGTGTCATTACAGTACTTGGACTTTAAATATCAACCATCATTCATTAGGTGGTGGGTTTGTGGGTGTCATTACAGTGCTTAGACTGTAAATATTAACAGTCATTCATGAAATGGTGGGTGTGTTGATGTCATTACATTGCATGGACTGTAAATATTGTCAGTCATTCATGGGGTTGTGGGTGTGTAGGTGTCATTACAGTGCTTGGACTGTAAATATTAACAGTCAATCCTAGAGTGGTGGGTATGTGGGTGTCATTACAGTACTTGGACTATAAATATCAACAGTTCTTAATGGGGTTTGTGGTGTTTGGGTGTCTATGCAGTGCTTGGATTGTAAATATCAATAGTCATTCATAGGGTGGTGGGGGTGAGGGTGTCATTACAGTGCTTTGACTGTAAATATCAACAGTCATTCGTGGAATGGTGGGAGTGTGGGTGTCATTACAGTCTTTTGATTGTAAATATCAACAGTCATTTATAAGGTGGTGAGTGTCATTAGAGTGCTTGGACTGTAAATATCAACCATAATGCATGGGGTGGTGGGTGTGGGGCGTCATTACAGTGCTTTGAGTGTAAAAATCAACAGTCATTCATGGGGTGGTGTGGGTGAGGGTGTCATTACAGTGCTTGGACTATAAATATTAACCGTCATTTATGGGGTTGTTGGTGTATGGGTGTCATTACAGTGCATGGACTAAATATTGTCATTCATTCATGGGGTTGTAGGTGTAAAGGTGTCATTACAGTGCTTGGACAGTAAATATCAAAATTCATTCTTGGGGTGGTGGGTGTGTGGGTATCATTACAGTGCTTAGACTGTAAATATCAACAGTCATTTATGGGGTGGTGGGTGTGTGGCTGTCATTATAGTGCTTGGACTGTAAATATTAACAGTCAATCATAGAGTGGTGGGTATGTGGGTGTCATTACAGTGCTTGGACTGTAAATATCAACAGTCCTTCATGGATTGGTAAGTGTGTTGGTGTCATTACAGTGCTTGGACTGTAAATATTAACCATAATGCATGGGGTGGTGGGTGTGGGTCGTCATTACAGTGCTTTCAGTGTAAAAATCAACAGTCATTCATGGGGTGGTGTGGGTAAGGGTGTCATTACAGTACTTGGACTTTAAATATCAACCATCATTCATTAGGTGGTGGGTTTGTGGGTGTCATTACAGTGCTTAGACTGTAAATATTAACAGTCATTCATGAAATGGTGGGTGTGTTGATGTCATTACATTGCATGGACTGTAAATATTGTCAGTCATTCATGGGGTTGTGGGTGTGTAGGTGTCATTACAGTGCTTGGACTGTAAATATTAACAGTCAATCCTAGAGTGGTGGGTATGTGGGTGTCATTACAGTGCTTGGACTATAAATATCAACAGTTCTTAATGGGGTTTGTGGTGTTTGGGTGTCTATGCAGTGCTTGGATTGTAAATATCAATAGTCATTCATAGGGTGGTGGGGGTGAGGGTGTCATTACAGTGCTTTGACTGTAAATATCAACAGTCATTCGTGGAATGGTGGGTGTGTGGGTGTCATTACAGTCTTTTGATTGTAAATATCAACAGTCATTTATAAGGTGGTGAGTGTCATTAGATTGCTTGGACTGTAAATATCAACCATAATGCATGGGGTGGTGGGTGTGGGGCGTCATTACAGTGCTTTGAGTGTAAAAATCAACAGTCATTCATGGGGTGGTGTGGGTGAGGGTGTCATTACAGTGCTTGGACTATAAATATTAACCGTCATTTATGGGGTTGTTGGTGTATGGGTGTCATTACAGTGCATGGACTAAATATTGTCAGTCATTCATGGGGTTGTAGGTGTAAAGGTGTCATTACAGTGCTTGGACAGTAAATATCAAAATTCATTCTTGGGGTGGTGGGTGTGTGGGTATCATTACAGTGCTTAGACTGTAAATATCAACAGTCATTTATGGGGTGGTGGGTGTGTGGCTGTCATTATAGTGCTTGGACTGTAAATATTAACAGTCAATCATAGAGTGGTGGGTATGTGGGTGTCATTACAGTGCTTGGACTGTAAATATCAACAGTCCTTCATGGGGTTTTGGGTGTTTGGGTGTCTATGCAGTGCTTGGAATGTAAATATCAAAGTCAATCATGGGGTGGTGGGTTTCTGGGTGTCTTTACAGTGCTTGGACTGTAAATATCTACAGTGAGTCATGGGGTGGTGGGTGTGTGGGTGTCATTACAGTGTTTTGATTGTAAATATCAACAGTCATTTATAGGGTGGTGGGTGTCATTAGAGTGCTTGGACTGTAAATATCAACAGTCATTCATGGGGTGATGGGTGTGTGGGTGTCATTACAGTGATTAGACTGTAAATATCAATAGTCATTCATAGGGTGGTGGGTGTGAGGGTGTCATTACAGTGCTTAGACTGTATATATCAACAATCATTCATGGGGTCGTAGGTGTGTGGGTGTCATTATAGTGTTTGGACTGTAAATATCAACAGTCATTCATGGGGTGGTGAATGTGTAGGTGTCATTACATTGCTTGGACTGTAAATATCAAGTCATTCATGGGATGGTGGGTGTCTGTGTGTCATTAGTGCTTGGACTGTGAATATTAACAGTCATTTATGGGGTAGTGGGTGGCATTACAGTGCTTAGACTCTAATATCAACAGTCATTCATAGGGTGTTGGGTGTCATTACAGTGTTTTGACTGTAAATATCAACAGTCATTCATAGGGTGTTGGGTGTCATTACAGTGCTTTTACTGTAAATATCAACAGTTATTCAAGGGGTGGTCGGTTTGTGGGTGTCATGACACTGCTTGGACTGTAAATATCAACAGTCATTCATGGGGTGGTGAGTGTGTGGGTGTTATTACAGTTCTTGGACTGTATATGTCAACCATTATTCATTGGTTGGTGGGTGTGTGGGTGTCATTACAGTGCTTGGACTGTAAATATTAACAGTTATTCATGGGGTGGTGGGTGTGTGGATGTCATTACAGAGCTCTGACTGAAAATATTAATTGTCATTTATAGGGTGGTGGGTGTGTGGGTGTTATTACAGTGGTTGGACTGTAAATATCAACAGTCATTCATAATGTGCTGGGTGTGTGAGTGTCATTACAGAGCTTGGACTGTAAATATCAACACTCATTTATGGGGTGGTGGGTGTGTGGCTGTCATTATAGTGCTTGGACTGTAAATATCAACAGTCCTTTATGGGTTGGTGGGTGTGTGGGTGTCATTACAGTGCTTAGACTGTAAATATCAACAGTCATTTATTGGGTGGTGGGTGTGTGGGTGTCATTACAGTGCTTGGTCTGTAAATATAAACAGTCATTCATGGGGTGGTGGGTGTGTGGGTGTCATTACAGTGTTTTAACTATAAATATTAACATTCATTTATTGGGTGGTGGGTTTTCATTAGAGTGCTTGGACTGTAAATATCAACAGTCATTCATGGGGTGGTGCATGTGTGGGTGTCATGACAGTGCTTGGACTGTAAATATCAACAGTCATTCATGGGGTGGTGAGTGTGTGGGTGTCATTACAGTTCCTGGACTGTAAATATAAACCATCATTCATCAGGTGGTGGATGTTTGGATGTCATTACAGTGTTTGGACTGAAAATATCAACAGTCATTCTTGGGGTGGTTGGTGTGTGGGTGTCATTACAGAGCTTGGACTGTAAATATCAACAGTCATTTATAGGGTGGTGGGTGTATGGCTGTCATTACAGTGCTTGGACTGTAAATATCAACAGTCAATCATGGGGTGGTGGGTGTGTGGGTGTCATTACAGTGCTTTGACTGTAAATATCAACAGTCATTCATGGGGTGGTGGGTGTGTGGGTGTCATTACTGTGCTTGGACTATAAATATCAATTCATTTATGATGTGGTGGGTGTGTGTGTCATTAGTGATTGGACTGTAAATATCAGCAGTCATTCATGGGGTGGTTGGTGTCATTACAGTGTTTGGAATGTAAATATCAACAGTCAATCATGGAATGTTGGGTGTCATTAGAATGCTTGGACTGTAAATATTAACAGTAATTTATTGGGTGGTGGGTGTGTGGGTGTCATTACAGTGCTTGGACTGTAAATATCAACAGTCAATCATAGGGTGGTCGGTGTGTGGGTGTCATTACAGTGCTTTAACTATAAATATCAACATTCATTTATTGGGTATTGGGTGTCATTAGAGTGCTTGGACTGTAAATATCAACAGTCATTCATAGGGTGGTGCATGTGTGGGTGTCATGACAGTGCTTGGACTGTAAATATCAACAGTCATTCATGGGGTGGTGAGTGTGTGGGTGTCATTACAGTGCTTTGACTGTAAATATCAACAGTCATTTGTGGGGTGGTGGGTGTGTGGGTGTCATTACAGTCTTTTGATTGTAAATATCAACAGTCATTTATAAGGTGGTGGGTGTCATTAGAGTGATTGGACTGTAAATATCAACAGTCATTCATGAGGTGGTGGGTGTTGGGGTGTCATTACAGTGCTTTGACTGTAAATATCAACAGTCATTCATGGGGTTGTGTGTGTGTAGGAGTCATTACAGTGCTTAGACTGTAAGTTTTAACAGTCATTTATGGGGTGGTGGGTGTGTGGCTGTCATTATAGTGCTTGGACTGTAAATATCAACAGTCAATCATGGGGTGGTTGGTATGTGGGTGTCATTACAGTGCTTGGACTGTAAATATCAACAGTCATTAATGGGGTGGTGGGTGTGTGGGTGTCATTACAGTGTTTTGATTGTAAATAACAACAGTCATTTATAAGGTGGTGGGTGTCATTAGAGTGCTTGGACTGTAAATATCAACAGTCATTAATGGAGTGGTGGGTGTGTTGGTGTCATTACAGTGCTTGAACTGTAAATATCAATCATAATGCATGAGGTGGTGGGTGTGGGGCATCATTACAGTGCTATGAGTGTAAATATCAACAGTCATTCATGGGGTGGTGTGGGTGAGGGTGTCATTACAGTTCTTGGACTATAAATATCAACCATCATTCATTAGGTGGTGGGTTTGTGGGTGTCATTACAGTGCTTAGACTGTAAATATTAACAGTCATTCATGGGGTGGTGGGTGTGTGTATGTCATTACAGTGCTTAGACTGAAAATATAAACAGTTATTCATGGGGTTGTGTGTGTGTAGGAGTCATTACAGTGCTTAGACTGTAAGTTTTAACAGTCATTTATGGGGTGGTGGGTGTGTGGCTGTCATTATAGTGCTTGGACTGTAAATATCAACAGTCAATCATGGGGTGGTGGGTTTGTGGGTGTCATTACAGTGTTTTAACTATAAATATCAACATTCATTTATTGGGTGATGGGTGTCATGACAGTGCTTGGACTGTAAATAACAACAGTCATTCATAGGGTTGTGCATGTGTGGGTGTCATGACTGTGCTTGGACTGTAAATATCAACAGTCATTCATTTGGTGGTGAGTGTGTGGGTGTCTTTACAGATCTTGGACTGTAAATATCAACATTCATTCATTAGGTGGTGGGTGTGTGGGTGTCATTACAGTGCTGAGACTGTAAATACTAACTGTCATTCATGGTATGGTGGGTGTGTGGATGTAATTACAGTGTTTGGACTAAAAATATCAACAGTCTTTCATGGGGTGGTGGGTGTGTGGGTGTCATTACAGTGCTTGGACTATAAAAATCAACCGTCATTTCTGGGGTGGTGGGTGTGTGGGTGTCATTACAGTGCTTGGACTGTTAATATCAACAGTCATTCATAGGGTGGTGGGTGTGTGAGTGTCATTACAGAGCCTGGACTGTAAATATCAACAGTCATTCATGGGGTGGTGGGTGTGTATGTGTCATTACAGTGCTTGGACTGTAAATATCAAAAGTCATTCTTTTTAGTGGTGGGTGTGTTGGTGTCATTACAGTGCTTAGACTGTAAATATCAATAGTCATTTGTGGGGTAGTTGGTGTCATTAGAGTGATTGGACTGTAAATTTCAACAGTCATTCATGGATTGGTGTTTGTGTTGGTGTCATTACAGTGCTTGGACTGTAAATATCAACCATAATTAATGGGGTGGTGGGTGTGGGGGTGTCATTATAGTGCTTGAACTGTTAATATCAAAAGTCATTCATGGGGTAGTGGGTGGCATTACAGTGCTTGGACTCCAAATATCAACAGTCATGAATGGGGTGATGGTTGTATTTGTGTCATTACAGAGCTTGGACCGTAAATATCAACAGTTATTCATGGGGTTGTGGGTGTCTGGGTGTCTGTGCAGTGCTTGGACTGTAAATATCAGCAGTCAATCATGGGGTTGTAGGTGTGTGGGTGTCATTACAGAGCTTGGACTGTAAATATCAACAGTCATTCATGGGGTGGTGGGTGTGTGGGTGTCATTACAGTGTTTTGATTGTAAATATCAACAGTCATTCATGGGGTAGTGGGTGTCATTAGAGTGCTTGGACTGTAATTATCAACAGTCATTTATGGGGTTGTTGGTGTGTGGGTGTCATTACAGTGCTTGGACTGTAAATATCAACCATAATTCATGGGGTGGTGGGTGTGGGGGTGTCATTACAGTGCTTTAACTGTGAATAGCAACAGTCATTCATGGGATGGTGGGTGTGAGGGTGTCATTACAGTGCTTAGACTGTAAATATCAACAGTCATTCATGGGGTGGTGGGTGTGTGGGTGTCATTACAGTGTTTTGATTGCAAATATTAACAGTCATTCATAGGGTAGTGGGTGTCATTAGAGTGCTTGGACTGTAATTATCAACAGTCATTCATGGGGTGGTTGGTGTGTGGGTGTCATTACAGTGCTTGGACTGTAAATATCAACCATAATTCATGGGGTGGTGGGTGTGGGGGTGTCATTACAGTGCTTTAACTGTGAATATCAACAGTCATTCATGGGGTGGTGGGTGTGAGAGTGTCATTACAGTGCTTAGACTGTAAATATCACCAGTCATTCATGGGGTGGTGGGTGTGTGGGTGTCATTATAGTGCTTGGACTGTAAATATCAACAGTCAATCATGGGGTGTTGGGTATGTGGGTGTCGTTACATTGCTTGGACTGTAAATATCCAGTCATTCATTGGATGGTGTGTGTGTGTGCGTCATTAGTGCTTGGACTGTAAATATCAACAGTCATTCATGGGGTAATGGGTGGCATTACAGTGATTGGACTCTAAATATCAACAGTAATTCATAGGGTGATGGGTGTGTGGGTGTCATTACAGTGCTTGGACTGTAAATATTAATAGTAATTCATGGGGTTGTGGGTGTTTGGGTGTCTATGCATTGCTTGGACTGTAAATATCAACAGTAAATCATGGGGTAGTGGGTGTGTGGGTGTAATTACAGTGCTTGGACTGTAAATATAAACAGTCATTCAAGGGGTGGTGAGTGTGTGGGTGTCATAACAGTGCTTGGACTGTAAATATCAACAGTCATTCATAGTGTGGTGAGTGTCATTAGAGTGATTGGACTGTAAATATCAACAGTTTTTCATGGGGTGGTGGGTGTGTGGGTGTCATTACAGTGCTTGGACTGTAAATATAAACAGTCATTTATGGAGTGGTGGGTGTGTGGATGTCATGAAAGTGCTTTGAATGAAAATAACAACAGTTATTCATGGGGTAGTAGGTGTGTGGGTGTCATTACAGAGCTTGGACTTTAAATATCAACCGTCATTTATAGGATGGTGGGTGAGAGGGTGTCATTACAGTGCTTAGACTGTAAATATCAATAGTCATTTGTGGGGTAGTGGGTGTCATTAGAGTGCTTGGACTGTAAATTTCAACAGTCATTCATGGATTGGTGTGTGTGTTGGTGTCATTACAGTGCTTAGACTGTAAATATCAACAGTCATTCATGGGGTTGTGGATGTTTGGGTGTCTATGCATTGCTTGGACTGTAAATATCAACAGTCAATCATGGGGTGGTGGGTGTGTGGGTGTCATTACAGTGCTTGGACTGTAAATATCAACCATCATTAATGGGGTGGTGGGTGTGTGGGTGTCATAACAGTGTTTTGACTGTAAATATTAACAGTCATTCATATGTTGGTGGTTGTCATTAGTGTGCTTGGACTGTAAATATCAACAATTTTTCATGGGGTGGTGGGTGTGTGGGTGTCATGACAGTGCTTGGACTGTAAATATCAACAGTCATTCATGGGGTGGTGAGTGTGTGGGGGTTATTACAGTTCTTGGACTGTAAATATCAACCATCATTTATTGGGTGGTGGGTTTGTGGGTGTCATTACAGTGCTCAGACTGTAAATATTAACAGTCATTAATGGGGTGGTGGGTATGTGGATGTCATTACATTGCTTGGACTGAAAATATCATCTGTCATTCATGGAGTGGTGAGTGTGTGGTTGTTATTACAATTCTTGGACTGTAAATATCAACCATCATTCATTGGGTGGTGGGTGTGTAGATGTCATTACAGTGCTCAGACTGTAAATATTAACAGTCATTCATGGGGTGGTAGGTGTGTGGATGTCATTACAGTGCATGGACTAAAAATTAAATTGCCATTCATGGAGTGGTGGGTGTCATTACATTGCTTGGACTGTAAATATCAAGTCATTCATTGAGTTGTGGGTGTGTGTGTGTCATTATTGCTTGGACTGTAAATATCAACAGTCATTCATGGGGTGGTGGGTGGCATTACAGTGATTGGAATCTAAATATCAAAAGTAATTTATAGGGTTATGGGTGTGTGGGTGTCATTACACTGCTTGTACTGTAATTATTAACAGTCATTCATGGGGTTGTGGGTGTTTGGGTGTCTATGCATTGTTTGGACTGTAAATATCAACAGTTAATCATGGGGTGGTGGGTGTGTGGTGTCATTACAGTGCTTGGACTGTATATATTAACAGTCATTCATAGGGTGGTGGGTGTCATTAGAGTGCTTGGACTGTAAATATTAACAGTCATTCATGGGGTGGTGGGTGTGTGGATGTCATTACAGTGCATGGACTAAAAATATCAATTGTCATTCATGGGGTGGTGGGTGTCATTATCATGGGGTGGGGAGTGTATGGGTGTTATTACAGTTCTTGGACTGTAAATATCAACCATCATTCATTGGGTGGTGGGTGTGTGGCTGTCATTACTGTGCTTAGACTGTAAATATTAACAGTCATTCATGGGGTGGTGGGTGTGTGGATGTCATTACAGTGCATGGACGGAAAATATCAACTGTCATTCAAGGGGTGGTGGGTGTGTGGGTGTCATTACAGTGCTTGGACTGTAAATATCAACCGTCACTTATGGGGTGGTGGGTGTGTGGGTTTAATTACAGTGCTTAGACTGTAAATATCAAATGTCATTCTTAGGGTAGCGGGTGCCATTACATTGCTTAGACTGTAAATATCAACAGTCATTTATGGGGTGGTGGGTGTGTGGGTGTCATTACAGTGCTTGGACTGTAAATATCAACAGTCATTTATGGAGTGGTGGGTGTGTGGGTGTCATTACAGTGCTTGGACTGTAAATATCAACAGTCATTCATGGGGTGGTGGTTGTGTGGGTGTCATAACAGTGTTTTGACTGTAAATATTAACAGTCATTCATATGTTGGTGGGTGTCATTAGTGTGCTTGGTCTGTAAATATCAACAATTTTTCATGGGGTGGTGGGTGTGTGGGTGTCATGACAGTGCTTGGACTGTAAATATCAACAGTCATTCATGGGGTAGTGAGTGTGTGGGGGTTATTACAGTTCATGGACTGTAAATATCAACCATCATTCATTGCGTGGTGGGTGTGTGGGTGTCATTACAGTGCTCAGATTGTAAATATTAACAGTCATTCATCGGGTGGTGGGTATGTGGATGTCATTACATTGATTGGACTGAAAATATCAACTGTCATTCATGGAGTGGTGAGTGTGTGGGTGTTATTGCAATTTTTGGACTGTAAATATCAACCATCATTCATTGGGTGGTGGGTGTGTGGGTGTCATTACAGTGCTCGGACTGTAAATATTAACAGTCATTCATGGGGTGGTGGGTGTGTGGATGTCATTACAGTGCATGGACTAAAAATATCAATTGTCATTCATGGGGTGGTGGTTGTCATTACATTGCTTGGACTGTAAATATCAAGTCATTCATTAAGTGGTGGGTGTGTGTGTGTCATTATTGCTTGGACTGTAAATATCAACAGTCATTCATGGGGTGGTGGGTGGCATTACAGTGATTGGAATCTAAATATCAAAAGTAATTTATAGGGTGATGGGTGTGTGGGTGTCATTACAGTGCTTGGACTGTAATTATTAACAGTCATTCATGGGGTTGTAGGTGTTTGAGTGTCTATGCATTGTTTGGACTGTAAATATCAACAGTTAATCATAGGGTGGTGGGTGTGTGGTGTCATTACAGTGCTTGGACTGTATATATCAGCAGTTATTCATGGGGTGGTGGGTGTGTGGGTGTCATTACAGTGGTTTGACTGTATATATTATCAGTCATTCATAGGGTGTTGGGTGTCATTAGAGTGCTTGGACTGTAAATATTAACAGTTTTTCATGGGGTGGGGAGTGTATGGGTGTTATTACAGTTCTTGGACTGTAAATATCAACCATCATTCATTGGGTGGTGGATGTGTGGCTGTCATTACAGTGCTCAGACTGTAAATATTAACAGTCATTCATGGGGTGGTGGGTGTGTGGATGTCATTACAGTGCATGGACTGAAAATATCAACTGTCATTCATGAGGTGGTGAGTATGTGGGTGTTATTACAATACTTGGACTGTAAAAATCAATCATCATTCAATGGGTGGTGGGTGTGTGGGTGTCATTACAGTGCTCAGACTGTAAATATTAACAGTTATTCATATGGTTGTGGGTGTGTGGATGTCATTACAGTGCATGGACGGAAAATATCAACTGTCATTCAAGGGGTGGTGGGTGTGTGGGTGTCATTACAGTGCTTGGACTGTAAATATCAACTGTCACTTATGGGGTGGTGGGTGTGTGGGTTTAAATACAGTGCTTAGAGTGCAAATATCAAATGTCATTCTTAGGGTAGTGGGTGCCATTACATTGCTTAGACTGTAAATATCAACAGTCATTTATGGGGTGGTGGGTGTGTGGGTGTCATTACAGTGCTTGGAGTGTAAATATCAACAGTCATTTATGGAGTGGTGGGTGTGTGGGTGTCATTACAATGCTTGGACTCTAAATATCAACAGTCATTCATGGGGTGGTGGGTGTGTGGGTGTCATTACAGTGCTTAGACTGTATATATTAACAGTCATTTATTGGGTGGTGGGTGTGTGGGTGTCATTACAGAGCTTGGTCTGTAAATATCAACAGTCATTCATAGGGTGGTGGGTGTGTGAGTATCATTTCAGAGCTTAGACTGTAAATATCAACAGTCATTCAGGGTGTGGTTGGTGTGTAGGTGTCATTACAGTGCTTGGACTGTAAATATCAAAAGTCATTCGTGGGGTTGTAGGTGTGTGGGTGTCATTACAGTGCTTGGACTGTAAATATCAACAGTCAATTATGGGGTGGTGGGTGTGTTGGTGTCATTATAGTGCTTGGACTGAAAATATCAACAGTCATTCATGGGGTGTTGGGTGTGTGGGTGTCATTACAGTGCTTGGACTGTAAATATCAAAAGTCATTCTTGGGGTGGTGAGTGTGTGGGTGTCATTACAATGCTTAGAATGTAAATATCAACAGTCATTTATGGGGTGGTGGGTGTGTGGGTGTCATTATAGTGCTTAGACTGTAAATATCAACAGTCCTTTATGGGGTGGTGGGTGTGTGGCTGTCATTACAGTGCTTGGACTGTAAATATCAACAGTCAATCATGGGGTGGTGGGTGTGTGGGTGTCATTACAGTGTTTTGATTGTAAATATCAACAGTCAATTATAGGTTGGTTGGTGTCATTAGAGTGCTTAGACTGTAAATATCAACAGTCATTCATGGGGTGGTGGGTGTGTGGGTGACATTACATTGCGTGGACTGTAAATATCAACCATAATTCATGGGGTGGTGGGTGTGCGGGTGTCATTACAGTGCTTTGACTCTAAATATCAACAGTCATTCATAGGGTGATGGGTGTGAGGGTGTCATTACAGTGCTTAGACTGTAATTATCAACAGTCATTCATGTGGTGGTGGGTGTGTGGGTGTCATTATAGTGCTTGGACTGCAAATATCAACAGTCACTCATGGGGTGGTGGGTGTCTGTGTGTCATTAGTGCTTGGACTGTAAATATCAACAGTCATTCAAGGGGTGGAGGGTGTTATTAGAGTGCTTGTACTGTAAATATCAACAGTCATTCATTGGGTGGTGGGTGTGTGGGTGTCATTATAGTGCTTGGACTGTAAATATCAACAGTCACTCATGGGGTGGTGGGTGTGTTGTTGTCATTACAGTGCTTAGACTTAAAATATCAACAGTCATTTATGGGGTGTTGGGTGTGTGGGTGTCTATGCAGTGCTTGGACTGTAAATATCAACAGTCATTCATGGAGTGGTGGGTGTGTGGGTGTCATTACAGTGCTTGGACTGTAAATATCAACCGTAATTTATGGGGTGGTGTTTGTGTGGGTGTCATTACAGTTTCTGGACTGTAAAAATTAACAGTTATTCTTAGGGTAATGGGTGTGTGAGTGTCATTACAGAGCTTGGACTGTAAATATCAACAGTCATTCATTGGCTGGTGGGTGTGTGGGTGTCATTACAGTGCTTAGACTGTAAATATCAACAGTCAGTTATTGGGTTGTGGGTGTGTGGGTGTCATTACAGTGCTTGGACTGTAAATATTAACAGTCAATCATGGGGTGGTCGGTGTGTGGGTGTCATTACAGTGCTGAGACTGTAATTATCAACAGTCATTCATGGGGTGGTGTGTGTGTTGGCGTCATTACAGTGTTTTAACTATAAATATCAACATTCATTTATTGGGTGTTGGGTGTCATTACAGTGCTTTGACTATAAATATCAACAGTCATTCAAGGGGTGGTGCATGTGTGGGTGTAATGACAGTTCTTGGACTGTAAATATCAACAGTCATTAATGAGGTGGTGAGTGTGTGGGTGTCATTACAGTTCTTGAACTGTAAATATCAACCATCATTAATGTGTGGGTGTCATTACAGAGCTCAGACTGTAAATATTAACAGTTATTCCTGGGGTGGTGGGTGTGTTGGTGTCATTACAGTGCATGAACTATAAATATGAACCATCATTTATGGGGTGGTCGGTGTGTGGGTGTCATTACAGTGCATGGACTGTAAATATCAACAGTCATTCATAGAGTGGTGGGTGTTTGGCTGTCATTACAGTGCTTGGACTGTAAATATCAACAGTCAATCATAGGGTGGTGGGTGTGTGGGTGTCATTACAGTGCTTAGACTGTAATTATCAACAGTCCTTCATGGGTTTGTGGGTGTGTGGGTGTCATTACAGTGCTTAGACTGTAAATATCAACAGTCATTTTTTGGGTGGTGGGTGTGTGGGTGTCATTACAGTGCTTGGACTGTAAATATCAATAGTCAATCATGGGATGGTCAGTGTGTGGGTGTCATTACAGTGCTTGGACTGTAAATATCAATAGTCATTTACGGGGTGGTGATTGTGTGGGTGTCATTACAATGTTTTGATTGTTAATATCAACAGTCATTCATGGGGTGGTGGGTGTGTGGGCGTCATTATAGTGCTTGGACTGTAAACATCAACAGTCTCTCATGGGGTGGTGGGTGTGTTGGTGTCATTACAGTGCTTAGACTGAAAATATCAACAGTCATTCATGGGGTGTTGGGTGTGTGGGTGTCATTACAGTGCTTGGACTGTAAATATTAACAGTGATTTATGGGGTGGTGGGTGTGTAGGTGTCATTACAGTGTTTGGACTGTAAATATCAAAAGTCATTCTTGGGGTGGTGAGTGTGTGGTTGTCATTACAATGCTTAGACTGTAAATATCAACAGTCATTCATGGGGTGGTGGGTGTGTGGGTGACATTACATTGCGTGGACTGTAAATATCAACAATAATTCATGGGGTGGTGAGTGTGTGGGTGTCATTACAGTGCTTTGACTGTAAATATCAACAGTCATTCATAGTGTGATGGGTGTGAGGGTGTCATTACAGTGCTTAGACTGTAATTATCAACAGTCATTCATGTGGTGGTGGGTGTGTGGGTGTCATTATAGTGCTTGGACTGTAAATATCAACAGTCATTCATGAGGTGGTGGGTGGGCGGGTGTCATTACAGTGTTTTAACTAAAAATATCAACATTCATTTATTGGGTGGTGGGTGTCATTAGAGTGCTTGGAGTGTAAATATCAACAGTCATTCATGGGGTGGTGCATGTGTGGGTGTCACAACAGTGATTGGACTGTAAATATCAACAGTCAGTTATTGGGTTGTGGGTGTGTGGGTGTCAATACAGTGATTGGACTGAAAATATTAACAGTCAATCATGGGGTGGTCGGTGTGTGGGTGTCATTACAGTGCTGGGACTGTAATTATCAACAGTCATTCATGAGATGGTGGGTGTGTGGGTGTCATTACAGTGTTTTAACTATAAATATCAACATTCATTTATTGGGTGTTGGGTGTCATTACAGTGCTTTGACTATAAATATCAACAGTCATTCATGGGGTGGTGCATGTGTGGGTGTAATGACAGTTCTTGGACTGTAAATATCAACAGTCATTAATGGGGTGGTGAGTGTGTGGGTGTAATGACAGTTCTTGAACTGTAAATATCAACCATCATTAATGTGTGGGTGTCATTACAGAGCTCAGACTGTAAATATTAACAGTTATTCCTGGGGTGGTGGGTGTGTTGGTGTCATTACAGTGCTTGGACTTTAAATATAAACCGTCATTCATGGGGTTTTGGTGTTTAGGTGTCTATGCAGTGCTTGGACTGTAAATATCAACAGTCATTCATGGGGTGGTGGGTGTGTGGGTGTCATTACAGTGCATGGACTATAAATATCAATAGTCAATCATGGGGTGGTGGGTGTGTGGGTGTCATTACAGTGCTTAGACTGTAATTATCAACAGTCCTTCATGGGTTTGTGGGTGTGTGGGTGTCATTACAGTGCTTAGACTGTAAATATCAACAGTCATTTTTTGGGTGGTGGGTAAGTGGGTGTCATTACAGTGCTTGGACTGTAAATATCAATAGTCAATCATGGGATGGTCAGTGTGTGGGTGTCATTACAGTGCTTGGACTGTAAATATCAACAGTGCTTCATGAGGTGGTGGGTGTGTGGGTGTCATGACAGTGCTTAGACTGTAATTATCAACAGTCCTTCATGGGTTTGTGGGTGTGTGGGTGTCATTACAGTGCTTAGACTGTAAATATCAACAGTCATTTTTTGGGTGGTGGGTGTGTGGGTGTCATTACAGTGCTTGGACTGTAAATATCAACAGTCATTCATGAGGTGGTGGGTGTGTGGGTGTCATTACAGTGTTTTAACTATAAATATCAACATTCATTTATTGGGTGGTGGTTGTCATTAGAGTGCTTGGACTGTAAATATCAACAGTCATACATGGGGTGGTGCATGTGTGGGTGTCATGACAGTGCTTGGACTGTAAATATCAACAGTCATTCATGGGGTGTAAGGGAGACTGCGTTGGTGAAAGGACGTGTCTCGTTAGCTCCGTGACATGTATAAACAGTGCTAGTGTCTACATTAACAGTGCAGTGCTAGTGCGCCTGTATATGTTTTGGCACGTCCAGCATGGGTTCTCCAGTTGACGAGTTGTGCCTTGTCTGTCATGAGCGAGATTATGGAAAGGTCAAGTGGCTGAAATGTCTCAAGTGCAAATTGGGTGGCCATAGCACTTGTACGAGAATGACTGGTTTGAAATCAAATGCTTCGGAAGTAAATTGGGTTTGTGATCCTTGTGCTCTAGTGATAAATAGTGAAGTTCACCTTCGAGAGGAGATTAATGTAATGAAAAGTGATATTATTGAAATCAAGAATATGCTGAAGGATATAAGACTACCCGAGAATCTTCAGAATAGTGTAATGGCTGCTTTGCCGGCTCTGACTGACGGGGTCACGCTGGCTGTGGAAGAGGCTGTGTCAGCTCAATCGGGCCAGGTGGAAAAAGATGGCATGAACTGGGCTGAGGTGGTGTCGAGAAGCAGGAAACGGAAACGCACACAGAAAAATAAGAATCTTCTTATTATTAAAGCAAAGGGTAGCAAAAAAGCGGTTGATATGAAGAAAGAGGTCGAAGAATTGTTGTCAGATGTTCAAATTATGGACTCCAAATTCACTAACAAGGGAAATATTGTTATAAATCTTGAATCTGAAGAGAAGAGAAATGCTGCACAAAATAAGTTACACGAGGTGGGGAATTTAATTGTTTCCAATGGGAAGCGATGGGACCCCAAAATTATGGTATGTAATGTGGCTCGGAATGAGGACAAGGAATCGCTCATTGAAGAAATTATTGTAAGGAATAATTTGGAATCGATTGACGGAGTTATAAATAAAATAAAAATTGTTTCTGAAAGACCAGCTGCGGGAGGGACTGTACATTATGTACTGAAGTGTGATCCAGAGGTACGTGCAAGAATTCACGGGATGAATGACAAGCTGAAGCTGAAGTGGGGCGTTCATCAGGTATACGATCATTATTTTCCACTACTGTGTTACCACTGCCTGAAATTCGGTCACAAGTCGGATAGTTGCCAATCCAAGGTCAAAGGTCATGCACCCCACTGCTATAAGTGTGCAGGTCAGCATGAAGGTCGCTCTTGCCAGTCTGATGTGAGAAAATGCTTCAACTGTGCTGCTTCAAAACGTCAAAGCGAACACTCTGTAAGTAGTTTGTCTTGCCCCATTTTCACCTCGGAAGTAAATAGGATCAGACTCAACACTAACCATGGCTTTTAATATGCAAAGTGTTAATTGTGGACTATTGAACGTGCAGTCTGCTAAAAATAAAACATTTGAGATACGCCAGACGATTGTTGATGGCTGTTTAGATTTTTATGCCATTACTGAGACGTGGTTAACGAAATTTGACTCAGCTGCTATCCAGGAAATGACTCCGGTGACTCATTCTTTTTTACATAAACCGAGGTGTACGGGTCGAGGCGGAGGTGTTGGTCTATTTGTTTCAAATTCTATAAAGAAGGTGAAGGTATGCAAGTCGCCGGGGTTTGAAAGTTTCGAACTCCTTCAGGTTGAGTGTCAAGCTGGTGGAAGCAAAGTAACGTTTATAACAATATATAGACCCCCTGCTACTAGCCCTGGTTTATTCATTGATGAGCTTGAGCTGTACCTCGAGACGGTTGACATGATTAGCTCTAATGTCATTGTGTTGGGAGATTTTAATTTTTGGCTTGATACTCCAGGAGCCCGCTATGTTCAGCGATTTACAGATATGTTAGCAACGTTTAACCTGGTCAATGTAGTGAACAAGCCCACATCGATTTGTGGCCATATTATTGATTTGGTCTTGGTGGACACATCTGGAGACCTGGTACGTAACCTTCAGGTGGACGATGTATGCTCCCTTTCACCGGTACACAAACTTGTGGTGTTTAATCTGAACCTGTTGTTGAGTAAAAGGCAAGTAAAGAATATTTCTTTTCGGTCCAGAAGAAATTTTAATAGTGATGGTCTACTATCACTCGTTTGTAATAAGATAGTCGAGCAATACGGTGATTCGTGCAATCATGGGTGGGCAGTGAAAGGAGAGTGTCATGACTGTTTGTACAATCTATACAATTACACACTGAAGTCTGAATACGACAAAATGTGTCCTATAGTTGAGAAGAAAATAATAGTGAAAGATGAGTCTCCGTGGTTCAACAATGACATAAATAAAGCGAAAATTAATAAAAAAAAGATGGAAAGACGGTGGCGCAAGTATCGTACTGAGGAATGTAGACATGCATACACTCAAGCACGAAACTACGAATTAAGGCTTGTCACAAAGAGAAAGTGCAGTTATTACAAAGAGAAAACTGAAATGGCGGGATCGAATATACACGAGCTCTACAAGATACTTGACTGCCTGACTGGTGATAAGAGGAAGCACAAGTTGCCGGAGAGCTGTTCGGATAGCAATTTGGCCAATGATTTTGTATATTTTTTCGATAATAAGATCAAGAATATTATATCGACGTTTGTGAGTGATAGTTCGCATATGGTTATGAGTGAACAAACTTCTGATATTAAACTGAGTGAGTTCCGAATTGTGAGTGAATTGACTGTTAGTGAGATGATCAAGAAGGCAAAACCAACTTACTCTGCAATCGACCCTATGCCGTTCAAGCTGTTTAACAGAAACAAAAGGTTTGATCGTCTGGTCAGCGTTATCACAAAAATGGTAAATGTGAGTATTGCTAATAGTGTGTTCCCAAACTCTGAAAAGCAAGCTATTGTAACACCCATATTGAAGGGGAATCTTGACCCCCAATCTTTCAGCTCATTTCGTCCTGTATCCAATTTAACTTTTCAATCCAAGATTTTGGAAAAGGTAATTTTAACTCAATTGATGGATTATTTGGATATGGTTGGTGCAATTCATGATAACCAGTCAGCCTACCGTCGTCTGTATTCCACGGAGACTGCTCTGTGTTCTATCGTAAGTAACATGCGCACTTTGATGAATGATGGAAAATGTGGTCTGTTGGTATTACTGGATTTGAGTGCTGCATTCGACACAGTAGTGCACAGTGTCTTATTGAGTGTCTGTGAACGTATTGGTATAATAGGTGCTGCTCTCTCGTACCTGAAGAGTTACCTGACTGGCCGCAACTACTGTGTAAAAATAGGAAATGAATTTTCTGACGCAATACCATTAACAAGAGGTGTGCGTCAGGGTAGTGTTTTAGGCCCAATACTCTTCTGTTTATATACTACAGATCTTTCTGTACTACTTGAAAAGTACGAAGTCAGATTCAAGCTTTTTGCGGGTGACACGCAGTTTTACATGTCATTCACAAATATACACGATTCAGAAACTCATTTGAGCTCTGTACTTACTGACATTAAGCAATGGATGGATTCCAGGCAGCTTAAATTAAATCAAGATAAAACAGAATGTCTGTATGTCGGTCGTAGAACTGACTTCGACAGCTTGGGAGTACGTAAACTAAAAGTGAATGATAGGGAAATCACAATCAACAAATGTGTGAAGAGTCTCGGGGTGATGTTGGACAGTGAGCTAATGATGAGAGATCAGATTGGTCATGTGGTTCAAATTGCTGGATACCACTTGAGGAATTTGGCTTTCGTAAGGAAATACCTTGATCAGAGTGTGATGATGAAACTGGTTTACAATCATGTTCTAAGTAAATTGGATTACTGTAATTCCCTATATTACGGCTTGCCTGATTATCTATTGAAGAAACTCCAGATGATCACGAACAGAGCTGCGAGATTGATACGAGGTCTGTCAAGAAGAGATCGAATAACACCAGCACTCATACAACTACATTGGCTTCCTATTAAGGCACGTATCGTTTACAAGCAGTGTGTTATGGTTCATCAAGCGTTAAATTTTGGCAAACCAGTTTACATGCGAGATATGCTCCTGGACTTTCATGTGGATACCAATGTAGAATTGCGACATAGCAGCGAGGTGAATAGGCTTCTGGAACCAAGATTCAGAAGGGAATGTGGAAAAAGAGTGTTCGCATAGTGCTCCTCGCCTCTACAACAACCTTCCGAGCTTCGTTAGGGCAGTGAAACAGCTGCTCTATTCAAAAAGAGACTGAAGACACACCTCTTCACCGAGTCTTACGACCTCATAAATGAAGAAATGAGACCAAGTTTCCGGCTTTAGTTGATCTACGGAGGGACTTGGAGAGCTGGCAACGGCTGAAAGTCCCTAGAAGCCATCACATAAGTAACATAAGTAAGTAAGAGTGTGTGGGTGTCATTACGGTTCATGGACTGTAAATATAAACCATCATACATTCGGTGGTGGGTGTGTGGGTGTCATTACAGTGCTTGGACTGTAAATATCAACAGTCATTCATGGGGTGGTGGGTGTGTGGATGTCATTAAAGTGCTTGGACTGAAAATATCAACAGTCATTCATGGGGTGGTGGGTGTGGGTGTGTCATTACAGTGCTTGGACTGTAAATATCAACCATATTTCACGGGTAGGTGGGTGTGGGGGTGTCATTACAGTACTTGTACTGTAAATATCAACAGTCCTTCATGGGGTGTTGGACGTGTGGGTGTCATTACAGTGCTTAGACTGTAAATATCAATAGTCATTCATGGGGTGGTGGGTGTGAGGGTGTCATTACAATACTTAGACTGTATATATCAACAATCATTCATAGGGTGGTGGGTGTGTGGGTGTCATTATAGTGTTTAGACTGTAAATATCAACAGTCATTCATGGGGTGGTGGGTGTGTGGGTGTCATTACAATGTTTTAATTGTAAATATCAATAGTCATTCATAGGGTGGTGGGTGTCATTAGAGTGTTTGGACTGTAAATATCAACAGTCATTCATGGGGTGGTATGTGTGTGGGTGTCATTACAGTGCTTGGACTGTAAATATCAACCGTCATTTATGGGGTGGTGTTTGTGTGTGTGTCATTACAGTTTCTGGACTGTAAATATCAACAGTCATTCATAGGGTGGTGGGTGTGTGAGTGTCATTACAGAGCTTGGACTGTATATATCAACAGTCATTCATGGGGTGGTGGGTGTGTGGGTGTCATTACATTGCTTGGACTGTAAATATCAACAGTCAATCATGGGGTGGTCGGTGTGTGGGTGTCATTACAGTGCTGGGACTGTAATTATCAACAATCATTCATGGGGTGGTGTGTGTGTGGGTGTCATTACAGTGTTTTAACTATAAATATCAACATTCATTTATTGTGTGGTGGGTGTCATTACAGTGCTTTGACTGTAAATATCAACAGTCATTCATGGGGTGGTGCATGTGTGGGTGTCATTACAGAGCATGGACTGTAAATATCAACAGTCATTTATGGGGTGGTTGGTGTGTGGGTGTTATTACAGTGCATGGACTGTAAATATCAACAGTCATTTATAGAGTGGTGGGTGTGTGGCTGTAATTACAGTGCTTGGACTGTAAATATCAACAGTCAATTATGGGATGGTGGGTGTGTTGGTGTCATTACAATGCTTAGACTGTAATTATCAACCATCCTTCATGGGTTGGTTGGTGTGTGGGTGTCATTACAGTGCTTAGACTGTAAATATCAACAGTCATTTTTTGGGTCGGGGGTGTGTGGGTGTCATTACAGTGCTTGGACTGTAAATATCAATAGTCAATCATGGGATGGTCAGTGTGTGGGTGTCATTACAGTGTTTTGTTTGTAAATATCAACAGTCATTTATAAGGTTGTCGGTGTCATTAGAGTGATTGGACTGTAAATATCAACAGTCATTCATAAGGTGGTGGATGTGGGGGTGTCATTACATTGTTTTGACTGTAAATATCAACAGTCATTCATGGGGTGGTGGGGGTGAGGGTGTTATTACAGTGCTTGGACTGTATATATCAACAGTCATTCATGGGGTGGTGGGTGTGTCTGTATGTCATTAGTGCTTGGACTGTAAATATCAACAGTCATTCATGGGGTGGTTGGTGTCATTACAGTGCTTGGACTGTAAATATCAACAGTAAATCAAGGGGTGTTGAGTGTCATTAGAGTGCTTGGACTGTAAATATCAACAGTCATTCATGGGGTTTTGGGTTTTTGGGTGTCTATGCAGTGCTTGGACTGTAAATATCAACAGTCAATCATGGGTTGTGGGTGTCTGAGTGTCATTACAGTGGTTGGACTGTAAATATCAACAGTGATTCATGGGGTTGTGGGTGTGTGGGTGTCTTTGCAGTGTTTTGATTGTAAATATCAGCAGTCATTCATAGGGTGGTGGGTGTCATTAGAGTGATTGGATTGTAAATATTAACAGTCATTCATGGGGTGGTGGGTGTGGGTGTGTCATTACAGTGCTTGGACTGTAAATATCAACCATATTTCACGGGTAGGTGGGTGTGGGGGTGTCATTACAGTACTTGTACTGTAAATATCAACAGTCCTTCATGGGGTGTTGGACGTGTGGGTGTCATTACAGTGCTTAGACTGTAAATATCAATAGTCATTCATGGGGTGGTGGGTGTGAGGGTGTCATTACAATACTTAGACTGTATATATCAACAATCATTCATAGGGTGGTGGGTGTGTGGGTGTCATTATAGTGTTTAGACTGTAAATATCAACAGTCATTCATGGGGTGGTGGGTGTGTGGGTGTCATTACAATGTTTTAATTGTAAATATCAATAGTCATTCATAGGGTGGTGGGTGTCATTAGAGTGTTTGGACTGTAAATATCAACAGTCATTCATGGGGTGGTATGTGTGTGGGTGTCATTACAGTGCTTGGACTGTAAATATCAACCGTCATTTATGGGGTGGTGTTTGTGTGTGTGTCATTACAGTTTCTGGACTGTAAATATCAACAGTCATTCATAGGGTGGTGGGTGTGTGAGTGTCATTACAGAGCTTCGACTGTAAATATCAACAGTCATTCATGGGGTGGTGGGTGTGTGGGTGTCATTACATTGCTTGGACTGTAAATATCAACAGTCAATCATGGGGTGGTCGGTGTGTGGGTGTCATTACAGTGCTGGGACTGTAATTATCAACAATCATTCATGGGGTGGTGTGTGTGTGGGTGTCATTACAGTGTTTTAACTATAAATATCAACATTCATTTATTGTGTGGTGGGTGTCATTACAGTGCTTTGACTGTAAATATCAACAGTCATTCATGGGGTGGTGCATGTGTGGGTGTCATTACAGAGCATGGACTGTAAATATCAACAGTCATTTATGGGGTGGTTGGTGTGTGGGTGTTATTACAGTGCATGGACTGTAAATATCAACAGTCATTTATAGAGTGGTGGGTGTGTGGCTGTAATTACAGTGCTTGGACTGTAAATATCAACAGTCAATTATGGGATGGTGGGTGTGTTGGTGTCATTACAATGCTTAGACTGTAATTATCAACCATCCTTCATGGGTTGGTTGGTGTGTGGGTGTCATTACAGTGCTTAGACTGTAAATATCAACAGTCATTTTTTGGGTCGGGGGTGTGTGGGTGTCATTACAGTGCTTGGACTGTAAATATCAATAGTCAATCATGGGATGGTCAGTGTGTGGGTGTCATTACAGTGTTTTGTTTGTAAATATCAACAGTCATTTATAAGGTTGTCGGTGTCATTAGAGTGATTGGACTGTAAATATCAACAGTCATTCATAAGGTGGTGGATGTGGGGGTGTCATTACATTGTTTTGACTGTAAATATCAACAGTCATTCATGGGGTGGTGGGGGTGAGGGTGTTATTACAGTGCTTGGACTGTATATATCAACAGTCATTCATGGGGTGGTGGGTGTGTGGGTGTCATTATAGTGTTTGAACTGTAAATAGCAACAGTCATTCATGGGGTGGTTGGTGTGTGGTTGTCATTACAGTGCTGGGACTATAAAAATTAAGTCATTCATGGTGTGTTGGGTGTGTCTGTATGTCATTAGTGCTTGGACTGTAAATATCAACAGTCATTCATGGGGTGGTTGGTGTCATTACAGTGCTTGGACTGTAAATATCAACAGTCATTCATGGGGTGGTTGGTGTCATTACAGTGCTTAGACTGTAAATATCAACAGTAAATCAAGGGGTGTTGAGTGTCATTAGAGTGCTTGGACTGTAAATATCAACAGTCATTCATGGGGTTTTGGGTTTTTGGGTGTCTATGCAGTGCTTGGACTGTAAATATCAACAGTCAATCATGGGTTGTGGGTGTCTGAGTGTCATTACAGTGGTTGGACTGTAAATATCAACAGTGATTCATGGGGTTGTGGGTGTGTGGGTGTCTTTGCAGTGTTTTGATTGTAAATATCAGCAGTCATTCATAGTGTGGTGGGTGTCATTAGAGTGATTGGATTGTAAATATTAACAGTCATTCATGGGGTGGTGGGTGTGGGTGTGTCATTACAGTGCTTGGACTGTAAATATCAACCATATTTCACGGGTAGGTGGGTGTAAGGGTGTCATTACAGTACTTGTACTGTAAATATCAACAGTCCTTCATGGGGTGTTGGACGTGTGGGTGTCATTACAGTGCTTAGACTGTAAATATCAATAGTCATTCATGGGGTGGTGGGTGTGAGGGTGTCATTACAATACTTAGACTGTATATATCAACAATCATTCATAGGGTGGTGGGTGTGTGGGTGTCATTATAGTGTTTAGACTGTAAATATCAACAGTCATTCATGGGGTGGTGGGTGTGTGGGTGTCATTACAATGTTTTAATTGTAAATATCAATAGTCATTCATAGAGTGGTGGGTGTCATTAGAGTGTTTGGACTGTAAATATCAACAGTCATTCATGGGGTGGTATGTGTGTGGGTGTCATTACAGTGCTTGGACTGTAAATATCAACCGTCATTTATGGGGTGGTGTTTGTGTGTGTGTCATTACAGTTTCTGGACTGTAAATATCAACAGTCATTCATAGGGTGGTGGGTGTGTGAGTGTCATTACAGAGCTTCGACTGTAAATATCAACAGTCATTCATGGGGTGGTGGGTGTGTGGGTGTCATTACATTGCTTGGACTGTAAATATCAACAGTCAATCATGGGGTGGTCGGTGTGTGGGTGTCATTACAGTGCTGGGACTGTAATTATCAACAATCATTCATGGGGTGGTGTGTGTGTGGGTGTCATTACAGTGTTTTAACTATAAATATCAACATTCATTTATTGTGTTGTGGGTGTCATTACAGTGCTTTGACTGTAAATATCATCAGTCATTCATGGGGTAGTGCATGTGTGGGTGTCATTACAGAGCATGGACTGTAAATATCAACAGTCATTTATGGGGTGGTGGGTGTGTGGGTGTTATTACAGTGCATGGACTGTAAATATCAACAGTCATTTATAGAGTGGTGGGTGTGTGGCTGTCATTACAGTGCTTGGACTGTAAATATCAACAGTCAATTATGGGATGGTGGGTGTGTTGGTGTCATTACAATGCTTAGACTGTAATTATCAACCATCCTTCATGGGTTGGTGGGTGTGTGGGTGTCATTACAGTGCTTAGACTGTAAATATCAACAGTCATTTTTTGGGTCGGGGGTGTGTGGGTGTCATTACAGTGCTTGGACTGTAAATATCAATAGTCAATCATGGGATGGTCAGTGTGTGGGTGTCATTACAGTGCTTGGACTGTAAATATCAACAGTCATTCATGAGGTGGTGGGTGTGTGGGTGTCATTACAGTGTTTTAACTATAAATATCAACATTCATTTATTGGGTGGTGGGTGTCATTAGAGTGCTTGGACTGTAAATATCAACAGTCATACATGGGGTGGTGCATGTGTGGGTGTCATGACAGTGCTTGGACTGTAAATATCAACAGTCATTCATGGGGTGGTGAATGTGTGGGTGTCATTACATTTCCTGGACTGTAAATATAAACCATCATACATTAGGTGGTGGGTGTGTGGGTGTCATTACAGTGCTTGGACTGTAAATATCAAGAGTCATTAATGGTGTGGTGGGTGTGTGGATGTCATTAGAGTGCTTGGACTGTAAATATCAACAGTCATTCATAAGGTGGTGGGTGTGGGGGTGTCATTACAGTGTTTTGACTGTAAATATCAACAGTCATTCATTGAGTGGTGGGGGTTATGGTGTCATTACAGTGCTTGGACTGTAAATATCAACAGTCATTTATGGGGTGGTGGGTGTGTGGGTGTCATTATAATGCTTGAAATGTAAATATCAACAGTCATTCATGGGGTGGTGGGTGTGTGGTTGTCATTACAGTGCATGGACTATAAATATTAAGTCATTCATTGTGTGGTGGGTGTGTGTGTGTGTCATTAGTGCTTGGACTGTAAATATCAACAGTCATTCATGGGGTGGTTGGTGTCATTACAGTTCTTGGACTGTAAATATCAACAGTCAATCATGGGGTGTTGGTAGTCATTAGAGTGTTTGGACTCTTAATATCAACAGTCATTCATGGGGTTTTGGGTGTTTGGGTGTCTATGCAGTGCTTGGACTGTAAATATCAACAGTCAATCATAAGGTTGTGGCTTTTTGGGTGTCATTACAGTGCTTGGACTGTATATATCAACAGTGAGTCATGGGGTCGTGGGTGTGTGGGTGTAATTATAGTGTTTGGACTGTAAATATCAACAGTCATTCATGGGTGGTAGGTGTGTGGGTGTCATTTCAGTGCATAGACTGTAAATATCAATTGTCATTCATATAGTGGTGGGTGTGATGGTGTCATTACAGTGCTTAGACTGTATATATCAACAATCATTCATGGGGTCGTGGGTGTGTGGGTGTCATTATAGTGTTTGGACTGTAAATATCAACAGTCAATCATGGGGTGGTGAATGTGTGGGTGTCATTACATAGCTTGGACTGTAAATATCAAGTTATTCATGGGGTGGTGGGTATGTATTGTCATTATAGTGCTTGAACTGTAAATATCAACAGTCATTCATGGGGTGGTGAAAGTGTGGGTGTCATTACAGTGCTTGGACTATAAATATCAATTCATTCATGGTGTGGTGAGTGTCTGTGTGTCATTAGTGCTTGGACTGTGAATATTAACAGTCATTCATGGGGTGGTGGGTGGCATTACAGTGCTTAGACTCTAATATTAACAGTCATTCAAGGGGTGATGGGTGTGTGGGTGTCATTACAGTGCTTGGACTGTAAATATAAACAGTTATTAATGGGGATGTGGGTGTTTGGGTGTCTATGCTGTGCTTGTACTGTAAATATCAACAGTCAATCATGGAGTGGTGAGTGTGTGGGTGTCATTAGAGTGCTTAAACTGTAAATATTAACAGTCATTCATTGGGTGGTGAGTGTGTGGATATCATTAGAGTGCTTGGACTGTAAATATCAACAGTCATTCATAAGGTGGTGGGTGTGGGGGTGTCATTACAGTGTTTTGACTGTAAATATCAACAGTCATTCATTGAGTGGTGGGGGTTAGGGTGTCATTACTGTGCTTGGACTGTAAATATCAACAGTCATTCATTGGGTGGTGGGTGTGTGGGTGTCATTATAATGCTTGAAATGTAAATATCAACAGTCATTCATGGGGTGGTGGGTGTGTTGTTGTCATTACAGTGCATGGACTATAAATATTAAGTCATTCATGATGTGGTGGGTGTGTGTGTGTGTCATTATTGCTTGGACTGTAAATATCAACAGTCATTCATGGGGTGGTTGGTGTCATTACAGTTCTTGGACCTTAAATATCAAGTCATTCATGGGGTGGTGGGTATGTGGGTGTCATTATAGTGCTTGAACTGTAAATATCAACAGTCATTCATGGGGTGGTGGGTGTGTGGGTGTCATTACAGTGCTTGGACGATAAATATCAATTCATTCATGGTGTGGTGAGTTTCTGTGTGTCATTAGTGCTTGGACTGTGAATATTAATAGTCATTCATGGGGTGGTGGGTGGCATTACAGTGATTAGACTCTAATATCAACAGTCATTCATGGGGTGATGGGTGTGTGGGTGTCATTACAGTGCTTGGACTGTAAATATAAACAGTTATTCATGGGGATGTGGGTGTTTGGGTGTCTATGCAGTGCTTGTACTGTAAATATCAACAGTCAATCATGGAGTGGTGGGTGTGTGGGTGTCATTAGAGTGCTTGGACTGTAAATATTAACAGTAATTTATAGGTTGGTGGGTGTGTGGGTGTCATTACAGTGTTTTGACTGTAAATATCAACAGTCATTGATAGGGTGTTGGGTGTCATTACAGTGCTTGGACTGTAAATATCAACAGTTATTCAAGGGGTGGTAAGTGTGTGGGTGTCATGACACTGCTTGGACTGTAAATATCAACAGTCATTCATAGGGTGGTGAGTGTGTGGGTGTTATTACAGTTCTTGGACTGTATATATCAACCATTATTCATTGGTTGGTGGGTGTGTGGGTGTCATTACAGTGCTTGGACTGTAAATATTAACAGTTATTCATGGGGTGGTGGGTGTGTGGATGTCATTACAGTGCTTGGACTGAAAATATTAATTGTCATTTACAGGGTGGTGGTTGCGTGGGTGTTATTACAGTGGTTGGACTGTAAATATCAACAGTCATTCATAAAGTGCTGGGTGTGTGAGTGTCATTACAGATCTTGGACTGTAAATATCAACAGTCATTAATGGAGTGGTGGGTGTGTGGGAGTCATTACAGTGCTTGGACTGTAAATATCAACAGTCATTCATGGGGTTAGGGTTTGCAGGTGTCATTACAGTGCTTAGACTGTAAATATCAACAGTCATTAATTGGGTGGTGGGTGTGTGGGTGTCATTACAGTGTTTGAACTGTAAATATCAACAGTCAATCATGGGGTGGACAGTGTGTGGGTGTCATTACAGTGCTTGGACTGTAAATATCAACTTTCATTCATGGGGTGGTGCGTGTATTGGTATAATGACAGTGCTTGGACTGTAAATATCAACAGTCATTCATGGCGTGGTAAGTGTGTGGGTGTCATTACAGTTCTTGGACTATAAATATCAACCCTTATTCATTAGGTGGTGGGTTTGTGGGTGTCATTACAGTGCTCAGACTGTAAATGTTAACAGTCATTCATGGGGTGGTGGGTGTGTGGATGTCTTTACAGTGCTTAGACTGTAAACATCAACAGTCATTCATGGGGTGGTGTGTGTGTGAGTGTGATTACAGTGCTTGGACTATAAATATTAACCGTCATTTATGTGATTGTGGGTGTTTGTGTGTCATTACAGTGCATGGACTGTAAATATCGTCAGTCATTTATGGGGTTGTGGGTGTGTAGATGTCATTACAGTGCTTGGAGTGTAAATATCAAAATTAATTCTTGAGGTGGTGGGTCTGTGGGTATCATTACAGTGCATAGACTGAAAATATCAACAGTCATTTATGGGGTGGTGGGTGTGTGGCTGTCATTATAGTGCATGGACTGTAAATATCAACAGTCATTCATAGAGTGGTGGGTGTGTGGCTGTCATTACAGAGCTTGGACTGTAAATATCAACAGTCAATCATGGGGTGGTGGATGTGTGGGTGTCATTACAGTGCTTAGAATGTAATTATCAACAGTCCTTCATGGGTTTGTGGGTGTGTGGGTGTCATTACAGTGCTTGGACTGTAAATATCAATAGTCAATCATGGGATGGTCAGTGTGTGGGTGTCATTACAGTGCTTGGACTGTAAATATCAACAGTCATTTACGGGGTGGTAGGTGTGTGAGTGTCATTACAGTGCTTGGACTGTAAATATCAACAGTCAATCATGGGGTGGTGGGTGTGCGGGTGTCATTACAGTGTTTTGACTGTAAATATCAAAAGTCATTTATAGGTGATGGGTGTGTGGGTGTCATTACAGTGTTTTGATTGTAAATATCAACAGTCAATTATAGGTTGGTTGGTGTCATTAGAGTGCTTGGACTGTAAATATCAACAGTCATTCATAGGGTGGTGGGTGTGTGGGTGACATTACATTGCGTGGACTGTAAATATCAACAGTCATTATTGGGGTGGTGGGTGTGTGGGTGTCATTACAGTGCTTGGACTGTAAATATCAACAGTCATTTATGGAGTGGTGGGTGTGTGGGTGTCATTACAGTGCTTGGACTCTAAATATAAATCAGCATTCATGGGGTGGTGGGTGTGTGGGTGTCATTACAGTGCTTAGACTGTATATATTAACAGTCATTTATTGGGTGGTGGGTGTGTGGGTGTCATTACAGAGCTTGGACTGTAAATATCAACAGTCATTCATAGGGTGGTGGGTGTGTGAGTATCATTTCAGAGCTTGGACTGTAAATATCAACAGTCATTCAGGGTGTGGTTGGTGTGTAGGTGTCATTACAGTGCTTGGACTGTAAATATCAAAAGTCATTCTTGGGGTTATGAGTGTGTGGGTGTCATTACATTGCTTAGACAGTAAATATCAACAAACATTTATTGGGTGGTGGGTGTGTGGCTGTCATTACAGTGCTTGGACTGTAAATATCGACAGTCAATCATTGGGTGGTGGGTGTGTTGGTGTCATTATAGTGCTTGGACTGAAAATATCAACAGTCATTCATGGGGTGTTGGGTGTGTGGGTGTCATTACAGTGCTTGGACTGTAAATATTAACTGTGATTTATGGGGTGGTGGGTATGTAGGTGTCATTACAGTGTTTGGACTGTAAATATAAAAAGTCATTCTTGGGGTGGTGTGTGTGTGGGTGTCATTACAATGCTTAGACTGTAAATATCAACAGTCATTTATGGGGTGGTGGGTGTGTGGGTGTCATTACAGAGCTTAGACTGTAAATATCAACAGTCATTTATGGGGTGGTGGGTGTGTGGCTGTTATTACAGTGCTTGGACTGTAAATATCAACTGTCAATCATGGGGTGGTGGGTGTGTGGGTGTCATTACAGTGCTTGGACTGTAAATATCAACAGTCATTCATGGGGTGGTGGGTGTGTGGGTGTCATAACAGTGTTTTGACTGTAAATATTAACAGTCATTCATATGTTGGTGGGTGTCATTAGAGTGCTTGAACTGTAAATATCAACAATTTTTCATGGGGTGGTGGGAGTGTGGGTGTCATGACAGTGCTTGGACTGTAAATATCAAAAGTCATTCATGGGTTGGTGAGTGTGTGGGGGTTATTACAGTTCTTGGACTGTAAATATCAACCATCATTCATTGGGTGGTGGGTGTGTGGGTGTCATTACAGTGCTTAAAATGTAAATATTAACAGTCATTCATGGAGTGGTGGGTGTGTGGCTGTCATTACAGTGCTTGGATTGTAAATATCAACAGTCAATCATGGGGTGGTGGGTGTGCGGGTGTCATTACAGTGTTTTGACTGTAAATATCAAAAGTCATTCATAGGTGGTGGGTGTGTGGGTGTCATTACAGTGTTTTGATTGTAAATATCAACAGTCAATTATAGGTTGGTTGGTGTCATTAGAGTGCTTGGACTGTAAGTATCAACAGTCATTCATGGGGTGGTTGGTGTGTGGGTGACATTACATTGCGTGGACTGTAAATATCAACCATAATTCAAGGGGTGGTGAATGTGCGGGTGTCTTTACAGTGCTTTGACTGTAAATATCAACAGTCATTTATGGGGTGGTGGGTGTGTGGCTGTTATTACAGTGCTTGGACTATAAATATCAACTGTCAATCATGGGGTGGTGGGTGTGTGGGTGTCATTACAGTGCTAGGACTGTAAATATCAACAGTCATTCATGGGGTGGTGGGTGTGTGGGTGTCATAACAGTGTTTTGACTGTAAATATTAACAGTCATTCATATGTTGGTGGGTGTCATTAGAGTGCTTGAACTGTAAATATCAACAATTTTTCATGGGGTGGTGGGAGTGTGGGTGTCATGACAGTGCTTGGACTGTAAATATCAAAAGTCATTCATGGGTTGGTGAGTGTGTGGGGGTTATTACAGTTCTTGGACTGTAAATATCAACCATCATTCATTGGGTGGTGGGTGTGTGGGTGTCATTACAGTGCTTAAAATGTAAATATTAACAGTCATTCATGGAGTAGTGGGTGTGTGGCTGTCATTACAGTGCTTGGATTGTAAATATCAACAGTCAATCATGGGGTGGTGGGTGTGCGGGTGTCATTACAGTGTTTTGACTGTAAATATCAAAAGTCATTCATAGGTGGTGGGTGTGTGGGTGTCATTACAGTGTTTTGATTGTAAATATCAACAGTCAATTATAGGTTGCTTGGTGTCATTAGAGTGCTTGGACTGTAAATATCAACAGTCATTCATGGGGTGGTTGGTGTGTGGGTGACATTACATTGCGTGGACTGTAAATATCAACCATAATTCATAGGGTGGTGAATGTGCGGGTGTCTTTACAGTGCTTTGACTGTAAATATCAACAGTCATTCATAGGGTGATGGGTGTGAGGGTGTCATTACAGTGCTTAGACTGTAATTATCAACAGTCATTCATGTGGTGGTGGGTGTGTGGGTGTCATTATAGTGCTTGGACTGTAAATATAAACAGTCACTCATGGGGTGGTGGGTGTCTGTGTGTCATTAGTGCTTGGACTGTAAATATTAACAGGAATTTATTGGGTGGTGGGTGTGTGAGTGTCATTACAGAGCTTTGACTATAAATATCAACAGTCATTCATGGGGTTGTGGGTTTTTGGGTGTCTATGCAGTGCTTGGAGTGTAAATATCAACAGTCAATCATGGGCTGGTGGGTGTGTGGTTGTCATTACAGTGCTTGGACTCTAAATATCAACAGTCATTCATGGGGTGGTGGGTGTGTGGGTGTCATTACAGTGCTTAGACTGTAAATATTAACAGTCATTTATTAGGTGGTGGGTGTGTGGGTGTCATTACAGAGCTTGGACTGTAAATATCAACAGTCATTCATAGGGTGGTGGGTGTGTGAGTATCATTACAGAGCTTGGACTGTTAATATCAACAGTCATTCAGGGGGTGGTTGGTGTGTAGGTGTTATTACAGTGCTAGGACTGTAAATATCAAAAGTCATTCTTGGCGTTGTGGGTGTGTGGGTGTCATTACATTGCTTAGACTGTAAATATCAACAAACATTTATTGGGTGGTGGGTGTGTGGCTGTCATTACAGTGCTTGAACTGTAAACATCAACAGTCAATCATGGGATGGTGGGTTTGTTGGTGTCATTACAGTGCTTAGACTGTAAATATCAACAGTCATTTATAGGGTGGTGGGTGTGTGGGTGTCATTATAGTGCTTAGACTGTAAATATCAACAGTCCTTTATGGGGTGGTGGGTGTGTGGCTGTCATTACAGTGCTTGGACTGTAAATATCAACAGTCAATCATGGGGTGGTGGGTGTGCGGGTGTCATTACATTGTTTTGACTGTAAATATCAAAAGTCATTTATAGGTGGTGGGTGTGTGGGTGTCATTACAGTGTTTTGATTGTAAATATCAACAGTCAATTATAGGTTGGTTGGTGTCATTAGAGTGCTTAGACTGTAAATATCAACAGTCATTCATGGGGTGGTGTGTGTGTGGGTGACATTACATTGCGTGGACTGTAAATATCAACCATAATTCATTGGGTGGTGGGTGTGCGGGTGTCATTACAGTGCTTTGACTCTAAATATCAACAGTCATTCATAGGGTGATGGGTGTGAGGGTGTCATTACAGTGCTTAGACTGAAATTATCAACAGTCATTTATGTGGTGGTGGGTGTGTGGGTGTCATTATAGTGCTTGGACTGTAAATATCAACAGTCATCAATGGGGTGGTGGGTGTCTGTGTGTCATTAGTGCTTGGACTGTAAATATCAACAGTCATTCAAGGGGTGGAGGGTGGCATTACAGTGCTTGGATTCTAAATATCAACAGTCATTTATAGAGTGGTGGGTGTGTGAGTGTCATTAAATAGCTTTGACTATAAATATCAACAGTCATTCATGGGGTTGTGGGTTTTTGGGTGTCTATGCAGTGCTTGGAGTGTAAATATCAACAGTCAATCATGGGGTGGTGGGTTTGTTGTTGTCATTACAGTGCTTGGACTGTAAATATCGACAGTCATTTACGGGGTGGTGGGTTTGTGGGTGTCATTACAATGTTTTGATTGTAAATATCAACAGTCATTCTTAGGGTGGTGGGTGTTATTAGAGTGCTTGAAATGTAAATATCAACAGTCATTCATGGGGTGGTGGGTGTGTGGGTGTCATTATAGTGCTTGGACTGTAAATATCAACAGTCACTCATGGGGTGGTGGGTGTGTGTGTCATTAGTGCTTGGACTGTAAATATCAACAGTCATACATGGGGTGGTGGGTGTGTGGGTGTCATTACAGTGGTTGGACTGTAATTATCAACAGTCCTTCATGGATTGGTGGGTGTGTGGGTGTCATTACAGTGCTTAGACTGTAAATATCAACAGTCATTTATTGGGTGGTGGGTGTGTGGGTGTCATTACAGTGCTTGGACAGCAAATATCAATAGTCAATCATGGGAAGGTCGGTGTGTGGGTGTCATTATAGTGCTTGGACTGTAAATATCAACAGTCATTCATGAGGTGGTGGGTGGGCGGGTGTCATTACAGTGTTTTAACTATAAATATCAACATTCATTTATTGGGTGGTGGGTGTCATTACAGTGCTTGGAGTGTAAATATCAACAGTCATTCGTGGGGTGGTGCATTTGTGGGTGTCACGACAGTGATTGGACTGTAAATATCAACAGTCATTAATGGGGTGGTGAGTGTGTGAGTGTCATTACAGTTCCTGGACTGCTAATATAAACCATCATACATTAGGTGGTAGGTGTGTGGGTGTCTTTACACTGCTCAGACTGTAAATATTAACAGTCATTTATGGGGTGGTGAGTGTGTGGATGTCATTACAGTGCTTGGACTGAAAATATCCACAGTCATTCTTAAGGTGGTGGGTGTGTGGGTGTCATTACAGTGATTGGCCTATAAATATTAACCGTCATTTATGGGGTGGTGGGTGTGTGGGTGTCATTACAGTGCTTGGACTGTAAATATCAACAGTCATTCATAGGGTGGTGGGTGTGTGAGTGTAATTACAGAGCTTGGACTGTATATATCAACAGACATTCATGGGGTGGTGGGTGTGTAGGTGTCATTACAGTACTTGGACTGTAAATATCAAAAGTCATTCTTGGGGTGGTCGGTGTGTGGGTGTCATTACAGTGCTTAGATTGTAAATATCAACAGTCATTTATGGGGTGGAGGGTGTGTGGCTGTCATTACAGTGCTTGGGCTGTAAATATCAACAGTCATTTATGGGGTGGAGGGTGTGTGGCTGTCATTACAGTGCTTGGACTGTAAATATTAACAGTCAATCATGGGGTGGTGGGTGTGTGGGTGTCATTACAGAGCTTTGACTGTAAATATCAACAGTCATTCTTTGGGTGGTTGTGTGTGGGTGTCATTACAGTGTTTTGATTGTAAATATCAACAGCCATTTAAAAGGTGGTGGGTGTCATTAGAGTGCTTGAACTGTAAATATCAACAGTCATTCATAAGGTGGTAGGTGTGGGGGTGTCATTACAGTGCTTGGACTGTAAATATCAACCGTCATTTATGGGTTGGTGTTTGTGTGGGTGTCAATACAGTTCCTGGACTGTAAAAATTAACAGTCATTCATAGGGTGGTGGGTGTGTGAGTGTCATTACAGAGCTTGGACTGTAAATATCAACAGTCATTCATGGGGTGGTGGGTGTGTGGGTGTCATTACAGTGCTTAGACTGTAAATATCAACAGTCAGTTATTGGTTTGTGGGTGTGTGGGTGTCATTACAGTGCTTGGACTGTAAATATTAACAGTCAATCATGGGGTGGTCGGTGTGTGGGTGTCATTACAGTGCTGGGACTGTAATTATCAACAGTCATTCATGGGGTTGTGTGTGTGTTGGTGTCATTACAGTGTTTTAACTATAAATATCAACATTCATTTATTGGGTGTTGGGTGTCATTACAGTGCTTTGACTATAAATATCAACAGTCATTCATGGGGTGGTGCATGTGTGGGTGTAATGACAGTTCTTGGACTGTAAATATCAACAGTCATTAATGGGGTGGTGAGTGTGTGGGTGTCATTACACTTCTTGAACTGTAAATATCAAAAGTCATTCTTGGGGTTATGGGTGTGTGGGTGTCATTACAGTGCTTAGACTGTAAATATCAATTGTCATTTATGGGGTGGAGGGTGTGTGGCTGTCATTACAGTGCTTGGACTGTAAATATCAACAGTCATTTATGGGGTGGAGGGTGTGTGGCTGTCATTACAGTGCTTGGACTGTAAATATCAACAGTCAATCATGGGGTGGTGAGTGTGTGGGTGTCATTACAGTGCTTTGACTGTAAATATCAACAGTCATTCTTTGGGTGGTTGTGTGTGGGTGTCATTACAGTGTTTTGATTGTAAATATCAACAGCCATTTAAAAGGTGGTGGGTGTCATTAGAGTGCTTGAACTGTAAATATCAACAGTCATTCATAAGGTGGTAGGTGTGGGGGTGTCATTACAGTGCTTTGACTGTAAATATCAACAGTCATTCATGGGGTGGTAGGGGTGAAGGTGTCATTACAGTGCTTGGACTGTAAATATCAACAGTCATTCATGGGGTGGTGGGTGTGTGGGTTTCATTATAGTGTTTGAACTGTAAATATCAACAGTCATTGATGGGGTGGTGGGTGTGTGGGTGTCATTACAGTGCTTGGAATATAAATATTAAGTCATTCATGGTGTGGTGGGTGTGTGTGTGTCATTAGTGCTTGGACTGTAATTATCAACAGTCAATCATGGGGTGGTTGGTGTCATTACAGTGCTTGGACTGTAAATATCAACAGTTAATCATGGGGTGTTGAGTGTCATTAGAGTGCTTGGACTGTAAATATCAACTGTCATTCATGGGGTTTTGGTGTTTGGGTGTCGATGCAGTGCTTGGACTGTAAATATCAACAGTCATTCATGGGGTGGTGGGTGTGTGGGTGTCATTACAGTGCTTGGACTTTAAATATCAACCGTCATTTAAGGGGTGGTGTTTGTGTGGGTGTCATTACAGTTCCTGGACTGTAAAAATTAACAGTCATTCATAGGGTGGTGGGTGTGTGAGTGTCATTACAGAGCTTGGACTGTAAATATCAACAGTCATTCATGGGGTGGTGGGTGTGTGGGTGTCATTACAGTGCTTAGACTGTAGATATCAACAGTCAGTTATTGGGTTGTGGGTGTGTGGGTGTCATTACAGTGCTTGGACTGTAAACATTAACAATCAATCATGGGGTGGTCGGTGTGTGGGTGTCATTACAGTGCTGGGACTGTAATTATCAACAGTCATTCATGAGGTGGTGGGTGTGTGGGTGTCATTACAGTGTTTTAACTATAAATATCAACATTCATTTATTGGGTGTTGGGTGTCATTACAGTGCTTTGACTATAATTATCAACAGTAATTCATGGGGTGGTGCATGTGTGGGTGTAATGACAGTTCTTGGACTGTAAATATCAACAGTCATTAATGGGGTGGTGAGTGTGTAGGTGTCATTACAGTTCTTGAACTGTAAATATCAACCATCATTAATATGTGGGTGTCATTACAGAGCTCAGACTGTAAATATTAACAGTTATTCCTGGGGTGGTGGGTGTGTTGGTGTCATTACAGTGCTTGGACTGTAAATATCAACTGTCATTCATGGGGTTTTGGTGTTTGGGTGTCTATGCAGTGCTTGGACTGTAAATATCAACAGTCATTCATGGGGTGGTGGGTGTGTGGGTGTCATTACAGTGCTTGGACTGTAAATATCAACCGTCATTTATGGGGTGGTGTTTGTGTGGGTGTCATTACAGATCCTGGACTGTAAAAATTAACAGTCATTCATAGGGTGGTGGGTGTGTGAGTGTCATTACAGAGCTTGGACTGTAAATATCAACAGTCATTCATGGGGTGGTGGGTGTGTGGGTGTCATTACAGTGCTTATACTGTAAATATCAACAGTCAGTTATTGGGTTGTGGGTGTGTGGGTGTCATTACAGTGCTTGGACTGTAAACATTAACAATCAATCATGGGGTGGTCGGTGTGTGGGTGTCATTACAGTGATGGGACTGTAATTATTAACAGTCATTCATGAGGTGGTGGGTGTGTGGGTGTCATTACAGTGTTTTAACTATAAATATCAACATTCATTTTTTGGGTGCTGGGTGTCATTACAGTGCTTTGACTATAATTATCATCAGTCATTCATGGGGTGGTGCATGTGTGGGTGTAATGACAGCTCTTGGACTGTAAATATCAACAGTCATTCATGGGGTGGTATGTGTGTAGGTGTCATTACAGTGCTTGGACTGTAAATATCAAAAGTCATTTTTGGGGTGGTCGGTGTGTGGGTGTCATTACAGTGCTTAGACTGTAAATATTAACAGTCATTTATGGGGTGATGGGTGTGTTGCTGTCATTACAGTGCTTGGACTGTAAATATCAAAAGTCAATCATGTGGTGGTGGGTGTGTGGGTGTCATTACAATGCTTTGACTGTAAATATCAACAGACATTCATGTGGTGGTGGGTGTGGGTGTATCATTACAGTGTTTTGACTGTAAATATCAACAATCATTCATGGGGTGGTGGGGGTGAGGGTGTCATTACAGTGCTTGGACTGTAAATATCAACAGTCATTCATGGGGTGGTGGGTGTGTGGGTGTCATTATAATGCTTGAAATGTAAATATCAACAGTCATTCATGGGGTGGTGGGTGTGTGGTTGTCATTACAGTGCATGGATTATAAATATTAAGTCATTCATGGTGTGGTAGGTGTGTGTGTATGTCATTAGTGCTTGGACTGTAAATATCAACAGTCATTCATGGGGTGGTTGGTATCATTACAGTGCTTGGACTGTAAATATCAACAGTTAATCATGGGGTGTTGGTAGTCATTAGAGTGTTTGGACTCTAAATATCAACAGTCAATCATGGGGTGGTGGGTGTGTGGGTGTCATTACAGTGCTTAGACTGTAAATATCAATAGTCATTCATAGGGTGGTGGGTGTGAGGGTGTCATTACAGTGCTTAGACTGTATATATCAACAATCATTCATGGGGTCGTGGGTGTGTGAGTGTCATTATAGTGTTTGGACTGTAAATATCAACAGTCATTCATGTGGTGGTGAATGTGTGGGTGTCATTACATTGCTTGGACTGTAAATATCAAGTCATTCATGGGATGGTGGGTGTCTGTGTGTCATTAGTGCTTGGACTGTGAATATTAACAGTCATTTATGTGGTGGTGGGTGGCATTACAGTGCTTAGACTCTAATATCAACAGTCATTCATGGGGTGATGGGTGTGTGGGTGTCATTACAGTGCTTGGACTGTAAATATAAATAGTTATTCATGGGGATGTGGGTGTTTGGGTGTCTATGCAGTGCTTGGACTGTAAATATTAATAGTCATTCATATGGTGGTGGGTGTGTGGGTGTCATTACAGTGTTTTGACTGTAAATATCAACAGTCATTCATAGGGTGTTGGGTGTCATTACAGTGCTTTTACTGTAAATATCAACAGTTATTCAAGGGGTGGTCGGTGTGTGGGTGTCATGACAATGCTTGGACTGTAAATATTAACAGTCATTCATGGAGTGGTGAGTGTGTGTGTGTTATTACAGTTCTTGGACTGTATATATCAACCATTATTCATTGGTTGGTGGGTGTGTGGGTGTCCTTACAGTGCTTGGACTGTAAATATCAACAGTCATTTATAGGGTGGTGGGTGTTTGAGTGTAATTACAGAGCTTGGACTGTAAATATCAACAGTCATTTATAGGGTTATGGGTGTTTGAGTGTCATTACAGAGCTTGGACTGTAAATATCAACAGTCATTTATAGGGTGGTGGGTTTGTGGGTGTCATTACAGTGCTTTGACTGTAAATATCAACAGTCATTTATGGATTGGTAGGTGTGTTGGTGTCATTACAGTGCTTGGACTGTAAATATTAACCATAATGCATGGGGTGGTGGGTGTGGGTCGTCATTACAGTGCTTTCAGTGTAAAAATCAACAGTCATTCATGGGGTGGTGTGGGTGAGGGTGTCATTACAGTGCTTGGACTATAAATATTAACCATCATTTATGGGGTTGTGGGTGTATGGGTGTCATTACAGTGCATGGACTGTAAATATTGTCAGTCATTCATGGGGTTGTAGGTGTAAAGGTGTCATTACAGTGCTTGGACTGTAAATATCAAAATTCATTCTTGGGGTGGTGGGTGTGTGGGTATCATTACAGTGCTTAGACTGTAAATATCAACAGTCATTTATGGGGTGGTGGGTGTGTGGCTGTCATTATAGTGCTTGGACTGTAAATATTAACAGTCAATCATAGAGTGGTGGGTATGTGGGTGTCATTACAGTGCTTGGACTGTAAATATCAACAGTCCTTCATGGGGTTTTGGGTGTTTGGGTGTCTATGCAGTGCTTGGACTGTAAATATCAAAGTCAATCATGGGGTTGTGGGTTTCTGGGTGTCATTACAGTGCTTGGACTGTAAATATCAACAGTGAGTCATGGGGTGGTAAGTGTGTGGGTGTCATTACAGTGTTTTGATTGTAAATATCAACAGTCATTTATAGGGTGTTGGGTGTCATTAGAGTGCTTGGACTGTAAATATCAACAGTCATTCATGGGGTGATGGGTGTGTGGGTGTCATTACAGTGCTTAGACTGTAAATATCAATAGTCATTTATAGGGTGGGGGGTGTGAGGGTGTCATTACAGTGCTTAGACTGTATATATCAACAATCATTAATGGGGTCGTGGGTGTGTGGGTGTCATTATAGTGTTTGGACTGTAAATATCAACAGTCATTCATGGGGTGGTGAATGTGTGGGTGTCATTACATTGCTTGGACTGTAAATATCAAGTCATTCATGGGATGGTGGGTGTCTGTGTGTCATTAGTGCTTGGACTGTGAATATTAACAGTCATTTATGAAGTGGTGGGTAGCATTACAGTGCTTAGACTCTAATATCAACAGTCATTCATGGGGTGATGGGTGTGTGGGTGTCATTACAGTGCTTGGACTGTAAATATAAATAGTTATTCATGGGGATGTGGGTGTTTGGGTGTCTATGCAGTGCTTGGACTGTAAATATTAATAGTCATTCATATGGTTGTGGGTGTGTGGGTGTCATTACAGTGTTTTGACTGTAAATATCAACAGTCATTCATAGGGTGTTGGGTGTCATTACAGTGCTTTTACTGTAAATATCAACAGTTATTCAAGGGGTGGTCAGTGTGTGGGTGTCATGACACTGCTTGGACTGTAAATATTAACAGTCATTCATGGGGTGGTGAGTGTGTGTGTGTTATTACAGTTCTTGGACTGTATATATCAACCATTATAAATTGGTTGGTGGGTGTGTGGGTGTCATTACAGTGCTTGGACTGTAAATATCAACAGTCATTTATAGGGTGGTGGGTGTTTGAGTGTCATTACAGAGCTTGGACTGTAAACATCAACAGTCATTTATAGGGTGGTGGGTGTTTGAGTGTAATTGCAGAGCTTGGACTGTAAATATCAACAGTCATTTATAGGGTGGTGGGTTTGTGGGTGTCATTACAGTGCTTTGACTGTAAATATCAACAGTCATTCATGGATTGGTAGGTGTGTTGGTGTCATTACAGTGCTTGGACTGTAAATATTAACCATAATGCATGGGGTGGTGGGTGTGGGGCGTCATTACAGTGCTTTGAGTGTAAAAATCAACTGTCATTCATGGGGTGGTTTGGGTGAGGGTGTCATTACAGTGCTTGGACTATAAATATTAACCGTCATTTATGGGGTTGTGGGTGTATGGGTGTCATTACAGTGCATGGACTGTAAATATTGTCAGTCATTCATGGGGTTGTAGGTGTAAAGGTGTCATTACAGTGCTTGGACTGTAAATATCAAAATTCATTCTTGGGGTGGTGGGTGTGTGGGTATCATTACAGTGCTTAGACTGTAAATATCAACAGTCATTTATGGGGTGGTGGGTGTGTGGCTGTCATTATAGTGCTTGGACTGTAAATATTAACAGTCAATCATAGAGTGGTGGGTATGTGGGTGTTATTACAGTGCTTGGACTGTAAATATCAACAGTCCTTCATGGGGTTTTGGGTGTTTGGGTGTCTATGCAGTGCTTGAACTGTAAATATCAAAGTCAATCATGGGGTTGTGGGTTTCTGGGTGTCATTACAGTGATTGGACTGTAAATATCAACAGTGAGTCATGGGGAGGTGGGTGTGTGGGTGTCATTACAGTGTTTTGATTGTAAACATAACAGTCATTTATAGGGTGGTGGGTGTCATTAGAGTGCTTGGACTGTAAATATCAACAGTCATTCATGGGGTGATGGGTGTGTGGGTGTCATTACAGTGCTTAGACTGTAAATATCAACAGTCATTCATAGGGTGGTGGGTGTGAGGGTGTCATTACAGTGCTTAGACAGTATATATCAACAATCATTCATGGGGTCGTGGGTGTGTGGGTGTCATTATAGTGTTTGGACTGTAAATATCAACAGTCATTCATGGGGTGGTGAATGTGTGGGTGTCATTACATTGCTTGGAATGTGAATATTAACAGTCATTTATGGGGTGGTGGGTGGCATTACAGTGCTTAGACTCTAATATCAACAGTCATTCATGGGGAGATGGGTGTGTGGGTGTCATTACAGTGCTTGGACTGTAAATATAAATAGTTATTCATGGGGATGTGGGTGTTTGGGTGTCTATGCAGTGCTTGGACTGTAAATATCAACAGTCAATCATGGAGTGGTGGGTGTGTGGGTGTCATTAGAGTGCTTGGACTGTAAATATTAATAGTCATTCATGGGGTGGTGGGTGTGTGGGTGTCATTACAGTGTTTTGACTGTAAATATCAACAGTCATTCATAGGGTGTTGGGTGTCATTACAGTGCTTTTACTGTAAATATCAACAGTTATTCAAGGGGTGGTCGGTTTGTGGGTGTCATGACACTGCTTGGACTGTAAATATCAACAGTCATTCATACGGTGGTGAGTGTGTGGGTGTTATTACAGTTTTTGGACTGTATATGTCAACCATTATTCATTGGTTGGTGGGTGTGTGGGTGTCATTACAGTGCTTGGACTGTAAATATTAACAGTTATTCATGGGGTGGTGGGTGTGTGGATGTCATTACAGAGCTCTGACTGAAAATATTAATTGTCATTTATAGGGTGGTGGGTGTGTGGGTGTTATTACAGTGGTTGGATTGTAAATATCAACAGTCATTCATAATGTGCTGGGTGTGTGAGTGTCATTACAGAGCTTGGACTGTAAATATCAACACTCATTAATGGGGTGTTGGGTGTGTGGCTGTCATTATAGTGCTTGGACTGTAAATATCAACAGTCAATCATAGTGTGGTGGGTATGTGGGTGTCATTACAGTGCTTGGACTGTAAAAATCAACAGTCCTTTATGGGTTGATGGGTGTGTGGGTGTCATTACAGTGCTTAGACTGTAAATATCAACAGTCATTTATTGGGTGGTGGGTGTGTGGGTGTCATTACAGTGCTTGGTCTGTAAATATAAACAGTCATTCATGGGGTGGTGGGTGTGTGGGTGTCATTACAGTGTTTTAACTATAAATATTAACATTCATTTATTGGGTGGTGGGTTTTCATTAGAGTGCTTGGACTGTAAATATCAACAGTCATTCATGGGGTGGTGCATGTGTGGGTGTCATGACATTGCTTGGACTGTAAATATCAACAGTCATTCATGGGGTGGTGAGTGTTTGGGTGTCATTACAGTTCCAGGACTGTAAATATAAACCATCATTCATCAGGTGGTGGATGTTTGGATGTCATTACAGTGTTTGGACTGAAAATATCAACAGTCATTCTTGGGGTGGTGGGTGTGTGGGTGTCATTACAGAGCTTGGACTGTAAATATCAACAGTCATTTCTAGGGTGGTGGGTGTATGGCTGTCATTACAGTGCTTGGACTGTAAATATCAACAGTCAATCATGGGGTGGTGAGTGTTTGGGTGTCATTACAGTGCTTTGACTGTAAATATCAACAGTCATTCATGGGGTGGTGGGTGTGTGGGTGTCATTACAGTGTTTTGATTGTAAATATCAACAGTTATTAATAAGGTGGTGGGTGTCATTAGACTGCTTTATAGGGTGGTGGGTGTGTGGCTGTCATTACAGTGCTTGGACTGTAAATATCAACAGTCAATCATGGGGTGGTGGGTGTTTGGTTTTCCATACAGTGCTTTGACTGTAAATATCAACAGTCATTCATGGGGTGGTGAGGGTGAGGGTGTCATTACAGTGCTTGGACTGTAACTATCAACTGTCATTCATGGGGTTGTGGGTATGTGGGTGTCATTATAGTGCTTGAACTGTAAATATTAACAGTCATTCATGAGGTGGTGGGTGTGTGGGTGTCATTACTGTGCTTGGACTATAAATATCAATTCATTCATGGTGTGGTGGGTGTGTGTGTCATTAGTGCTTGGACTGTAAATATCAGCAGTCATTCATGGGGTGGTTGGTGTCATTACAGTGTTTGGAATGTAAATATCAACAGTCAATCATGGAATGTTTGGTGTCATTAGAGTGCTTGGACTGTAAATATTAACAGTAATTTATTGGGTGGTGGGTGTGTGGGTGTCATTACATTGCTTGGACTGTAAATATCAACAGTCAATCATAGGGTGGTCGGTGTGTGGGTGTCATTACAGTGCTTTAACTATAAATATCAACATTCATTTATTGGGTGGTGGGTGTCATTAGAGTGCTTGGACTGTAAATATCAACAGTCATTCATAGGGTGGTGCATGTGTGGGTGTCATGACAGTGCTTGGACTGTAAATATCAACAGTCATTCATGGGGTGGTGAGTGTGTGGGTGTCATTACAGTGCTTTGACTGTAAATATCAACAGTCATTCGTGGGGTGGTGGGTGTGTGGGTGTCATTACAGTCTTTTGATTGTAAATATCAACAGTCATTTATAAGGTGGTGGGTGTCATTAGAGTGATTGGACTGTAAATATCAACAGTCATTCATGAGGTGGTGGGTGTTGGGGTGTCATTACAGTGCTTTGACTGTAAATATCAACAGTCATTCATGGGGTAATGGGGGTGAGGGTGTCATTACAGTGCTTGGACTGTAAATATCAACAGTCATTCATGGGGTTGTAGGTGTAAAGGTGTCATTACAGTGCTTGGACTGTAAATATCAAAATTCATTCTTGGGGTGGTGGGTGTGTGGGTATCATTACAGTGCTTAGACTGTAAATATCAACAGTCATTTATGGGGTGGTGGGTGTGTGGCTGTCATTATAGTGCTTGGACTGTAAATATTAACAGTCAATCATAGAGTGGTGGGTATGTGGGTGTCATTACAGTGCTTGGACTGTAAATATCAACAGTCCTTCATGGGGTTTTGGGTGTTTGGGTGTCTATGCAGTGCTTGGACTGTAAATATCAAAGTCAATCATGGGGTTGTGGGTTTCTGGGTGTCATTACAGTGCTTGGACTGTAAATATCAACAGAGAGTCATGGGGTGGTGGGTGTGTGGGTGTCATTACAGTGTTTTGATTGTAAATATCAACAGTCATTTATAGGGTGGTGGGTGTCATTAGAGTGCTTGGACTGTAAATATCAACAGCCATTCATGGGGTGATTGGTGTGTGGGTGTCATTACAGTGCTTAGACTGTAAATATCAATAGTCATTCATAGGGTGGTGGGTGTGAGGGTGTCATTACAGTGCTTAGACTGTATATATCAACAATCATTCATGGGGTCGTGGGTGTGTGGGTGTCATTATAGTGTTTGGACTGTAAATATCAACAGTCATTCATGGGGTGGTGAATGTGTGGGTGTCATTACATTGCTTGGACTGTAAATATCAAGTCATTCATGGGATGGTGGGTGTCTGTGTGTCATTAGTGCTTGGACTGTGAATATTAACAGTCATTTATGGGGTGGTGGGTGGCATTACAGTGCTTAGACTCTAATATCAACAGTCATTCATGGGGAGATGGGTGTGTGGGTGTCATTACAGTGCTTGGACTGTAAATATAAATAGTTATTCATGGGGATGTGGGTGTTTGGGTGTCTATGCAGTGCTTGGACTGTAAATATCAACAGTCAATCATGGAGTGGTGGATGTGTGGGTGTCATTAGAGTGCTTGGACTGTAAATATTAATAGTCATTCATGGGGTGGTGGGTGTGTGGGTGTCATTACAGTGTTTTGACTGTAAATATCAACAGTCATTCATAGGGTGTTGGGTGTCATTACAGTGCTTTTACTGTAAATATCAACAGTTATTCAAGGGGTGGAAGGTTTGTGGGTGTCATGACACTGCTTGGACTGTAAATATCAACAGTCATTCATGGGGTGGTGAGTGTGTGGGTGTTATTACAGTTCTTGGACTGTATATGTCAACCATTATTCATTGGTTGGTGGGTGTGTGGGTGTCATTACAGTGCTTGGACTGTAAATATTAACAGTTATTCATGGGGTGGTGGGTGTGTGGATGTCATTACAGAGCTCTGACTGAAAATATTAATTGTCATTTATAGGGTGGTGGGTGTGTGGGTTTTATTACAGTGGTTGGATTGTAAATATCAACAGTCATTCATAATGTGCTGGGTGTGTGAGTGTCATTACAGAGCTTGGACTGTAAATATCAACACTCATTTATGGGGTGTTGGGTGTGTGGCTGTCATTATAGTGCTTGGACTGTAAATATCAACAGTCAATCATAGTGTGGTGGGTATGTGGGTGTCATTACAGTGCTTGGACTGTAAATATCAACAGTCCTTTATGGGTTGATGGGTGTGTGGGTGTCATTACAGTGCTTAGACTGTAAATATCAACAGTCATTTATTGGGTGGTGGGTGTGTGGGTGTCATTACAGTGCTTGGTCTGTAAATATAAACAGTCATTCATGGGGTGGTGGGTGTGTGGGTGTCATTACAGTGTTTTAACTATAAATATTAACATTCATTTATTGGGTGGTGGGTTTTCATTAGAGTGCTTGGACTGTAAATATCAAAAGTCATTCATGGGGTGGTGCATGTGTGGGTGTCATGACAGTGCTTGGACTGTAAATATAAACAGTCATTCATGGGGTGGTGAGTGTTTGGGTGTCATTACAGTTCCTGGACTGTAAATATAAACCATCATTCATCAGGTGGTGGAAGTTTGGATGTCATTACAGTGTTTGGACTGAAAATATTAACAGTCATTCTTGGGGTGGTGGGTGTGTGGGTGTCATTACAGAGCTTGGACTGTAAATATCAACAGTCATTTATAGGGTGGTGGGTGTATGGCTGTCATTACAGTGCTTGGACTGTAAATATCAACAGTCAATCATGGGGTGGTGGGTGTTGGGTTTTCCATACAGTGCTTTGACTGTAAATATCAACAGTCATTCATGGGGTGGTGAGGGTGAGGGTGTCATTACAGTGCTTGGACTGTAACTATCAACTGTCATTCATGGGGTTGTGGGTATGTGGGTGTCATTATAGTGCTTGAACTGTAAATATTAACAGTCATTCATGGGGTGGTGGGTGTGTGGGTGTCATTACTGTGCTTGGACTATAAATATCAATTCCTTCATGGTGTGGTGGGTGTGTGTGTCATTAGTGCTTGGACTGTAAATATCAGCAGTCATTCATGGGGTGGTTGGTGTCATTACAGTGTTTGGAATGTAAATATCAACAGTCAATCATGGAATGTTTGGTGTCATTAGAGTGCTTGGACTGTAAATATTAACAGTAATTTATTGGGTGGTGGGTGTGTGGGTGTCATTACAGTGCTTGGACTGTAAATATCAACAGTCAATCATAGGGTGGTCGGTGTGTGGGTGTCATTACAGAGCTTTAACTATAAATATCAACATTCATTTATTGGGTGGTGGGTGTCATTAGAGTGCTTGGACTGTAAATATCAACAGTCATTCATGAGGTGGTGGGGGTGAGGGTGTCTTTACAGTGCTTGGACTGTAAATATCAACAGTCATTCATGGGGTGGTGAGTGTGTGGGTGTCATTACAGTGCTTTGACTGTAAATATCAACAGTCATTCGTGGGGTGGTGGGTGTGTGGGTGTCATTACAGTCTTTTGATTGTAAATATCAACAGTCATTTATAAGGTGGTGGGTGTCATTAGAGTGATTGGACTGTAAATATCAACAGTCATTCATGAGGTGGTGGGTGTTGGGGTGTCATTACAGTGCTTTGACTGTAAATATCAACAGTCATTCATGGGGTAATGGGGGTGAGGGTGTCATTACAGTGCTTGGACTGTAAATATCAACAGTCATTCATGGGGTTGTGTGTGTGTAGGAGTCATTACAGTGCTTAGACTGTAAGTTTTAACAGTCATTTATGGGGTTGTAGGTGTGTGGCTGTCATTATAGTGCTTGGACTGTAAATATCAACAGTCAATCATGGGGTGGTTGGTATGTGGGTGTCATTACAGTGCTTGGACTGTAAATATCAACAGTCATTCATGGGGTGGTGGGTGTGTGGGTGTCATTACAGTGTTTTGATTGTAAATAACAACAGTCATTTATAAGGTGGTGGGTGTCATTACAGTGCTTAGACAGTAAATATTAACAGTCATTCATGGGGTAGTGGGTGTGTGGATGTCATTACAGTGCTTATACTGAAAAAATCAACAGTCATTCATGGGGTGGTGAGTGTGTGGTTGTCATTATAGTGCTTGGACTATAAATATTAATCGTCATTTATGGGGTGGTGGGTGTGTGGGTGTCATTACAGTGCATGGACTGTAAATATTGTCAGTCATTCATGGGGTTGTGGGTGTGTAGGTGTCATTACAGTGCTTGGACTGTAAATATCAAAATTCATTCTTGTGGTGGTGGGTGTGTGGGTATCATTACAGTGCTTAGACTGTAAATATCAACAGTCATTTATGGGTTGGTGGGTGTGTGGCTGTCATTATAGTGCTTGGACTGTAAATATCAACAGTCAATCAAAGTGTGGTTGGTATGTGGGTGTCATTACAGTGCTTGGACTGTAAATATCAACAGTCCTTCATGGTTTGGTGGGTGTGTGGGTGTCATTACAGTGCTTAGACTGTAAATATCAACAGTCATTTATTGGGCTGTGGGTGTGAGGGTGTCATTACAGTGCTTGGACTGTAAATATAAACAGTTATTCATGTGGTGGTGGGTGTGTAGGTGTCATTACAGTGTTTTAACTATAAATATTAACATTCATTTATTGGTTGGTGGGTTTTCATTAGAGTGCTTGGACTGTAAATATCAACAGTCATTCATGGAGTGGTGCATGTGTGGGTGTCATGACAGATCTTGGACTGTAAATATCAACAGTCATTCATGGGGTGGTGGGTGTTGGGTTTTCCATACCATTTATGTGGTGGTGGGTGTGTGGGTGTCATTACATTGCTTGGACTATAAATATCAAGTCATTCATGGGATGGTGGATGTCTGTGTGTCATTAGTGCTTGGACTGTGAATATCAACAGTCATTCATGGGGTGGTGGGTGGCATTACAGTGTTTAGACTCTAATATCAACAGTCATTCATGGGGTGATGGGTGTGTGGGTGTCATTTAAGTGCTTGGACTGTAAATATAAACTGTTATTCATGGGGATGTGGGTGTTTGGGTGTCTATGCAGTGCTTGGACTGTAAATATCAACAGTCAATCATGGGGTAGTGGATGTGTGGGTGTCATTAGAGTGCTAGGACTGTAAATATCAACAATCATTCAAGGGGAGGTGGGTTTGTGGGAGTCATTACAGTGCTTGGACTATAAATATCAAGTCATTCATGGTGTGGTGGATGTGTGTGTGTCATTAGTGCTTGGACTGTAAATATCAACAGTTATTCAAGGGGTGGTGGGTGTGTGGGTGTCATGACACTGCTTGGACAGTAAATATCAACAGTCATTCATGGGGTTATGAGTGTGTGCGTGTTATTACAGTTCTTGGACTGTATATATCAACCATCATTCATTGGTTGGTGGGTGTGTGGGTGTTATTACAGTGTTCAGACTGTAAATATTATCAGTCATTCATGGGGTGGTGGGTGTGTGGATGTCATTACAGTGCTTGGACTAAAAATATCAACTGTCATTAATGGGGTGGTGGGTGTGTGGGTGTCATTACAGTGTTTTAATTGTGAATATCAACAGTCATCAATAAGGTAGTGGGTGTCATTAGAGTGGCTGGACTGTAAATATCAACAGTCATTCATGGGGTGGTGGGTGTGGGGGTTTCATTACAGTGCTTTGACTGTAAATATCAACAGTCATTCATGGGGTGGTGGGGGTGAGGGTGTCATTACAGTGCTTGGACTGTAAATATCAACAGTCATTCATGGGGTGGTGGGTATGTGGGTGTCATTATAGTGCTTGAACTGTAAATATCAACAGTCATTCATGGGGTGGTGGGTGTGTGGGTGTCATTACAGTGCTTGGACTATAAATATCAAGTCATTCATGGTGTGGTGGATGTGTGTGTGTCATTAGTGCTTGGACTGTAAATGTTAACAGTCATTCATGGGGTGGTTGGTGTCATTACAGTGTTTGGACTGTAAATATCAACAGTCAATCATGGAATGTTGGGTGTCATTAGAGTGCTTGGACTGTAAATATCAACAGTCATTTATTGGGTGGTGGGTGTGTGGGTGTCATTACAGTGCTTGGACTGTAATTATTAACAGTCAATCATTGGGTGGTCGGTGTGTGGGTGTCATTACAGTGCTTGAACTATAAATATCAATAGTCATTCATGGGGTGTTGGGTGTGTGGGTGTCATTACAGTGTTTTTACTATAAATATCAACATTCATTTATTGGGTGGTGGGTGTCATTAGAGTGCTTGGACTGTAAATATCAACAGTCATTCATGGGGTGGTGCCTGTTTGGGTGTCATGACAGTGCTTGGATTGTAAATATCAACAGTCATTTATGGGGTGGTGAGTGTGTGGGTGTCATTACAGTTCCTGGACTGTAAATATAAACCATCAATTATTAGGTGGTGGGTGTGTGGGTGTCATTACAGTGCTCAGACTAAAAATATTAATAGTCATTCATGGGGTGGTTGGTTTGTGGATGTCCTTAGAGTGCTTGGACTGAAAATATCAACCGTCATTCTTGGGGTAGTGGGTGTATGGGTGTCATTACATTGCTTTGCCTATAAATATTAACCGTCATTTATGGGGAGGGGGGTGTGTGGGTGTCATTACAGTGATTGGACTGTAAATATCAAGTCATTTATAGGGTTGTGGGTGTGTTAGTGTCATTTCAGAGCTTGGACTGTAAATATCAACAGTTATTCATGGGGTGGTGGGTGTGTAGGTGTCATTACAGTGCTTGGATTGAAAATATCAAAAGTCATTCTTGGGGTGGTCGGTGTGTGGGTGTCATTACAGTGCTTAGACTGTAAATATCAACAGTCATTTATGAAGTGGTGGGTGTGTGGCTGTCATTACAGTGCTTGGACTGTAAATATCAACAGTCAATCATGGGGTGGTGGGTGTGTGGGTGTCATTACAGTGCTTTGACTGTAAATATCAACAGTCATAGGGTGGTGGGTGTGTGGGTGTCATTACAGTGTTTTGATAGTAATTATCAACAGTCATTTATAAGGTGGTGGGTGTCATTACAGTGCTTAGACTGTAAGTATCAACAGTCATTTATGGGGTGGTGGGTGTGTGGCAGTCATTATAGTGCTTGGACTGTAAATATCAACAGTCAATCATGGGGTGGTGGGTATGTGGGTGTAATTACAGTGCTTGAACTGTAAATATCAACAGTCATTGATGGGGTGGTATGTGTGTGGGTGTCATTACAGTGCTTGGACTAAAAATATCTAGTCATTCATGGTGTGGCTGGGGTGGAGGTGCATTAGTGCTTGGACTGTAAATATCAACAGTCATTCATGGAGTGGTTGGTATCATTACAGTGCTTGGAATGTAAATATCAACAGTCAATCATGGGGTGTTGGGTGTCATTAGTGTGTTTGGACTATAAATGTCAACAGTCATTAATGGTGTTGGGTGTCTATGCAGTACTTGAACTGTAAATATCAACAGTCAATCATTGAGTTGTGGGTGTCTGGGTGTCATTACAGTGCTTGTACTGTAAATATCAACAGTAATTAATGGGGTGGTGGGTGTGTGGGTGTCATTACAGTGTTTTGATTGGAAATATCAACAGTCATTCATAGGGTGGTGGGTGTCATTAGAGTGCTTGGACTGTAATTATCAACCATAATTAATGTGGTGGTGGGTGTGGGGGTGTCATTACAGTACTTGGAATGTATATATCAACAATCATTCATGGGGTGGTGGGTGTGTGGGTGTCATTACAGTTCTTGGTCTGTAAATATCAACCATCATTTATTGGGTGGTGGGTGTGTGTGTTACATTACAGTGCTTGGACTGTAAATATTAACAGTTATTCATGGGGTGGTGGGTGTGTGGATGTCATTACAGTGCTCGGACTGAAAATATTAACCGTCATTTATAGGGTGGTGGGTGTGTGGGTGTTATTACAATGGTTGGACTGTAAATATCAGCAGTCATTCATGGGTTGGTGGGTGTGTGGGTGTCATTACAGTGTTTTGATTGTAAATATCTACAGTCATTAATAAGGTGGTGGGTGTCATTAGAGTGCTTGGACTGTAAATATCAACAGTCATTCATGGGGTGGTGGGTGTGTGGGTGTCATTACAGTGCTTTGACTGTAAATATCAACAGTCATTCATGGGGTGGTGGGGGTGAGGGTGTCATTACAGTGCTTGGACTGTATATATCAACAATCATTCATGGGGTGGTGGGTGTGTGGGTGTCATTATAGTGTTTGGACTGGAAATATCAACAGTCATTCATTGGGTGGAGGGTGTGTGGGGGTCATTACATTGCTTGGACTATAAATATCAAGTAATTCATTGGATTGTGGGTGTCTGTTTGTCATTAGTGCTTGGACTGTGAATACCAACTGTCATTCATGGGGTGGTGGGTGGCATTACAGTGCTTAGACTCTAATATCAACAGTCATTCATGGGGTGATGGGTGTGTGGGTGTCATTACAGAGCTTGGACTGTAAATATCAACAGTCATTAATGGGGTGGTGCGTGTGTTGGTGTCATGACAGTGCTTGAACTGTAAATATCCACAGTCATTCATGGGGTGGTAAGTGTGTGGGTGTCATTACAGTTCTTGGACTATAAATATCAACACTTTTTCATTAGGTGGTGGGTTTGTGGGTGTCATTACTGTGCTCAGACTGTAAATATTAACAGTTATTCATCAGGTAGTGGGTGTGTGGATGTTATTACAGTGCTTGGACTGTAAATATCAACAGTCATTCATGGGGTGGTAGGTGTGTGGGTGTCATTACAGTGCTTTGACTGTAAATATCAACAGTCATTTATTGGGTGGTGGGTGTGTGGGTGTCATTACATTGCTTGGACTGTAAATATAAACAGTCCTTCATGGGGTGGTGGGTGTGTGGGTGTCATTACAGTGTTTTAACTATAAATATCAATATTCATTTATTGGGTGGTGGGTTTTCATTAGAGTGCTTGGACTGTAAATATCAACAGTCAATCATGGTGTGGTGGGTATGTGGGTGTCATTACAATGTTTGGACTGTAAATATCAACAGTCCTTCATGGGATGGTCAGTGTGTGGGTGTCATTACAGTGCTTGGACTGTAAATATAAACAGTCCTTCATGGGGTGGTGGGGGTGTGGGTGTCATTACAGTGTTTTAACTATAAATATCAACATTCATTTATTGAGTGGTGGGTTTTCATTAGAGTGCTTGGACTGTAAATATCAACAGTCATTCATGGGGTGGTGCATGTGTGGGTGTCATTACATTGCTTGGACTGAAAATATCAACAGTCATTCTTGGGGTGGTGGGTGTGTGTGTGTGTCATTACAGTGCTTGGACTGTAAATATTCACAGTCAATCATGGGGTGGTCAATGTGTGGGTGTCATTACAGTGCTTGGACTGTGAATATCAACAGTCATTCATGGAATGGTGGGTGTGTGGGTGTCATTACAGTGGTTTAACTATAAATATCAACATTCATTTATTGGGTGGTGGGTGTCATTAGAGTGCTTGGACTGTAAATATCAATAGTCATTAATAAGGTGGTGCGTGTGTGGGTGTCATGTCAGTGCTTGGACTGTAAATATCCACAGTCATTCATGGGGTGGTGAGTGTGTGAGTGTCATTACAGTTCCTGGACTGTAAATATAAACCATCATTCATTAGGTGGTGGGTGTGTGGGTGTAATTACATTGCTTGTCCTATAAATATTAACAGTCATTCATGGGGTGATGGGTGTGTGGGTGTCATTACAGAGCTTGGACTGTAAATATCAACAGTTATTCATGGGGTAGTGGGTGTGTAGGTGTCATTAAAGTGCGTGGACTGCAAATATCAAAAGTCATTCTTGGGGTGGTCGGTGTGTGGGTGTCATTACAGTGGATAGACTGTAAAAATCAAAAGTCATTTATGAAGTGGGGGTTGTGTTGCTTTCTTTACAGTGCATGGACTGTAAATATCAACAGTCAATCATAGGTTGGTGGGTGTGTGGGTGTCATTACAGTGCTTTGACTGTAAATATTAACACTCATTCGTGGGGTGGTGGGTGTGTGGGTGTCATTACAGTGCTTTGATTGTAATTATCAACAGTCATTTATAAGGTTGTTGGTGTCATTACAGAGCTTAGACTGTAAGTATCAACAGTCATTTATGGGGTGGTGGGTGTGTGGCTGTCATTATAGTGCTTGGACTGTAAATATTAACAGTCAATCATGGGGTGGTGGGTATGTGGGTGTCATTACAGTGGTTGGACTGAAATATCAATAGTCATTTATGGAGTGGTGGGTGTGTGGCTGTTATTATAGTGCTTGGACTGTAAATATCAACAGTCATTCATAGGGTGGTGGGGGTGAGGGTGTCATTACAGTGCTTGGACGGTAAATATCAGTAACAATTCATGGAGTTGTGGGTATATGGGTGTCATTATAGTGCTTGAACTGTAAATATCAACAGTCATTCATGGGGTGGTGGGTGTGTAGGGGTCATTACAGTGCTTGGACTGTAAATATCAAGTCATACATGGGATGGTGGGTGTGTGTGTGTCATTAGTGCTTGGACAGTAAATATCAACAGTGATTCATGAGGTTGTTGGTTTCATTACAGTTCTTGGACTGTAAATATCAACAGTCATTCATAGGGTGATGGGTGTGTGGGAGTCTTTACAGTGCTTTGACTGTAAATATCAGCAGTCATTTATGGGGTGTTGGGTGTTTGGGTGTCATTACAGTGCTTGGACTGTAAATATCAACAGTCATTTATGGGGTGGTGAGTCTGTGGGTGTCATTACAGTTCTTGGATTAAAAATATCAACCATCATTCATTAGGTGGTGGGTTTGTGGGTGTCATTACAGTGCTTAGACTGTATATATAACAGTCATTTATGGGGTGGTGGGTGTGTGGGTGTCATTACAGTGCTTGGACTATAAATATCAACCATCATTTATGGGGTTGTGGGTGTGTGGGTGTCATTACAGTTCTTGGACTGTAAATATCAACAGTCATACATAGGGTGGTGGGTGTGTGAGTGTCATTACGGAGCTTGTACTGTAAATATCAACAGTCATTCATGGGGTTGTGTGTGTGTAGGTGTCATTACAGTGCTTGGACTGTAAATATCAAAAGTCATTCGTGGGGTGGTGGGTCTGTGGGTGTCATTACAGTGCTTGGACTATAAATATCAACAGTCAATCATGGGGTGGTGGGTATGTGGGTGTCATTACAGTGCTTGGACTGTAAATATCAACAGTCATTCATGGTGTGCTGGGTGTGTGGGTGTCATTACAGTGTTTTGATTGTACATATTAACAGTCATTTACAAGGTGGTGGGTGTCATTAGAGTGCCTGGACTGTAATTATCAACAGTCATTTATGGAGTGGTATGTGTGTTGGTGTCATTACAGTGTTTGGACTGTAAATGTCAACCATAATTCATGGGGTGGTGGGTGTGGGGTGTCATTACCGTTCTTGGACTGTAAATATCAACCATCATTCATTAGGTGGTGGGTTTGTGGGTGGCATTACAGTGCTCAGACTGTAAATATTAACAGTCATTTATGGGATTGTGGGTGTGTGTGTGTCATTACAGTGCTTGGACTGTAAATATTCACAGTCAATCATGGGGTGGTCAATGTGTGGGTGTCATTACAGTGCTTGGACTGTGAATATCAACAGTCATTCATGGAATGGTGGGTGTGTGGGTGTCATTACAGTGGTTTAACTATAAATATCAACATTCATTTATTGGGTGGTGGGTGTCATTAGAGTGCTTGGACTGTAAATATCAATAGTCATTAATAAGGTGGTGCGTGTGTGGGTGTCATGTCAGTGCTTGGACTGTAAATATCCACAGTCATTCATGGGGTGGTGAGTGTGTGAGTGTCATTACAGTTCCTGGACTGTAAATATAAACCATCATTCATTAGGTGGTGGGTGTGTGGGTGTAATTACATTGCTTGTCCTATAAATATTAACAGTCATTCATGGGGTGATGGGTGTGTGGGTGTCATTACAGAGCTTGGACTGTAAATATCAACAGTTATTCATGGGGTAGTGGGTGTGTAGGTGTCATTAAAGTGCGTGGACTGCAAATATCAAAAGTCATTCTTGGGGTGGTCGGTGTGTGGGTGTCATTACAGTGGATAGACTGTAAAAATCAAAAGTCATTTATGAAGTGGGGGTTGTGTTGCTTTCTTTACAGTGCATGGACTGTAAATATCAACAGTCAATCATAGGTTGGTGGGTGTGTGGGTGTCATTACAGTGCTTTGACTGTAAATATTAACACTCATTCGTGGGGTGGTGGGTGTGTGGGTGTCATTACAGTGCTTTGATTGTAATTATCAACAGTCATTTATAAGGTTGTTGGTGTCATTACAGAGCTTAGACTGTAAGTATCAACAGTCATTTATGGGGTGGTGGGTGTGTGGCTGTCATTATAGTGCTTGGACTGTAAATATTAACAGTCAATCATGGGGTGGTGTGTATGTGGGTGTCATTACAGTGGTTGGACTGAAATATCAATAGTCATTTATGGAGTGGTGGGTGTGTGGCTGTTATTATAGTGCTTGGACTGTAAATATCAACAGTCATTCATAGGGTGGTGGGGGTGAGGGTGTCATTACAGTGCTTGGACGGTAAATATCAGTAACAATTCATGGAGTTGTGGGTATATGGGTGTCATTATAGTGCTTGAACTGTAAATATCAACAGTCATTCATGGGGTGGTGGGTGTGTAGGGGTCATTACAGTGCTTGGACTGTAAATATCAAGTCATACATGGGATGGTGGGTGTGTGTGTGTCATTAGTGCTTGGACAGTAAATATCAACAGTGATTCATGAGGTTGTTGGTTTCATTACAGTTCTTGGACTGTAAATATCAACAGTCATTCATAGGGTGATGGGTGTGTGGGAGTCTTTACAGTGCTTTGACTGTAAATATCAGCAGTCATTTATGGGGTGTTGGGTGTTTGGGTGTCATTACAGTTCTTGGATTAAAAATATCAACCATCATTCATTAGGTGGTGGGTTTGTGGGTGTCATTACAGTGCTTAGACTGTATATATAACAGTCATTTATGGGGTGGTGGGTGTGTGGGTGTCATTACAGTGCTTGGACTATAAATATCAACCATCATTTATGGGGTTGTGGGTGTGTGGGTGTCATTACAGTTCTTGGACTGTAAATATCAACAGTCATACATAGGGTGGTGGGTGTGTGAGTGTCATTACGGAGCTTGTACTGTAAATATCAACAGTCATTCATGGGGTTGTGTGTGTGTAGGTGTCATTACAGTGCTTGGACTGTAAATATCAAAAGTCATTCGTGGGGTGGTGGGTGTGTGGGTGTCATTACAGTGCTTGGACTATAAATATCAACAGTCAATCATGGGGTGGTGGGTATGTGGGTGTCATTACAGTGCTTGGACTGTAAATATCAACAGTCATTCATGGTGTGCTGGGTGTGTGGGTGTCATTACAGTGTTTTGATTGTACATATTAACAGTCATTTACAAGGTGGTGGGTGTCATTAGAGTGCCTGGACTGTAATTATCAACAGTCATTTATGGAGTGGTATGTGTGTTGGTGTCATTACAGTGTTTGGACTGTAAATGTCAACCATAATTCATGGGGTGGTGGGTGTGGGGTGTCATTACCGTTCTTGGACTGTAAATATCAACCATCATTCATTAGGTGGTGGGTTTGTGGGTGGCATTACAGTGCTCAGACTGTAAATATTAACAGTCATTTATGGGATTGTGGGTGTGTGGGTGTCATTACTGTTCTTGGACAGAAAAAATCAACAGTCATTCATAGGGTGGTGGGTGTGTGAGTGTCATTACAGAGCTTGGACTGTAAATATCAACAGTCATTCATGGGGTTGTGTGTGTGTAGGTGTCTTTACAGTGCTTAGACTTTAAGTATCAACAGTCATTTATGAGGTGGTGGGTGTGTAGCTGTCATTATAGTTCTTGGACTGTAAATATCAACAGTCAGTCATGGGGTTGTGGGTATGTGGGTGTCATTGCAGTGCTTGGACTGTAAATATAAACAGTCATTCATGGGGTGGTGGGTGTGTAGGTGTCATTACAGTGCTTGGACTGTAAATATCAACCATAATTCATGGGATGGTAGGTGTGGGGCATCATTTTAGTGATTTGACTGTAAATATCAACAGTCATTCATGGGGTGGTGAGGGTAAGGGTGTCATTACAGTGCTTGGACGGTAAATATCAGTTACAACTCATGGGGTTGTGGGTATGTTGGTTTCATTATAGTCCTTGAACTATAAATATCAACAGTCATTCATGGGGTGGTGGGTGTGTGGGTATCATTACAGTGCTTGGACTGTAAATATCAACAGTTATTCATGGGGTTGTGGGTGTGTGGGTGTCATTACAGTGATTTGACTGTATATATCAACAGTCATTCATGGGGTGGTGAGGGTAAGGGTGTCATTACAGTGCTTGGACGGTAAATATCAGTAACAACTCATGGGGTTGTGGGTATGTTGGTTTCATTATAGTGCTTGAACTATAAATATCAACAGTCATTCATAGGGTGGTGGGTGTGTGTGTGTTTTTAGTGCTTGAACTGTAAATATCAACAGTGATTCATGGGGTGGTTGGCGGCATTATAGTGCTTGGACTGTAAATATCAACAGTCATTTTTGGGGTGTTGTGTTTTTGGGGGTCATTACAGTGCTTGGACTGTAAATATCAACAGTCAATTATGAGGTGGTGGGTGTGTGGGTGTCATTGCAGTGCTTGGACAGTAAATATCAACAGTCATTCATGGGGTTGTGGGTGTGTGGGTGTCATTACAGTGATTTGACTGTATATATCAACAGTCATTTATTGGGTTGTGGGTGTCATTAGAGTGCTTGGACTGTAAATATCAACAGTCATTCATGGGGTGGTGGGTCTGTGCGTGTCATGACAGTGCTTGGACTGTAAATATCAACAGTCATTCATGGGGTGGTGAGTGTGTGGGTGTCATTGCAGTTCTTGGACTGTAAATATCAACCATCATTCATTGGATTGTGGGTCTGTGGGTGTCATTACAGTGCTCAGACTATATATATTAACTGTCATTCATGTGGGGAAGGGTGTGTGGATGTCATTACAGTGCTTGGACTGAAGATATCAACAGTCATTCATATGGTGGTGGGTGTGAGGGTGTCATTACAGTGCTTGGACTATAAATATCAACCGTCATATATGGGGTGGTGTTGTGTGTGGGTTTCATTACAGTGCTTGGACTGTAAATATCAACAGTCATTCATAGGGTGGTGGGTGTGTGAGTGTCATTACAGAGCTTGGAATGTAAATATCAACAGTCATTCATGAGGTGGTGGGTGTGTGGGTGTCATTGCAGTAATTGAACTGTAAAAATCAACAGTCATTCTGGGGGTGGTGGGTGTGTGGGTGTCATTACAGTGCTTAGACTGTAAATACGAACAGTCATTCATGAGGTGGTGGGTGTTTGGCGGTTATTACAGTGGTTGGACTGTAAATATCAACAATCATCAATGGGGTGGTGGCTGTGTGAGTGTCATTATAGTGCTTGGACTGTAAATATCAACAGTCGTTCATGGGGTAGAGGGTGTGTGGGTGTCATTACAGTATTTTAATAGTAAATATCAACAGTCCTTCATAGGGTGGTGGGTGTCACTAGAGTGCTTGGACTGTAAATATCAACAGTCATCATTTGGGTGGTTGGTGTGTGGGTGTCATTACAGTGTTTGGACTGTAAATATCAACTATAATTCATGGGTTGGTGGGTGTGGGGGTGTCATTACAGTGCTTTGACTGTAAATATCAACAGTTATTCATGGGGTGGTTGGTGTGAGGGAGTCATTACAGTGCTTGGACTGTTAACATTGAGAGTCATTCATGGGGTGGTGGGTGTGTGTGTCATTATAGTGCTTAGACTGTAAATATCAACAGTCATTTATGGGGTGGGGGGTGTGTGGGTGTCATTACAGTGCTTGGACTGTAAATATCAAGTCATTCATGGGGTGGTGGGTGTGTGTGTGTCATTAGTTCATGGACTGTAAATATCAACAGTCATTCATGGGGTGGTGGGTTGAATTACAGTGCTTGGACTGTAAATATCAACAGTTATTTATGGGGTGATGGGTGTGTGGGTGTCATTACAGTGCTTGGACTGTAAAAATCAACAGTCATTCATGGGTTGGTGAGTTTTTGGGTGTCATTACAATGCTTGGATAGTAAATATCAACAGTCATTCATTGGGTGGTGGGTTTGTGGGTGTCATTATAGTGCTTGGACTGAAAATATCAAGTCATTCATGGGGTTGTGCGTGTGTGCGTGTCATTACAGTTAATAGACTGTAAATATAAACAGTCATTTATGGGATGGTGGGTGTGTGGGTGTTAATACAGTGCTTGAACTGTAAATATCAACAGTCATTCATGGGGTGGTGGGTGTGTTGGTGTCATTACAGTGGTTGGATTGTAAATATCAACAGTCATTAATAGGGTGGTGGGTGTCATTAGAGTGCTTGAACTGTAAATATCAACAGTCATTCATGGGTTGTGAGGGTGTCATTAGAGTGCTTGGACTGTAAATATCAACAGTCATTCATAGGGTGGTGGGTGTGAGGGTGTCATTACAGTGCTTGGACTATAAATATCAACCATCATTTATGGGGTGGTGTTGTGTGTGGGTTTCATTACAGTGCTTGGACTATAAATATCAACAGTCATTTATAGGGTGGTGGGTGTGTGAGTGTCATTACAGAGCTTGGAATGTAAAAATCAACAGTCATTCATGTGGTGGTAGGTGTGTTGTTATCATTACAGTGCTTGGACTGTAAATATCAAAAGTCATTCTTGGGCTGGTGGGTGTGTGGGTGTCATTACAGTGCTTGGACTGTAAATATCGAAAGTCATTCATGGGCTGGTGGGTGTATAGGTGTCATTACAGTGCTTAGACTGTAAATATCAACAGTCATTTATTGGGTGGTGGGTGTGTGGCTGTCATTACAGTGCTTGGACTGTAAATATCAACAGTCAATCATGGGGTAGTAGGAGTATGGGTGTCATTACAGAGTTTGGACTGTAAATATCAACAGTCATTTATGGGGTGGTGGGTGTGTGGGTGTCATTTCAGTGATTGGACTGTAAATATCAACAGGTTTTTTTGGGGTGGTGGGTGTGTAGGTGTTATTACAGTGCGTAGGCTGTAAATACCAACAGTCATTCATGAGGTGGTGGGTGTTTTGCTGTCATTACAGTGCTTGGACTGTAAATATTAACAGTAATTCATGGGGTGGTGGCTGTGTGAGTGTCATTACAGTGCTTGAACTGTAAATATCAACAGTCATTCGTGGGGTGGTGGGTTTGTGCGTGTCATTACAGTGGTTGGATTGTAAATATAAACAGTCATTAATAGGGTGGTGGGTGTCATTAGAGTGCTTGAACTGGAAATATCAACAGTCATTCATGGGTTGTGAAGGTGTCATTAGAGTGCTTGGACTGTAAATATCAACAGTCATTCATGGGGTGGTGGGTGTGTGGGTGTCATGACAGTGCTTGGACTGTAAATATCAACAGTCATTCATGGGGTGGTGAGTGTGTGGGTGTCATTGCAGTGCTTGAACTATAAATATTAACAGTCATTCATGGGATGGTGGGTGTGTGGGTGTCATTACAGTGCTTTGACTGTAAATACCAACAGTCATGCATGTTGTTGTGTATGTGTGAGTGTCATTACAGAGCTTGGACTGCAAATATCAACAGTCATTCATGGGGTGGTGGGTGTGTGGGTGTCATTACAGTGCTTGGACTGTAAATATCAACAGTCATTTATGGGGTAGAGGGTGTGTGGGTGTCATTACAGTGTTTTGATTGTAAATATCAACACTCCTTCATAGTGTGGTGGGTGTCATTAGAGTGCTTGGACTGTAAATATCAACAGTCATCATTTGGGTGGTTGGTGTGTGGGAGTCATTACAGTGTTTGGACTGTAAATATCAACTATAATTCATGGGTTGGTGTGTGTTGGGGTGTCATTACATTGCTTTGACTGTAAATATCTACAGTCATTCATGGGGTGGTGGGTGTGTGTGTCATTATAGTGCTTGGACAGTAAATATCAACAGTCATTCATGGGGTGGTGGGTGTGTGGGTGTCATTACAGTGCTTGGACTGTAAATATCAAGTCATTCATGGGGTGGTTGGTGTTTGTGTGTCATTAGTGCATGGACTGTAAAAATCACGAGTCATTTATGGGTTGGTGGGTGGCATTACAGTGATTGGACTGTAAATATCAACTGTCATTTATGGGATGATGGGTGTGTGGGTGTCATTACAGTGCTTAGACTGTAAATATCAACAGTCATTCATGGGTTGGTGAGTATTTGGGTGTCATTACAGTGCTTGGATTGTAAATATCAACAGTCATTCATGGGGTGGGGGGTTTGTGGGTGTCATTATAGTGCTTGGACTGTAAATATCAAGTCATTCATGGGGTTGTGGGTGTGTGTGTGTCATTACAGTTAATAGACTGTAAATATAAACAGTCATTTATGGGGTGGTGGGTGTGTGGGTGTTAATACAGTGCTTGAACTGTAAATATCAACAGTCATTCATGGGGTGGTGGGAGTGTGGGTGTCATTACAGTTGTTGGATTGTAAATATCAACAGTCATTAATAGGGTGGTGGGTGTCATTAGAATGCATGAACTGGAAATATCAACAGTCATTCATGGGGTGGTGGGTGTGAGGGTGTCATTACAGTGCTTGGACTATAAATATCAACCATCATTTATTGAGTGGTGTTGTGTGTGGGTTTCATTACAGTGCTTGGAAATATCAACAGTCATATATAGGGTGGTGGGTGTGTGAGTATCATTACAGAGCTTGGAATGTAAATATCAACAGTCATTCATGGGGTGGTGGGTGTGTTGTTATCATTACAGTGCTTGGACTGTAAATATCAAAAGTCATTCTTGGGCTGGTGGGTGTGTGGGTGTCATTACAGTGCTTGGACTGTAAATATCAACAGTCAATCATGGGGTAGTAGGAGTATGGGTGTCATTACAGAGTTTGGACTGTAAATATGAACAGTCATTTATGGGGTGGTGGGTGTGTGGGTGTCATTACAGTGATTGGACTGTAAATATCAACAGTCATTCTTGGGGTAGTGGGTGTGTAGGTGTCATTACAGTGCTTAAGCTGTAAATGCCAACAGTCATTCATGAGGTGGTGGGTGTTTGGCTGTCATTACAGTGCTTGGACTGTAAATATCAACAGTCATTCATGGGGTGGTGAGTGTGTGGGTGTCATTGCAGTGCTTGAACTATAAATATCAACAGTCATTCATGGGGTGGTGGGTGTGTGAGTGTTATTACAGTGTTTTGACTGTAAATATCAACAGTCATTCATGTGGTTGTTTGTGTGTGAGTGTCATTACAGAGCTTGGACTGTAAATATCAACAGTCATTCATGAGGTGGTGTGTGTGTGGGTGTCATTACAGTGCTTGGACTGTAAATATCAACAGTCATTCATGGGATGGTGGGTGTGTGGGTGTCATTACAGTATTTTGATTGTAAATATCAATAGTCATTCATAGGGTGGTGGGTGTCATTAGAGTGCTTGGTCTGTAAATATCAACAGTCATTGATGGGGTGATGGGTGTCATTAGAGTGCTTGAACTGGAAATATCAACAGTCATTTATGGGTTGTGAGGGTGTCATTACAGTGCTTGGACTGTAAATATCAACAGTCATTCATGGGGTGGTGGGTGTGTGGGTGTCATGACAGTGCTTGGACTGTAAATATCAACAGTCATTTATGGGGTGGTGAGTGTGTGTGTGTCATTGCAATGCTTGAACTATAAATATCAACAGTCATTCATGGGGTGGTGGGTGTGTGGGTGTCATTACAGTGCTTTGACTGTAAATATCAACAGTCATGCATGTGGTTGTGTGTGTGTGAGTGTCATTACAGAGCTTGGACTGTAAATATCAACAGTCATTCATGGGGTGGTGGGTGTGTGGGTATCATTACAGTGCTTAGACTGTAAATACCAACAGTCATTTTTGAGGTGGTGGGTGTTTTGATGTCATTACAGTGCTTGGACTGTAAATATCAACAGTCATTCATGGGGTGGTGGCTGTGTGAGTGTCATTACAGTGCTTGAACTTTAAATATCAACAGTCATTCGTGGGGTGGTGGGTTTGTGCGTGTCATTACAGTGGTTGGATTGTAAATAAAAACAGTCATTAATAGGGTGGTGGGTGTCATTAGAGTGCTTGAACTGGAAATATCAACAGTCATTCATGGGTTGTGAGGGTGTCATTAGAGTGCTTGGACTGTAAATATCAACAGTCATTCATGGGGTGGTGGGTGTGTGGGTGTCATGACAGTGCTTGGACTGTAAATATCAACAGTCATTCATGGGGTGGTGAGTGTGTGGGTGTCATTGCAGTGCTTGAACTATAAATATCAACAGTCATTCATGGGGTGGTGGTTGTGTGGGTGTCATTACAGTGCTTTGACTGTAAATACCAACAGTCATGCATGTGGTTGTGTATGTGTGAGTGTCATTACAGAGCTTGGACTGTAAATATCAACAGTCATTCATGGGGTGGTGGGTGTGTGGGTGTCATTACAGTGCTTGGACTGTAAATATCAACAGTCATTTATGGGGTAGAGGGTGTGTGGGTGTCATTACAGTGTTTTGATTGTAAATATCAACAGTCCTTCATAGTGTGGTGGGTGTCATTAGAGTGCTTGGACTGTAAATATCAACAGTCATCATTTGGGTGGTTGGTGTGTGGGAGTCATTACAGTGTTTGGACTGTAAATATCAACTATAATTCATGGGCTGGTGTGTGTTGGGGTGTCATTACATTGCTTTGACTGTAAATATCAAGTCATTCATGGGGTGGTTGGTGTGAGGGCGTCATTACAGTGCTTGGACTGTAAACATTGAGAGTCATTCATGGGGTGGTGGGTGTGTGTGTCATTATAGTGCTTGGACTGTAAATATCAACAGTCATTCATGGGGTGGTGGGTGTGTGGGTGTCATTACAGTGCTTGGACTGTAAATATCAAGTCATTCATGGGGTGGTGGGTGTTTGTGTGTTATTAGTGCATGGACTGTAAATATCAAGAGTCATTTATGTGGTGGTGGGTGGCATTACAGTGATTGGACTGTAAATATCAACAGTCATTCATGGGTTGGTGAGTTTTTGGGTGTCATTACAGTGCTTGGATTGTAAATATCAACAGTCATTCATGGGGTGGGGGGTTTGTGGGTGTCATTATAGTGCTTGGACTGTAAATATCAAGTCATTCATGGGGTTGTGGGTTTGTGCGTGTCATTACAGTTAATAGACTGTAAATATAAACAGTCATTTATGGGGTGGTGGGTGTGTGGGTGTTAATACAGTGCTTGAACTGTAAATATCAACAGTCATTAATAGGGTGGTGGGTGTCATTATAGTGCATGAACTGGAAATATCAACAGTCATTCATCTGTTGTGAGGGTGTCATTGCAATGCTTGAACTATAAATATCAACAGTCATTCATGGGGTGGTGGGTGTGAGGGTGTCATTACAGTGCTTGGACTATAAATATCAACCGTCATTTATTGAGTGGTGTTGTGTGTGGGTTTCATTACAGTGCTTGGACTGTAAATATCAACAGTCATTTATAGGGTGGTGGGTGTGTGAGTATCATTACAGAGCTTGTAATGTAAATATCAACAGTCATTCATGGGGTGGTGGGTGTGTTGTTATCATTACAGTTCTTGGACTGTAAATATCAAAAGTCATTCTTGGGCTGGTGGGTGTGTGGGTGTCATTACAGTGCTTAGACTGTAAATATCAACAGTCATTTATTGGGTGGTGGGTGTGTGGCTGTCATTACAGTGCTTGGACTGTAAATATCAACAGTCAATCATGGGGTAGTAGGAGTATGGGTGTCATTACATAGTTTGGACTGTAAATATGAACGGTCATTTATGGGGTGGTGGGTGTGTGGGTGTCATTACAGTGATTGGACTGTAAATATCAACAGTCATTCTTGGGGTAGTCGGTGTGTAGGTGTCATTACAGTGCTTAAGCTGTAAATACCAACAGTCATTCATGAGGTGGTGGGTGTTTGGCTGTCATTACAGTGCTTGGACTGTAAATATCAAGAGTCATTCATGGGGTGGTTGCTGTGTGAGTGTCATTGCAGTGCTTGGACTGTAAATATCAACAGTCATTCATGGGGTGGTGGGTTTGTGCGTGTCATTACAGTGGTTGGATTGTAAATATAAACAGTCATTAATAGGGTGGTGGGTGTCATTAGAGTGCTTGAACTGGAAATATCAACAGTCATTCATGGGTTGTGAGGGTGTCATTAGAGTGCTTGGAATGTAAATATCACCAGTCATTTATGGGGTGGTGGGTGTGTGGGTGTCATGACAGTGTTTGGACTAAATATCAACAGTCATTCATGGGGTGTGTGGGTATCATTACAGTGCTTAGACTGTAAATACCAACAGTCATTCATGGGGTGGTGAGGGTGTGGGTGTCATTGCAGTGCTTGAACTATAAATATCAACAGTCATTCATGGGGTGGTGGGTGTGTGGGTGTCATTACAGTGCTTTGACTGTAAATATCAACAGTCATTCATGTGGTTGTGTGTGTGTGAGTGTCATTACAGAGCTTGGACTGTAAATATCAACAGTCATTCATGGGGTGGTGTGTGTGTGGGTGTCATTACAGCGCTTGGACTGTAAATATCAACAGTCATTCATGGGATGGTGGGTGTGTGGGTGTCATTACAGTATTTTGATTGTAAATATCAATAGTCATTCATAGGGTGGTGGGTGTCATTAGAGTGCTTGGACTGTAAATATCAACAGTCATTGATGGGTTGGTGGGTGTGTGGGTGTCATTACAGTGCTTGGACTGTAAATATCAACCATAATTCATGGGGTAGTGTGTGTCGGGGTGTCATTACAGTGCTTTGACTGTAAATATCAACAGTCATTCATGGGGTCGTGTGTGTGAGGGTGACATTACAGTGCTTGGACTGTAAATATCAACAGTCATTCATGGGTTGGTGGGTGTGTGGGTGTCATTATAGTGTTTGGACTGTAAATATCACCAGTCATTTATGGGGTGGTGGGTGTGTGGGTGTCATTACAGTGCTTGGACTGTAAAAATCATCTCATTAATGGGGTGGTGGGTTTGTGTGTGTCATTAGTGCTTGGACTGTAAATATCAACAGTCATTCATGGGGTGGTGGGTGGCATTACAGTGCTTGAACTGTAAATATCAACAGTCATTCATGGGTTGTGTGGGTGTCTTTACAGAGCTTGGACTGTAAATATCAACAGTCATTCATGAGGTGGTGGGTGTGTGAGTGTCATTACAGTTCTTGGACTGTAAATATCAACAGTCTTTTATAGGGTGGTGGGTGTGTGGGTTTCATTACAGTGCTTGGGCTGTAAATATCAACAGTCATTCATGGGATTCTGTGTGTGTGAGTGTCATTACAGTGCTTGGACTGTAAATATCAACAGTCGTTCATGAAGTGGTGGGTGTGTGGGTGTCATTACAGTGCTTGGACTGTAATTATCAACAGTCATTAATGGGGTGGTGCAAATAAGTCCTTCTAAACATTTTGGTTTTGATAAAATATTTTCAAAATTAATTGAAGACTTGAAGGAACTTGAGAACAACGGCATTCAAATTAATAATGATAATTTGAAGGGGACACTATATTGCTTTACTTGTGATAACTTGGGGTCTCATGGCATTGGTGCTTTTACAGAAAATTTTTGTAGATATTGTAACATAACCCTAAAAGAATTTCTTACTGACCCTGTGCATGTTGGTGTAATGTAATACATTAGCAATACAACAACTTAAAAACGAGAACACTGTCAAAATTTTAAATAATGTCATAGGTATTAAATTTAATTATCCATTCAATGCACTGAAATATTATCATGTCTGCAAAGCAGGTTTTCCACCATGCCTGGGTCATGACATTTTTTAGGGTGTTGGTGGTTATAATGTTGCTCTGATATTGAAGAATTTAGTAAATGAAAAGAGATGGCTAACTTATGCAGAACTTAATCAGTGTATAATTATGTTTCTTTATCGTGGTACAGATGCTGCCTCAATGCCATGTCAAGTAAATACTTCAGGTACTAAATTAGGTGGTCAGGCTACACAAAACTGGTGTTTAATCAGGCTGTTGCCTGTTATATTATATGGCAAAATAGTTGATGCTAATGATCCTGTTTGGCAGTTGTTCCTGTTGTTACGTAACATTACTGAAATTATCTGTGCCCCAAAGTTTGACGACTCTGACCTTGCATATCTAGCAATACTTAATAATGAATATTTAGAAGACAGACAAAGAATTTTTTCAAATGACAAACTGAGGCCAAAGCATCATTTTCTAAAACATTATCCAAACCTAATTTTGCTGTTTGGCCCATTAATTCGTTTGTGGACATTACGCTTTGAAAGCAAGCACTGCTAATTCAAAGGATGCATTAAAAGTGCCCATTCCTTCAAGAATGTGTATCAGACCATGAGTGAAAAACATCAGTTATTACAAGCATACAAACAGGCCAGTTCATATTTTCCCACTGATATAGAGGTTGTAAAAAACATTTTGTTAATCTCAGATACATAAAGTTCAGATATTAAAAAAGCCTTAATGATGTGTCAGATTACTGAAGGTGCAGAAGTTAGCTTGGAAGTGACAATAATGGGGACTCCATACAAGAAGGAACACTATGTGGTGTTAAGTAAATGTGAACAGGGTATAATGTTAGGTGAGATTCAGTTCATAATATTGAACTCCTGTACACAAGCATACTTTTTAGTAAAAAAATTCACAGAACAAATTTCCAAGGAGTTGCAATTATCTACAGTATTGAACACCTTCCCATGCTCTTCCTTTAAATGTACAGAATTTTCTAAACTCCTAGATTATTACCCACTGGTTGACTACAAAAGAGGAAAATAATTGTTGATCCCACTCAAACACAATATATCTGCATAAGACTTCCACGAAAATTGAAAAGGTAATTTAAAGATTATAATTCTATATTCATGTAGACCATTAGATTTCCTGTACAGTACTGTATACCAGTACTACAGTACATTATATTCATCTCCTTTCCCTGGGGCATGATTTCAAGAAAATGACAAAAGGTTGAACTGAAATGGAAGTTAAATGTTAAAGTTCCATACAAAAGATTAAAACATTCTGAACTGGAATTGGTTGTAGCTAAGGACCATGATGGTTATGAAGATGATGACAGTGATAGTGATACTTGTAGTACAAGTAGTAGAGAGACAGTGATTTACATGACAGGTAAAGTACAGTACTGTACCATATGCACTGTAATTATGAAAACTGCTTATATGAGTAATGTACAGCATACTAAAGTAACTCCACTTCTCTACCTTTAATTGTGTTCTACATTGAATTTTTTACACAAAAATCATAAGTAAAATGAAAATGGTTAAATGACTTCTGTAAACTGGGGTTCGACTTCCCTGAGCTCAGCTAGCTAAGTTAAACTGTTCTAATGAGATATGGTAGGCCTATGTGCAGTTATGGTAACTTACTTCCTTGTTTTGGATCATTATGGGTTTAATCTAGCAGTAGCTGTTTCATTTTCTAATTATTTTCTAATTATCAGAGACTGGATTGATTGATTTATTTATTGATGCTATTAGGCATCTGGCGGCGCAACAGCAATGGTCATATACCGCCCAACATAAAATGGTCATCTACATCATTAATAAAATATGTAAAAAGATTAAATAATTTTCACTACCTCGAAAGGGAGAAGCAGCATGAATAAAACCCACATCTTCCAAAAAATCATATATTAATGAAATAACCTACTTAAGTTAGATATATAAAAGAATTGAAATATTAACGAAAGAAACATTAAACTTTAACTACCAAAAAATAAATAGCCATAAATACAATAAAATTCACAATTTGTGGAGAAGGCCAGCCTCCTCCACATACGAGAGGGTGTTCTCTCCCACACCACAAGCCTCCTCCCCGAGGACCTGAGAGAGACTGTAAGAACCGTCACCCTCCTGGTACTCAGAGAGGTGCCTACGACGAAGGTCACCAAGGCTGGGACACTCAACAATAAGATGCCGCACTGTCAAAGGGACCAGACAATCATCACAGTAGGGAGGGTGAGCCCTCTCCATTAAATAGCCATGAGTCAATAATGTGTGGTCAATGCGCAGACGGACAAGAGCTGTCTCCCACCGGCGGGACAGGCCACTGTAGCTCCACAAACCAAGGTGCTGGCGGATGTCGCGGAGCTTGTTAGCCCCGACGGCATCCCATCTGTCCTGCAATGCAGGAACAAACAGTAGCATCTATGTAGGGTCGAAGGTCCACTGCAGGAACAGGATGATGCCTGGCAGGAGGCCAGGAATTGGAGACCGCAGCCTTAGCCAGGGCATCAGCCCGCTCATTCCCATCAACACCCACATGGGCCGGGACCCAACAACAAGTGACTTTGTGGCCACGACGACCCAGGAGGACAAGCCACTCAAGAATGGCCAACACCAGGGGATGGGAAAAGTTAAAATTACACAAGGCCTGCAAGGCACTACAGGAATCGCTAAAAATAGTAAACGGAGGCTGAGGGAGAGTAAAAATTACTTGGAGGGCATATAAAATAGCCGAGAGCTCAGCAGTAAAAAATGACATGACAGAAGGGAGCCTGCCGCCACGGCAAAAGTCAGGAAAGACAACTCCAAAGCCAACTCCAGCATCAGACTTTGACCCATCAGTGTACACGAGTGAAGGCATGTTCTAAAAAGGGGGAACGAGCCACTGGAGGAGAAAGAGATTCCTTCTTGTCTGTAAAGCAGGTGCAGGGAAAAACTTCTGGAAAAAGCCATGGAGCAACCCTGGGGACCCTCACAGGACAAATCTGTAAGTCATCAATGCCCATCTCCTCCATAGCCTTCCTGACCTGGAAGCCAAAGGGCCATGGTGTACGAGAATGTAAAAGGTAGTACTGAGACATGATATCAGATGACACCGCCAAGCAGGGAAGGGAGTCAGGAAGTCGATGTAATCGATGCCAACAACGAACCATCAAGGACTGGCGACGGAGATCAAGAGGTGGCTCATTAGCGTTCACCAGGAGACTGGGGATTGGGGACGACCTGAAGGCTCCGGTCGCCAGACGTACTCCAGCATGATGAACAGGGTCTAAAACTCTGAGACGGGCATCGGTGGCAGAAGAGTACACCTCACACCCATAGTCGTGTTTTGACCTAATAAGAACATGGTATAGGCGGAGGAGGGTGGCCTGATCAGCCCCCCAGGATGTATGGCCCAGGGCCCTCAACAGGTTAAGAGCCTTGAGGCAAGAGACCTTAAGTGTACGTAAGTGTGGCACCCAAGTCAAAAGTTTGTCAAAAAGGAGACCCAAAAGGCGAGTCTCCTCGACACAGGGTATCCGATGACCATACATGAATAAGTCCGGATCGGGGTGGACGCCTCGGATGCTGCAGAAGTGCATAGCAACTGTCTTGGAAGGAGAAAATCGAAACCCATGAGAACCAGTCCAACGTGACACCCTGTCAAGGGCAAGCTGCATGCGCCGCTCTGCCACTGACATACGGGAAGCAGCAAACCAGACTGCTAGGTCGTCAACGTACATCGAGTTAGATATACCGTCTGGAAGGGATGAGGCAATAGCAATAATTGCTACTGCAAACAATGTGACACTGAGGACGCTTTTTGGGGGGATGCCCTCCTCCTGTGCAACAGATGCTGAGTGGGTGGTACCAACCCTCACAGAAAAAACTGCGACCACTGAGAAACTCCTTAAGAAAGCGTGGAATGCTACCCCGCAGGCCTTATAAATGGAGTTGCTGCAGGATGCCATATTGCCATGTAGTGTCATAGGCTTTCTCTAAATCAAAGAATACACAGACAAGGTGTTGATGTCGAGCAAAGGCCTCGCATGCAGCAGCTTTCAACCTGATCAGAGCATCTGTAGTGGAACGGTGTTTACGAAAGCCAGACTGGGACGGAGACAGAAAATCACCCCGTTCTATGAAGTATACCAGTCTGACATTCACCATCTTTACAAATAGTTTACAGAGACAGGAGGTCAAGGCAATTGGTCGATAATTGAGGGCAACACCAGAGTCCTTGCCCAGCTTGAGGAAAGGAAGGATGGTAGCAACCCTGCACCCAGAAGGGAAGACACCCTCCAGCCAGATTCTGTTATATAATGCTAAAAGAAGTGAGATCGCCTCCTCACCCAAGTGTCGTAACATTGCATATGGGATGTTGTCTGGCCCAGGAGAAGTGTTGCCGCAGAGAGAGAGAGCAGAATGCAGGTCTCTCAGGTTGAATATATGGTTATAACTTTCATTCTCGTTCCCTGAGAAATCCAGGACAGTACGCTCCTTGACTCTTAACTCATGCCTGACAGCCAGAGGTCGAGAGTCACGGCTGGAGACTTTTGCAAAAGCCTCCGCCATGGTATTGGCCACTGTCAAACCATCCATGATCTTAATTCCATTGACCTTAAGTACAGGTGGAGAACTAGGAGAAAACTTCCCCGCCATCATACGGACTCTCCTGAACACTTGGGTGAGTGCAGTTTTAGTATTAATTGAAGACACATAGGCCTTCCAAGATGTGCGTCGTGCCTCTTTTAAAACTCGTCTAGCCTGAGCCCTTGCCCGTCGGAAGTCCTCTTAAAGAGTTGGGTCCCCACGATTGCAACGAAGGCGAGAGAAAGCAGCGCGCTTCTCCCGCACAGCGTTGGTGCAGACTGATGACCATCAAAGGGACAGGACGTTTGGGAAAGTAACCAGAAGTTCTAGTGATAGAGTTGAGAGCAGCAGAGTGGAGCATATCAGTGAAATATGTTACAGCCTCGTCAGAGCTACTAAAATCGGTTACAGAAGAGACCGAAGAAGTTAGCTCTCTAAAAAAACTGCCAGTCAGCCTTCTCTAATTTCCACCTAGGAAGACGAGACTGTGGTTCTTACCTGTTACCTTCTAAAAGTATAGGGAAATGGTCACTGCCATATAAATCAGGCAACACTCTCCAAGTAAAATCCAACAGAGCACTGGGTGAGCAGAGGGAAATGTCAATGGCGGTAAAAGTCCCAGTAGTGCTATTAAAATGTGTCACATCTCCCGTATTTAAAACCCCTAATCCCTCATCCTCAATAAAAGAAGCCAATAAAACACCCCTGGGGTTGACCGAACTGTCACCCCACAGAAGGACACAATTCCACTGAAGGACCTTGAACGGTGTTACTTTAGTACTGATTTTTGGGAAGCCTCACGGAGGTACTTCCCACTACCACCTCGACCTGAGGGTTTACTCAAACAATAAGATTTGTCTAATCTTAGGCCACTAGAAGAAGAGCGAACCCGAGGAGTAGTATGTGGGGCAGTAATTGGGACCCATAGACGAGTCCCCGAAGCATCTGATATGTTAGAAGATAAAGGTATATGAGCTGGGATATTCTTTGAAACAATTACATTGGTTTTGTCCTGTACAACAGTGGTATCACTGACACAGGCAGATACATCAACATCCATAATACAGGTGGTAGAATCACTCCGCTGCTCAAGCGGAAGAGAAACTGAATCTTTTGAAGTAACAACATCCGTGGCATAGACATTAACTTCACGCCCCTCTGATGATCCCGAAGGAAGCTTGCGAGGAGGAACTTCTGTTGAATGAAGAGATTCATCAGACCCACGAGAACGCTTCTGGTGAAATTGAGAGGAAACTATGGATGAGTCCACAGAGATGGTTGCCTTACAAGGTGGAATATCTATAGAGTCAAGTGCCTCAGAGGAACCACGAAGGCATCTCTGTGGCAGTTTAGGTGACTTAAGTTTCCTTTTTGGAGAGCGTGTGGCAGCGTGAACCTCTACCACATGGACACCTTTAGCTAAAATCTGAGAATTGTCATCAGTTGAAGGTTCAACAGAATGAGAGTCTGGTAAAGTTTCCAAGACAGAGAAACTATTATGTAGAGTAACCTTAGAAACATTCTCACTTGAGCAAAAAGCAGAAAGCAGCTGCCTCTTGAGAGGGTTGAGAGGGTGCTGCAACCAATTTAGGGCGAAGGGAGGAGGCGTATGTCTTCACACCACCATCCTTCTGTCGCCTGAAGTTGAGTTGCCGTCTGGCACTACCTATGCTAATGAATTGAATATTAGCCAAGTGGAGGATATCCTGCTCAAGGAGGTACATCTTACATTGGCGAGAACGCAAGGGGTGAGCATCTCTGCATTAAAAGCAGTAACTCTCTGACCGACACTCAGAAGTAAGATGTGAGTCAGGAGCAGAACAATTACCACACCGGGAACGGTTGTTGCAGTTCCTCCTCCCATGACCAAACTCATAACAACAAAAACACTGTAGGGGACGCTCAACAAAAGGCTTCACCTCAAATGAGGTGGGGTTAATGTTAATGCGATCTGGGATATGCGAGCCATAGAAAGTGAGGATGATCATATTTTTACTGCCTTTCATCTTCGTTACCCGTTGGACACTGTCTGGGCACATAGCGAGAATGTCCTCTTCAGAGAATTCATACAGGTCCTCATTATATATACGCCCCTTGCTATAATTAAATGTTCGATGTGGTTTAATAGATTCAAACATGCTATCAGAAGGACAGGGGAGATTGAGGAGCATCATGGCCTGTGTAAGATCTTTGGCTCTGATTAAAATGCCCGTACTATATTTCTTTATGTGGCCCATTGGTAATAATCCAATTTCTTTCTCCAGATACCGGGAAGCATGGATAAGGTTACCACGTCCCTCCCTGTAGTAAGCCACAAACCAAAAGGGTGTAGGAACCCGACGTTCCTTTGGGACATGCTCTACAGAGTCATCAAATATGTTAGGGCAGTAGTCATTGTCACTGTCAACTACATTGGTGGACCACATCATCTGAACTTTACAACGAGTATCCCCCACCGCCAGAGAATCTTTTGCCTCAAATGCTGCTTTGGCAGCAGCATTTGTATTGAAAGTAATATAGCACCGATTAGACCTACAATCACTGTCATATGTGATTCGGATACGAAGAACTACTCCAAAACACTTAAAAATGGAGTGGATAGCGCCATAGGAGAAGGATGCAAGTACATTCGTTAACATTAACGTGTCCAAATCGATAACAGGGTTCTTCGACACAACACCCGACCTGCTAGGTCTAGTCTTATTTGCAGCTTTCTGCTTACTACCACGACCAGAGAGTGACGTCTCGAGGGCCTGGTCGACCACCCCTCGAGGAAGAGATTGGGGCTTTTCTATATCCATATATCATTGGTTTAGTGTTGTTGGCCCCAGGAGCTAAGAGCTACTACCTACCGGGCAGATGAAGGGACCGAGCGCTGGTCGCCGAGGGCCGGGTACCTCTTCCCCCACGGGGCCACTCGTTTAAAAAAGCAGCCCCAATGGCTCGAATGTTTGCCCACAACGGTGCTGAGACCCCCTTCCCCAACATTTCTCAGCCCAGACACCCAACCATCCAACATAGGACGGCCCCTAGAGGGCAGTACCTCTGGAGGGTACTGAGCACTGTTGGCCCGTACTGGCAGCCTAATGCATGGGAACCATTTAGTCTGGTCTCTCACTGGCGACCTTACTAGCATGGGAAGCCCTCTCTCCCCGAAATCGGGGCAGAGCAGGGGCCGGAGCCCCCTCTAGTCTAGCTCGCCAGGTCTCAGAGACACACAAGCCCCCCCACCACGTCAAGGCGGTTCCCGTTGGGGGGGAACTTCTTCATGGAGCTGTTGATGATGATGATGACATAAGTGATGTGAAAAATGAAAAATCATATCCAGCAAAGGAGAGTTGTCAAAATGGAAATGAAAATGTTAAAAATGAAAAGGTAACAACGGCCAAGTCATCCCCTATACTGGTACTGTACACCTCCAGTAACGTCTGTATGTAGGAAGCTGCTTTGATATGTACAGCCACAATCAACTAATAATATATCAGTATCATATCAAAATATAATCATACAACACCATACCTCACCTCAACCCATTCAATTATTATTATGAGGTGCTGCAAAATCATACATTGCTGTGCTATCCTTTATTACCAAGATATTTACTAAGATGGAAGAAAGTGACGGTGGATATTTGATTGTAGCTGTACCACACTGAGCACAATCTCCAACTTTAAAAGCACACACACACACAGTAAGCCTTGCATATTCAAGTAATCACGTACAGTACTTGTGCGTGCCATCATCATCATAATTTTCCCTTGCTTCTAAGAGGTGTGGTGCTCCGAGGCCTGGAAATAAAAGAAAATCAAAATTTCACAGTGCCAGTCAGTGCCAAGAACCGAACATTATTCTTCATAAAGCAAAAATGTGAGTACAGAATTTTCTTGTATGTTATATGGCTGGAGTGATGAATATTTGCTGAAATGTCTATATGTCATATTATTCGCCCTGATGAAGCAGAAAAATATCCTACAAAACCAATTATGTATAACAAATGCCAAGCCAAACTAAATTTTTTTTATGGAAAAAAGGATGAAACAAGTATAGTTTAGGAACGGCCTTTCTTCTCGTGGCCAACTGTAGCCTACATACCTCCCTCACTAGAGACCCTATATAAGAGAGACTGGACAGCCGCCATTCTTGCTCATTTTTGTGTTTTCCGCGATACCTCTCAAGTTAGTATAGAAAAAATGTATAGTTGCTAGATATTACCAGCTAGTAATCTCCTGCTGACATTCGTGGGCAAAATGTTGACGAAAATTGCATTCTTTTCATATACAGGTATATATTTTTAAATACTATTAGATCCCTGAAGTTATAAATCCTATTATACGTCATGTAGGCGTTATTTAAAGCACATGATAGGACGTGACGAGTTGCCAGACGACGGTACTAAACCAAGAAGTTTGACTGAAAGACAACAGCAGTAGTCAATGTGTTTAGGGTATCTGTGAAACCTTTGATACTATGGTTAGTTTAATTAATTTGTGTATGAAAATGGTTTCCGTAGGGGTATTACCAACGTTTACACAATACTGTTTACATGCTATTCACATAAATATGAGGGAATTTGTTGTCGCGATAGATGGCTAAGTACAGTATCATATTACTGATTCGTCACCATACAGTTCGGCATTCTGAAAGGCTTACGGAAGTTTTCAAGGAATATTTATGTTCAGTTGAAGATCGATTAAAAACTATCTTTGCTGGTTTATCTAAAGAAGATATTATATAAATATAACAACATTCTACGAAGTAATCAGTCACGCATCATAGTCAAGGCAAATATACATTATGCCGAACCTGCTAGCAGGCAGAGACGAGTATGAGCAAACATTTCGCCCCATTCAACCAGCCAATCAGCGAGCAGCAGAAATTTTGGCTTTCCAGTCTCTCTGTATAGGGTCTCTATCCCTCACTACCACCGCCCCTCCACCATCAAAATGTCAGAGTATTTCTCTATTCGCTCGGAAACGCTTGGTGATATAGGCTTCATATTCTGATGGCAGCATTGGAAAGCTCATAAAATTCTGCTTCTATTGATGCGTAAATCAAAAGCATACAGCTCGGAAAAGTATGAACTATGGGAATGTGAACATTAAGTAAAAAATACACTGTTTACTTTTTTTTGTGATGTAGAATAATATCGTGCAATGCTAATGACATATAATTCATGAGTAAGATAAAATATTGTGGTTGAAAGTGGTAAAATAAAAAACAGATTTCACTGCGCTCCGGCTCGCTCGATCGTGAGAGGGTTAACCCTGGCAACAGTAATAATATGTACGGAAAGGGAAAGCTCCACCCAAAGAGGCATCTGACTTAATTAAGTGATTGTGAAAATGTATAGGTAGTAATGGCCTCACCCACAAAGACCTCCATACCAACGCTAATGTGTTTAATAAGATTACTTACTATTATTATTATTATTATTATTATTATTAGTAGTAGTAGTAGTAGTAGTAGGAAGAGTATGGAAGGTAAAGAGGGGACACTCGCGACCGTCCCTATGGGGAGAACATACAGTGGGAATAGTGGCGCCGCCCGACGGCAAGCACGGTAAACTACACGTTAACACCAGTGCTACTTGTCTTGTTGTTATCGCTTATGAAGATTGGAAAAATACTTTTCAATTTACATTATACACATACAGTAGCGGTCAATAATAATCATTCACATATGGGTATCTCAAATAATTTACTGTCTAATGTTTTCACGTTCACATATGATGTTATTGTTTTAATTAGTGCGTAGCTGCTTGTAGTAAATGAAAAGATAATAGTTAACCTATTTATTGGAAAGTTTATCATCATCTAAGGAACAGAGGGAAGCTGTCAAACTCTTAGGTGAGTTACCCGTATATGGATGATTATATATGACCGCGACTGTACATATATCGATGTACTTACCTGTAGCGCTTCCTTAGTAATTTCCAGATTTTTTTTTTTTAAGTATCCTACATTTTAACTCGTCACTGACATTTGATACGCTCACGTCCCTACTGCTGTTATCCTGTGTTCTACCATATCCTGAGGAGTCCAAGAATACTTCCCTAGTGTCTTTACATGGCGTAAAAGCCTATTAAAAAGTCCCAATTTATACAATTACTTTATTCTCTAACCCACCGTAATGCTCGGCACACTCACACACACACACAAAGACATCAAATCCACTGTCATTCAGTTTGCGTTTTTTTTTTTTTTTTAATGATGTGACTAGACTTTCATTGACATTTTATAATGTGCGATGTACGAGGATGCGGATAAATAGATTTAAAATAAGGACCCTGCAGTTGCACACAGAACATTCTAAAAAGTGTCCCTGTACTCTCTTCCCCAAGCCTGTGACAATTCTGGAGTGAAGTCTGTCTATGTAGTACATTTCCGGAAACACCTTTCTGTACACTGTCTCCATTTGAGTCAGCATTTCACACAGACCTGTCCTTGGCACAATCAGCTCTTCTTGTGAGTCACCATAATTTTTCTTCGAGATGAAAACATGCACAGGGTTGTGTTGATCTAGAATGCTTTGAAGATTTTTTCTGCGATCTTCACAAACTTTTGCACGAATTTTATGCGCAATGTACCCTGTGATATAAGCTAAAAATATTGCATTCTTCGAGTGGTAAATCTGGTAACTCTTCTTCCAAAGGGAGGATCTTTGTTGCCTGTACTGATTCAGGTTTCAGGAAGACAAAATTTGAAACCTCCATTCTAGATTTCGCTAAAATTGAAATCCCCATGTTCCTTAGAGTTACCAAGAAAACATCAGTGTCTTCTTGGCAGTTAGCACCTGCACTTGGAACCATAATGGCCTCCACTATGACTTGGCGAAATGCACTCCTAAACTGATCTGCATCAGGATTGTCCCTGTGCTCACCTTTCCCTCGTATTACAGAAAATAAATTCTCCAAGCAATCCTGATTGAGTCTATTGGTTAGCAAGTAAGACAGCTTTTACTCTGAATGTAGCTCATCCCACACCTGTATCAGTGACGCTGCAACTCGAGTTATACGCACTTCTAACTTGGGGCGCCACCGTCGTTAAAATAACGCAGGAGCGAGCGAAGTGTCCCCTCTTAACCTTCCATACTCTTTGGTAGTATTATTAACCTTGATGATAATGTTGAATATTGTTCCAATCGGTATGTGTTCCAGGTAGCAACTTCAGGCACGTTTAAAACAGTTCATGACAACGCCTTCCAAGTCACTAGTCTGTTCGAGGAGCGGGAACGCATCAAAGAGGAGAGGTTTGCTCTACTTTGCGACTTTTTCTCCATGAAGAAGGTTAGGAATAAGGAAGTTTGGGATATCTATATAAAAAATTGATTATATAAAGGGGAAGAAGATGGCACTAGATCTGCAAGACCTTGTAGTACGAGGGAGTAGGAGATGGAGTGGAGGGACAGTAAGAACGAGGGAAATAGAAAGAATAGAATGGAGAGATCGTTAATACCTAAAGATAGCAGTTTTCTTGCCTGTCTCCAGAACCGTAGATCATGGTCATAAACTAAGGTACAGTCAAGTCCAATTGTCAACACGAAACGGCCTCGATAAATTATGTTAAACTATAGCCATTTTTTTTTTTTTTTTTTTTTTTTTTTTTTATGTTTCGACACTGGATTCATCAAGCCCGTTAACGTGGCACAGGTCAACTGCTACTCACACACACACACGCCACGACTTCCGAACTGGTACCCAGCCACAGAAGGAGGGAAGTGAGGGTAATTCCCAAATACTGCAGCTGTTGTGGTACCAGCGAGGGTGTTTTACGACGTTCGGTGGCCTTATAGTTAGTGCCTGAAACTAGATTTGGAGGAGTTAATTAATATTCTCAGCTCTGGCCCTGAGAGAATTCGTTCTCCCGACCTATAGGTTACGAGTCCAGAACACTAACCACTCAGCCAACTCCCCTCCCCACCTACCGTTGATCGGTAATATTGGTTCTTAAGATTCACTCATATGGTTCATTCTCATTCACCAGAGACAGAAGTTTTGATCGAGACTGTACTTCCAATTTCAAATTACTTTTTAAAAATTTGAAAACTTTTAATTTTCACACTAAACTATATGTGCATGAGTCTCGTATGTCAGATAGGTACCTCACATTGCATGTCAATGATGGAAAAAAAGTTTAGTCATCCCAAAAATAAATAATTATGATCATCTTCCTCAAAGATACAAACATATTGCTAAATATCGTTGCAAAATTACATAAATAAGTATAATGCATGTTTCTGTAGCAATAAAGCGAAGTAGAATGATAGGACAATGCAAAATTAACATAAAATAAGGAGAAAAAAGGAAGAGATATAGACCTAGTATAAAGTATGTAGTTGGTGACATGATTTCCATCTCGCCTGGCAGTGCATCACAAGGCGATTCTACAGCCAGCCATGGTCCAGTCAACACCGCCAGCAAACACCACCACTTCTATTAACCATTTGAAGGGCTATGGCTTTGTTACATGCAATGAGCTAGATTACTTCTCTCTGCTGCCACCCACCTCACCACCATCACTGGGGGACGGAGAGGAGGTGTCCTTCACTGTGAAGGAAGGGTGTGGAGGCTACCAACGTAGCCGGACCTGATGGTGGGCTGGTCCTAGGTTCACATGGGAGGAAGACGCCTGACGCCCAACCACTGCAGCGATGGCAGGAGCAGGCAGACATCGTCACCGTTTGCACCAAGACTGCTGTTGCCTTAGCTGCAAAAGGGCTAGGTCTTCTCTCTGACCTGGACATCTTCGGGAGAATGGCTTACCACCAATAACCATTTCTCCTGACCTACAACCATCCACCACCAAGAAACGAGGCAGCAAGTCTGCACGACGGGGGAGGAGCAGAGCGGATGCGTCACCACCACCACCTCCAGCCCAGCTCTGTTGCCAGTTAATGCTGCCTCACCCACTCAACAGTGAGAACAGCGGGAAGGCACCACCACCACCACCTAAGCCTTCCCAACTGGACTCCGAAATGAAGGAGGACACTCAGTTCACCGACACCAGTCCCTGCTCCGCCTCCTCCACCACCACCACGAGAGAGAACACCTCAGACAACATGGATCTGGAAGATGAAGGGGAATGGCAGATGGTGAAGAAGAGGAAGAGTAGGAGGAGGAGGAGGACTTACAGCCCACCGACCAACCCACAGCCCACAGTCACCGTGGACTGGTGGATGTCTGCCTCTCCTCGCTTCGAAATATTTCACCAACACATCTCCCATTGCCAAGACCCCGACATCTTTCAGATTAGGTAAGTAAGGTCCAGCAGGACGACAGCAGGGACCAGCTCCTCAAAATCAACATCAATTGTCTCCAGCAGCAGTAGGACATATGTGGGTGAAAAAAGAAAGGAGAAAAGGAATTGATTGATTGATTCCTTAATGCAACTAGGCATTTGGCGGTGCAACAGCTAGGGTCATATACCGCTAAACATAAAATGGTCACATTTATAATTACTAAAACATGAACATATTTTAATTAGGCTTCATAACCCCGAAAGGGATAGGCAGCATGATTAAAAAGACACTCATACCAAAAAGCACATTTTTACTGAAAGAACCCGTTGACTTAAGTAAAATATATAAAAGAATCAAAACTAGAAAACATCAAACCATCTAAAAACCATTGATATCATATAATCACAATTTTTTCACATAGGAGAGGGTGTTTTCTCCCACACTACAAGCTTCCTCCCCGAACACCTGGGTGAGACTGTAAGGACCGTCACCCACCGGTACTTGGAGAGGTGCCGACGACCAAGGTCCCCAAGGCTGGGACACTCAACAATAAGATGCCATACTGTCAGAAGGACCAGATAATCATCACAGTAGGGAGGTGGAGCCCTCTCCATTAAAAAGCCATGAGTCAATAATGTGTGGCAAATGCGGAGAAGGACAAGAGACGTCTCCTAATTGCGGGACAGGCCGCTGTAGGTCCACAAACCAAGGCGCTGGTGGGCAGATGTTGCAGAGCTTGTTAGCACTTACGGCGTCCCATCTGTCCTGCCAGCAGGAACAAACAGCAGTATCTATGTAGGATCGAATGTCCACTGCAGAAACGGGATGATGCCTGGCAGGAGGCCGAGAATTGGAGACTGCTGCCTTAGCCAGGGCGTCAGCCCGCTCATTCCCACTGACACCCACATGGGCCGGGACCCAACAAAATGTGACTTTGTGGCCACAACGACACAGGTGGAGAAGCCACTCGAGAATGGTCAACACCAGGGGATGGGAAGAGTTAAAATTGCACAAGGCCTGCAAGGCACTACAGGAATTGCTAAAAATTGTAAAAGATGGCTGAGGGAAAGCATATAAAATGGCCGAGAGCTCAGCAGTAAAAATTGACATTACAGAGGGGAGCCTGCCGCCTCTGCTAAAGTCAGGAAAGATAGCTCCAAAACCAACTCCAGCATTAGACTTTGACCCATCAGTGTACACAGGGAGGGACTCCCTGTGAGAGGAGGTATGTTCTAAAAAGAGGGAACGAGCCATTTTAGGAGGAAGAGATTCCTTCTTCTCTGAATAGCAGGTGCAGGGGAAAACTTCTGGAAGAAGCCATGCAGCCATCCTGGGGACACGGAAGCCAAAGGCCATCGTGTACGAGAATGTACAAGGTAGTACTGAGACATGATATCAGATGACACCGCCAAGCAAGGTAGGGAGTCAGGAAGTCGATGTAATCGATGCCAACAAAGAACCATCAAGGACTGGCGACGGAGATCAAGAGGGCTCATTAGTGTCCACCAGGACACTAGGGATTGGGGATGACCTGAAGGCTCCGGTCGCCAGACGTACTCCAGAATGATGAACAGGGTCTAAAACTCTGAGACGGGCATCGGTGGCAGAAGAGTACACCTCACACCCATAGTCGAGTTTTGACCTAATAAGAACATGGTATAGGCGGAGGAGGGTTCCCCGATCAGCCCCCCAGGATGTATGGCCCAGGACTCTCAACAGGTTAAGAGCCTTGAGGCAAGAGACCTTAGGTGTACGCAAGTGGGGAACCCAAGTCAAACGTTTGTCAAAAAGGAGACCCAAAAAGCGAGTCTCCTCGACACAATGTATCCGATGACCATACATGAATAAGTCCGGATTGGGGTGGATGCCTCGGATGTGGCAGAAGTGCATAGCAACTGCATGCGCCGCTCCGCCACTGACATACGGGAAGCAGCAAACCAGACTGCTAGGTCGTCAACGTACATCGAGTTAGCTATACCATCTGGAAGGGATGAGGCAATGGCATTAATTGCTACTGCAAACAATGTGACACTGTGACTACTGCAAACAATGTGACACAATGTGATGCTTCCCTGGGGGACGCCCTCCTCCTGTGCAACAGATGCTGAGTGGGTTGTAGCAACCCTCACAGAAAAACTGCGACCACTGAGAAACTCCTTAAGAAAGCGTGGAAGGTGACCTCGCAGGCCATATAAATGGAGTTGCTGTAGGATGCCATATTGCCATGTAGTGTCATAGGCTTTCTCTAAATCAAAGAATACACGGAGGAGGTGTTGATGTCGTGCAAAGGCCTCACATGCAGCAGCTTCCAACCTGACTAGAGCATCTGTAATGGAATGGTGTTTACGAAAGCCAGACTGGGACGGAGACAGAAAATCACCCCGTTCCAAGAAGTATACCAGTCTGACATTCACCATCTTTTCAAACAGTTTACAGAGACAGGAGGTCAAGGCAATTGGTCGATAATTGAGGGTAACACCAGAGTCCTGCCTGGCTTGAGGAAAGGAAGGATGGTAGCAACCCTCCACCCAGAAGGGAAGACACCCTCCAGCCAGATTCTGTTATATAAAGCTAAAGGAAATGAGATCGCCTCCTCACCCAAGTGTCGTAACATTGCATATGGGATGTTGTCTGGCCCAGGAGAAGTGTAGCCGCAGAGAGAGAGAGAGCAGAATGCAGGTCTCTCAGGGTGAATATATGGTTGTAACTTTCATTCTCGTTCCCTGAGAAATCCAGGACACTACGCTCCTTGACTCTTAACTCATGCCTGACAGCCAGAGGTCGAGAGTCACGGCTGGAGACTCTTGCAAAAGCCTCTGCCATAGTATTGGCCACTGTCAAACCATCCATGATCTTAATTCCATTGACCTTAAGTACAGGTGGAGTTCTAGGAGAAAACTTCCCCGCTATCTTACGGACTCTCCTGAACACTTGGGTGAGTGGAGTTTTAGTATTAATTGAAGACACATAGGCCTTTCAAGATGCACGTCAGGCCTCTTTTAAGACTCGTCTAGCCCGGGCCCTTGCCCGTCGGAAGTCCTCGAAAAGAGTTGGGTCCCCACGATTGCGACGAAGGCGAGACAAAGGAGCACGCTTCTCCCGCACAGCAGTGGTGCAGACTGGTGACCACCAAGGGACAGGACGTTTGGGAAAGTAGCCAGAAGTTCTAGGGATAGAGTTGAGAGCAGCAGAGTGGAGCATATCAGTGAAATATGTTACAGCCTCGTCAGAGCTATCGAAATCGGCTACAGAAGTTAGCTCTCTAAAAAACTGCCAGTCAGCCTTCTTTAATTTCCACCTAGGAAGACGAGACTGTGGTTCATACCTGTTACCTTCTAAAAGTATAGGGAAATGGTCACTGCTATATAAATCAGGCAACACTCTCCAAGTAAAATCCAACAGAGCACTGGGTGAGCAGAGGGAAATGTCAATAGCGGTAAAAGTCCCAGTAGGGCTATTAAAATGTGTCACATCTCCCGTATTTAAAACCCCTAATCCCTCATCCTCAATAAAAGAAGCCAATAAAACACCCCTGGGGTTGACCGAACTGTCACCCCACAGAGGATGACGATCATTAAAATCACCAAATAAAATAAAGGGAGAGGGAAGGTCCTGTACAAGATGGTTGAGATCACCCCTCTCAACTGTAACACTGGGAGGAAGGTATAGACTGCTCACAGTGTAGGGGCGGTCCATAAAAATATTAACTGCAACAGCCTGGAGCGGAGTGACAAGCTTCAGGCTCGTGCATGGAATATCTCGGCGAACTAGGATGGCAGAGCCATCATGGTGACCCTGCCCTTCAAATTAATTGGAATAAAATGCAGATTATGCTGGAGAACAGGCAGGAATGTAGTCCCCAAGCATTGTCTCTTGGAGAGAAACACATGCAGGAGAGAAGCTAGAGAGAAGAACGCGCGGTTCCTCCCAAGAAGCACGCAAGCCACGGCAATTCCACTAACGAACCTTGAACAGTGTTACTTTAGTACTGATTTTTGGGAAGCCTCACGGAGGTACTTCCCACTACCACCTCGACCTGAGGGTTTACTCAAACGATAAGATTTGTCTAATCCTGGGCCAATAGAAGTTTAGGTGACTTAAGTTTCCTTTTAGGAGAGCGTGTGGCAGCGTGAACCTCTACCACATGGACACCTTTAGGTAATGTCTGAGAATTGTCATCAGTTGAAGGGTCACAAGAATGAGTGTCTGATAAAGTTTCCAAGACAGAGAAGCTATTATGAAGTGTAACCTTAGAAACGCTCTCACTAGAGCATAAAGCTTCTGCCTCTTGAGAGGGTTGAGAGGGTGCTGCAACCGATTTAGGGCGAATGGAGGAGGCGTATGTCTTCACACCACCATCGTTATGTCGCCTGAAGTTAAGTTGCCATCTGGCACTACCAATGCTAATGAATTGGGTATTGGCCAAGTGGAAGATATCCTGCTCAAAGAGGTACATCTTACATAGGCAAGAACGCAAGGGGTGATCATCTCTGCAGTAAAAGCAGTAACTCTATGACTGACACTCAGAAGTAAGATGTGAGTCAAGAGCAGAACAATTACCACACCAGGAACAGTTGTTGCAGTTCCTCCTCCCATGATCAAACTCATAACAACAGAAACACAGTAGGGGACGCTCAACAAAAGGCTTCACTTCAAAAGAGGTGGGGTTAATGTTAATGCAATCTGGGATATGCGAGCCATAGAAAGTGAGGATGATCATATTTTTTCTGCCTTTCATCTTTGTTACTTGTTGGATACTGTCTGGGCAAATAGCGAGAATGTCCTCTTCTGAAAATTCATACAGGTCCTCATTATATATACGCCCCTTGCTATAATTAAATGTTCGATGTGGCTTAATAGATTCAAACATGCTCTCAGAAGGGCAGGGGAGATAGAGGAGCATCATGGCCTGTGTAAGATCTTTGGCTCTGATTAAAACGCCCTTACCATATTTCTTTATGTGGCCCATTGGTAATAATCCAATTTCTTTCTCCAGAAACCGGGAAGCATGGATAAGGTTACCACGTCCCTCTCTGTAGTAAGCCACAAACCAAAAGGGTGTAGGAACCCGACATTCCTTTGGGACATGTTCTACAGATTCATCAAAGATGTTAGAGCAGTAGTCATTTTCACTGTCAACTACATTTGTGGACCGCATCATCTGAACTTTACAGTGAGTATCCCCCACAGTCAGAGAATCTTTTGCCTCAAATGCTGCTTTGGCACCTATTAGACCTACAATCACTGTCATATGTGATTCAGATACAAAGAACTACTCCAAAACACTTAAAATGGAGTGGATAGCGCCATACGAAAGGGATGCAAGTACATTAGTTAACATTAACGTGTCAAAATCACTAACAGGGTTCTTCGACAAAACACCCTACCTGCTGGGTCTACTCTTATTTGCAGCCTTCTGCATACCACCACGACCAGAGAGGGCCTGGTCAACCACCACTCGAGGAAGAGATTGGGGCTTTTTGTTATCCATATATCATTGATTTTGTTATATTGGCCCCAGGAGCCAAGAACTACTACCTACCGGGCAGATGAGGGAACCGATCTCTGGTTGCTATGGTTTAAAAAGCAACCCCAATGGCTCGAAAGTTTGCCCACAACGGTGCCGAGACCCCCTTCCCCAACATCTCCCGGCCCAGACACCCAACCATCCAACATAGGACGGCCCCTGGAGGGCGGTCCCTCTGGAGTTCAGCACTGTTGGCCCGTACCGGCAGCCTATTGCATGGAAACCATTTAGTCTGGTCTCTCACTGGCGACCTTACTAGCATAGGAAACCCTCTCTCTCCGAAATCAGGGCAGAGCAGGGGCCGGAGCCCCTCTAGTCTAGCTCGCCAGGTCTCAGAGACACGCAAGCCCCCCCACCATGTCAAGACAGTTCCCGTTGGGGGGAGGGGGGAGAAAATAAAAAAAATAAAAGTGCATCACGAACCAACAACCAGCCATGGTCCCGTCAACATCTACAACCAACTCTACCACTTCCCATCCTGACCGTCTTGTTAGCAGGGTGAAGCGGTTTAGCCATTTGAAAGGATATGGATTTGTTACCTGCAACCAGCAAGATTACTTCATCCACAGGAAAGGCATCTTTCTCTCTGCCGTCACCACCTCACTTCCATCACTGGGGGATGGAGAAGAGGTGTCCATTACTGCGGATGAAGGGAGAAAGGGCGTGGAGGCTACCAACGTAGCCGGATCTGATGGTGAGCATGTTCTAGGCTCACTCTTGCCCGTCGAAGGAGAACGGCTGAAGCCCAACCACCTCAGCGACGGCAGCAGCAGGCAGTTATCGTCACCATCTGACGTAAGACTGCTGTTGCCTTAGCTGCAGTAGGGCTAGGTCGTCTCTCTGACCTCCTCCTGGACATCTTCAGGAGAAATTGCTTACCAACAATAGCTATTTCTCCTGATTTACAACCACCCACCACCACCAAGAAACGAGGCAGCAAGATGACACAACAGGGAAGGAGCAGAGCGGACGCATCACCAACCCTCACCCTCGTCGCTGGTTAATGCTGCCACGTCCATTCTACCGGGGGTAATTGTGGGAAGGCACCACCACCACCACCATCACTACACATGAGCCATCATAACAAGACCCTGAGACTGAGGAAGAGCATCAGGACACCGACACCAGTTTCAGATCAACCTCCATCACCGACAACAACATGGACCTGGAGGATGAAGGGGAGTGGCAAGCGGTGAGGAAGAGGACGAGGAGGACAGACAGCCAGCCTAACAACCCACCGCCCACTGCCACCGTGGACTTTTGGATGACCGCCTCGCCTCGCCTCAACCTCTTTCAACAACACATCTCCCATTACCGCGACCCCGACATCTTCCAGGTCCGAGAGGTGTGAACAACTCCAATCAGAAGACGGTTGTCAAGGAAAAACAAATAGACAAAAATAATGGAAACTGCCTTAATGCCCAAAAAAGGGTGATAGGCATTAAGCCAAATTAATATCAACATAAGTGTATCGGAGTGTCCAAGTATTCTATGATGGTGGAGGAAGGGGAAGAGAAAGGTGGAAACACCACCAGCCTTATCACGAGGCTGATAATTGCGTCATGGGTGGGAGAAGGGGCGGCTAACCTTTGGGGATACCCCCACCCAGGATTGCCAATGATTCAATATAAAATTCCCTTTCTACTACAAGACATAAACACACCAATGCCACTAGTTGTTTTGGCTAATTATTATGCAGCCATTTTTACCTTGTAATAACAAATCACCAGTTTTGGCTCTGCGGTCATTAGGGACTAAATAATTGATCGGGAGTTACTTGGGATCATAAGGGGCGCTAAAACATTTGGAGTAGTTGCTTGCATACTACAAGGTCTTTTAGGCCTAGCGCAGTCTTATTTCTTACGTTTGTAATTTATCTGCGGAGACTAGACTGTAATTAGTTGTTGCAGCTCCACTGTATGCGTCTTTGTTTTTCCTTATCAACGGTCCAGGTAATTAGTGACGACTACGGTGCCACCAGTCAGTGCAACTTCTACATAGCCAGGGAGGCCATTTGGGTCATCCCCATGGCTTTTGTTTTCCCCAAGAAGAGTCGTCTTATACCAGAAATAAACAAGTGGTGAGTGATTGTGAAACTCGATTCTTGTTGATAATGTACTACTGTGTGTGAGATAAGTATAGTGGAGATATTATATTAAAGTATGCACACCTCACCATTATTAACTGAATAATATTATTTTCTTCTTTCTTTACTGAAGGGTGGGTATTCTGAAAGAGTCGGGGCTCCTCTCTTATTACGTAGGTCAGTTCACATCCAACGCTACCCACTGTTTGGTACCCCCTGGCAAAGAAAATGGAGTCACAACCCTTGTCCTCTCCCTCACTGACTTCGCGGGCATCTTTACTGTTCTTGGAGTTGGTGAGTCGAGGCAACGTTTTCTTACCACAGGACAGGTCTTGTAGGTCGCTAAACTCAGTAAGCTGTTTGAAAAATTTGTACAGCGTAATCCTTAGGTACCATCCATCCTTGCCCTCTTACGGTTGTATTATTAAACATTAATTTAATAAAATTCAATCTGCATTGCAAAATATTACAAACTGAAAGACGAAGAGCATTTTCCTCGAAGGTGTAATGTAATATCACCACCCTCAGCCCTTGCCTTTCATCCATCCATCCCTATCCTACTCGTATAATGATTTTTTTTAAATAATATATTTACTAAACTTAAGCCGATTTGGATTGAATTCACTGGTTAGTTCATTCTTAAGTAATTGTTTCATATTTATCATCTAGTTATTTAGATTCTATAGCCAACCCTTCACGGGCACTCCTCCCTCAATCACCCAAACACGTGCACCCACACATATATTATGAGATATCTGAGTGGTGGGCAGTAAAGATGTTCCCCAATTATGCCAGGAACATTCCACTGTGCATGCGAACTCCAAAGATGTTTTTAGTTTTGCTGTGTGACTCTTAGTTTTTGCGAGGTGATTAACTATGCCATATATACATGCAATCTTACGTAAAACTCTACTTTATATATATATATATATATATATATATATATATATATATATATATATATATATATATATATATATATATATATATATATATATATATATATATATATATATATGCAGAGTAACCACAGGAGAAAACAAGGGCAGAACATATATATACTCCATCTCATGTCTCTGTATCATTCTGTCTGAAGATGTAATATACGAAAGTACTTACTGTTCTGCCCTTGTTTTCTCCTGTGGTTACTCTGCAATTATATCTCAAGGTGAAGTGAGCTTTCTGCATATATATATATATATATATATATATATATATATATATATATATATATATATATATATATATATATATATATATATATATATATATATATATATATATATATATATATATATATATATATATATATATATATATATATATATATATATATATATATGAGTAAATGTATCAGTTAACATAAGCCAGTCGATAATCTCGTTAGTGTTTATTGAGTTAAATAATGTTTTTTAATCTAATACAGTGTCTTTTACAGGACTTGTGCTGAGCCTGGTAGTGTTCCTGTTGGAAAAGACTGTGCATTCACTCAACCACAAGACCAATTATTAAGCATCGTTTGGATTCTTAAATTTTGACAGTTGGTGCCAGAGGAACCCATAATTTAGGTGATTATCTCACACCATCACACGACACAGGAAGAATCAGACAATTGTACTGTATTCAAGTGCAGTGAGGCTGAGGCAATGTTTCCACATTATTTGCTTGGAAACTTACAGCTGCAAGCACTTATAACTGGTACAGGAAAATAGGGTTGACAAGACTGACTATACCCGGTATAAGAGCTGGAACTGTACGCATTCAGTCATGTACACTCACGGCCATAAGTTGTGTCCCTATTACCTGACACGATGAATCGCAACCAGACGGGTTGGAAGATTCGAACAACGGTGCACTTAGCGCCTCTCTCCTCACAACGTATAATTGGCTCCACTTCCACGTTTACCATTTAGCGTTGCCAATGTTGAGCCAACCACAAATTTGAATCTTGAACCACGTGTAATCATGATGGGAACCACTCACTACCGAGTGAGATGTGAAGAGGGGTTGAGTTGGAGAGGGAAAGCTTCAACAGCGATCGAGTAGTATTATTGGAGAGAGAAAGAATTATAACAGTATGCATCTGAGGTTATAAAGATTAAGAACCGACTGCCACCTTATTAAGTTTTCTTCTGGTATCGAAATCCAAATGTAATGCTACATTCCAAAGGATTTGCTTTGATATGGTAAATTAATACCAACTTTATGTAGCAATACAATTCATACATTAGCAGTTACTAATTATTTACCTTTTGTTATATTATTGAGTCCTGTAGTAATTCGTACCCAGCCGGTTACTAGGAAAGGAAGGGGTAGTAATCATTACTATAACATCCATAACTCTTAAAGGTCGTGTCCATGCACCTTTCATTATTATAGTTTTGCCGTCGCTCTGATTTGTTTTGGTAGACAATTTGTGATGGAAGGAGGAGGGAATTTGAATTTCTATAGTTATATCGACTCCAATAAATGAGGGAAAACAAGAATAATAATTTATATTTATATGTACAGTCGGCCACAGTGCTGGCTGTTACAATCAGCGTTACAAACTCGTTCTCTGATGTTCGCAAACCTGTTTGTTTTTCGAACTATGGTCTCGAAGCATCTCAATCGTGAGGCAGCGAGATGATGTAAGTGAAGGTTGGGAGAGAATGGTAAGGTGGAGGAGAGGGGGGGAAGAAACAGTTGAGGATAAAATTGCATACAGCGAACCAATGTAAGATAAAGCTTTTGTATAAGACTTATTAATTAAGTGCAAATAACGTAATTAGTGACATGAAAACATGATGACCAGAGAGGTGAACTCACCCAAGCTACGATCAAATGGTGTTCATATAACCGTTTAAAAAAAAATTGTGTTGTAGAACGATTAGGGGTATAGATTAATTGCTCAACTATACTTGATTTATTGATGTTATAGTATATTAAAATAACTTTAACTGAGATTCATATATTGTCTGACCCATGTTGGCAAACAATGAACGAGAACAAGGATGACATTTCTCCTATGTAGTCTCTGTTCGTTTGATTTATTAATTATATTAATTAATATCAAGTGTAGCCTCTGGCTACCACAGTGGTAGAATGCGTGGCTGCAGTTTCTGTGGTCTAGCGTTCGAGTCCTGCTCGGGGGTTTGAGTCGGCTGTCTGAGGCCTTCCTACTTAGGCAGCCTTAGCCCGTTTCAGTGCAATAACCACGGAGAGGGGGGCATGGGGAACCCCTCTTCTGTAAGATTTCCCTAGCAAAGGGTTACCTCCCGCGTGGAGATGAAGGCCTGGTATAAAAAAAAATATTAAGTCTGTGACAGGAAACTTTACAAGACACTGGTTGTTTTGAACGCCATGTGATATATCCATGTCAATAATTCTATTAATTGCACTTCATAACTCTTATACATAAGCTATATCTTAATTGGTTCTCTGTATGCTATTTTACCCTCTCCTCCCCCTTACCTCTCTCTCCCTTCCCTCACCTACACTATCTCATTACCTCACGATTGAGACGCTTCGAAGCCATAATTCGAAAAAACCAGGTTTGCGAATATCAGAGAACTGAAGTCTGTAACGCTGACTGTAACATACAGCACTGTGGCAGACTGTACCCTCTGATTGTGAGCCAATAACTTTTCCGACAAGTTTGAACAATGACGAAACTCCCCCGGGCGGGAACCGCCTTTACGTGGTGGGGGGGCTTGTGTGTCTCCGAGACCTGGCGAGCTAGACTAGAGGGGGCTCCGGCCCTTGCTCTGTCCCGATTTCGGGGAGAGAGGGCTTCTCATGTTAGTAAGATCGCCATTGAGAGACAAGAATAAATGGTTCCCATGCAATAGGCTGCCAGTACAAGCCAACAGTGCTGCCCTCCAGAGGGACCTCCCTCTAGGAGCCGTCCTGTGTTGGATGGTTGGGTGTCTGGGCCAGAAGATGTTGGGGAAGGGGGTCTCAGCACTATCGTGGGCAAACTTTCGAGCCATTGAAGCTGCTTTTTTAAACGAGTGGCCCCGTAGGGGAAGAGGTACCCTGACCACGGCGACCAGCGCTTCGTCCCCTCATCTGCCCGGTAGGGGTAGTAGCTCTTGGCTCCTGGGGCCAAATTAACTAAATTAATGTCATATGGATAACGAAATGCCCTTATATCTTCCTCGAGCGGTGGTCGACCAGGCCCTCAAGACACCACTCTCTGGTCGTGGTGGTATGCAGAAGGCTGCAAATAAGATAAGACTTAGCAGGTCGGGTATTGTGTCGACGAACCCTATTAGCGGTTTGCACATGTTAATGTTGAGAAATGTACTTCCATCCCTTTCCTATGGTGCTATCCACTCCATTCTTAAGTGTTTTGGAGTGGTTCTTCGTATCCGAATCACTTATGACAGTGACTGTTAATCTAATCGGTGCTATACTACTTTCAATACAAATGCTGCTGCCAAAGCAGCTTTTGAAGGAAAAGATTTTCTGTCCGTGGGGGATACTCACTGTAAGGTTCAGATGATGCGGTCCACCAATGTAATTGACAATGACAATGACTACTGCCCTAACATCTTCGATGACTCTGTAGAGCATGTACCCAAGGAGCATGAGGTTCCTACACCCTTTTAGTTTGTGGCTTACTACAGGGAGGGGCGTGGTATCTGGAGAAAGGAATTGGATTACTACCGATTGGCCACATAAAAACTACGGTAAGGGTGTTTTAACTAGAACAAGAGATCTTACACAGGCCATGATGCTCCTCAATCTTCCTATCCTTCTGATGTCATGTTTAAATCCATCAAACCACATCGAACATTTAATTAAAGCAAGGGGAGTATATATAATGAGGACCTGTATGAATTCTCAGAAGAGGACATTCTCACTATGTGTCCAGATAGTGTCCAACGAGTAACAAATATGAAAGACAGTAAAAATATGATCATCTGCACATTCTATGGCTTGCATATCCCGGATTGCGTTAACATTAACCCCACCTCTTTTGAGGTGAAGCCTTTTGTTGAGCATCCCTCACAGTGTTTCTGTTGTTATGAGTTTGGTCATGGGAGGAGGAACTGCAACAACCGTTCCCGGTGTGGTAATTGTTCTGCTCTTGACTCACATTCTACTTCTGAGTGTCAGTCAGAGAATTATTGCTTTTACTGTTGGGATGCTCACCCCTTACATTCTCGCCAATGTAAGATGTATCTCCTTGAGCAGGATATCCTCCGTTTGGCCCACACCATTGGTAGTGCCAGACGGCAACTCAACTTCAGGCGACAGAAGGATGGTGGTGTGAAGACATACGCCTCCTCCATTCGCACTAAATCCGTTGCAGCACCCACTCAACTCTCTCAAGAAGCAGCTGCTTCTTACTCTAGTGAGAGAATTTCTAAGGTTTCACTACATATTAGTTTCTCTGTATTGGAAACTGTATCAGACACTCATTCTGGTGACCCTTAAACTAATGACAATTATCAGACTTTAGCTAAAGGTGTCCATGTGGTAGAGGTTCACGCTGCCACACATATTTCAAAAAGGAAAATTAAGTCAGCTAAACTGCAACAGAGACATCTTCGTGGTCCTTCTGAGACACTTGACTCCAAGGATGTTCCTCCTTGCAAGGCAACCGTTTCTGTGGACTCATCCATAGTTTCCTCTCAATTTAACCAGAAGCATTCTCGTGGTACTGATGAATCTCTTGATTCAACAGATGTTCTCCCTCGCAAGCTTCCTTTGGGAACATCGGAGGGGCATAAAGTGAATGTCGATGCCTAGGATGCTGTGACTTCAAAAGATTCAGTTTCTCTTCCGCTTGAGCAGCGGAGGGATTCTTCCACCTGTATTATGGATGTTGATGTATCTGCCTGTGTCAGTGATACTACTACTCTACAGGACAATACCAATATAATTGTTTCTAAGAATATCCCTGCTCATCTTCACCTTCACCTTCTTGTAACATATCAGATGCTTCAGGGACTCGTCAACGGTTCCCAATTACTGCCCCAAGTACTACTCCTCGGGTTCGCTCTTCTTCTAGTGGCCCAAAAAATCAGTACTAAAGTAACACTGTTCAAGGTCCTTCAGTGGAAATGCCGTGGCATGCGTGCTTCATAGGAGGAACTTCGCGTTCTCTCCTGCCTGTGTTTCTCTCCAAGAGACAATGCTTGGGGATTACATTCCTGCCAGTCCTCCAGCATACTCTGCATTTTATTCCAATTCATTTGAAGGGCAGTTTCACCATGGTGGCTCTGCCATCCTAGTTTACCGAGATGTTCCATGCATGAGTCTGGAGCTTGACACTCCGCTCCAGGCTGTCGCAGTTAAGGTTTTAATGGGCCGCCCCCACGCTGTGTGCAGTCTAAACCCTTCTCCCAGTGTTACAGTTGAGAGGGGTGATCTCAACCGTCTTGTATAGGGCCTTCCCTGCCCTTTTATTTTATTGGGTGATTTTAATGGTCGTCATCCTATGTGGGGTGTCAGTATGGTCAATCCTAGAAGTGATTTATTGGCTTCTTTTATTGAGGATTAGGGATTAGAGGTTTTAAATACGGGAGATGTGACACATTTTAATAGCCCTACTGGGACTTTTAACGCAATTGACATTTCCCTCTGCTCACCCGGTGCTCTGTTGGATTCTGCAGGGTGTGACTTTGGGCTGACTCTCATGGGTTTCACTTCTCTCCTGCCAAGACGGTTGGAGCCTTCAGGTTGTCCCCAATCCCCAGTCTCCTATTGGACGCTGATGAGCAACCTCTTGATCTCCGTCGCCAGTCCTTGATGGTTCATTGTTGGCATCGATAAAATCTACTTCCTGACTCCCTTCCTTGCTTGGCGATGTCATCTGATATCATGTCTCAGTACTACATTCACATCCTCGCACACCATGGTCCTTGGCTTCCGGGTCAGGAAGTTTAATGGAGGAGTTGGGCATTGATGGCTTCCAGATTTGTCCTGTTTGGGTCCCCAAGGTGGCTCCATGGGTTCTTCCAGAAGTTTACACCTGCACCTGTTTTTCAGACAAGAAGAAATCTTTTTCTCCTCCAGTGGCTCGCTCTTATTAGAACATGCCTCTTCTCACAGGGAGTCCCTCCCTGTTTACACTAATGGGTCAAAGTCTGATGCTGGAATTGGTTTTGGGGCTGTCTTTCCTGACTTTTGTCGTGGTGGCAGGCTCTTATCTGTCATGTCCATTTTTGCTGTCGAGCTCTCGGTCATTTTATATATCCTCCAAGTAATTTTTACTCTCTCCCAGCCTTCTTTTACTATTTTTAGCGATTCCTGTAGGGCCTTGGAGGCCTTGGACAATTTTAACTCTTCCCATCCCCTGGTGTAAGCCATCCTCGAGTAGCTTGTCGTCCTGTGACGTAGTGGCCTCAGAGTCACAGTTTGTTGGGTCCCGGCTGATGCCCTGGCTAAGTTCTCGGCCTTCTGCCAAGCGTCATCCCGTACCTGCAGTAGACCTTTGACCCTACATAGATGCTGTCGTTCGTTCCTTCTGGCAGGGCAGATGGGACTAACAAGCTCCGTGGCATCCACCAGTGCTTGGGTTTGTGGAGCTATAACGGCCTGTCCCGCCGATGTGAGACTTCTCTTGCCCGTCTCCGCATTGGCCACTCACGTTTGACTCATGGTGTTTTAATGGAGATGGCTCCCAGTCCCTACTGTGATTATTGTCCAGTCCCTTTGACAGTGCGGCATCTTCTTGTCGAGTGTCCCAGCCTTGGGGACCTTCGTCGTAGGCACTTCTCCGAGTACCGGGTGGGGGACGGCTCTTACAATCTCTCCCAGGTGTTCGGGGTGGAGGCTTGTAGTATGGGAGGGAGCATCCTCTTAAATTGTGAATTTTATAATATTTATGGATTCTTTAATAGATAGTTCAATGTTTTTAATTTTGATTCTCTTATATATAATACACTGGTTAATCAGGTTATTTTTGTGAAAAATTGCTAATAGCGCACATGCTTTACCTCAACTCCTTATCTATAATTTATATTAGTACAAAATCCAATTTCAAAGTTCTATCCATTCCTTTGTAATAATAAAATTAACTATCATTCATTCTCCTACATATTATATTTATACTAGTACATGGGAACATCTCGTAGTATTATTATACAATACATCAATACATAAACATTATTGCATAACAATTGTTTGTACATACATAAAAATACACATACATACTTACATACATGCAAACATAAAACTATAAACCTACCTTCATGCATACATATTTTTATCTTCCTTTTTTTCAATATATACCTAATGCATACTGTATAAACATACATACGGTACATATTTTTTTCTTCCTTATTTTTAGAGTACATATTGCATACATACATTATATGTAACTTAATTTGCTGTAACTATCATTTATTATCTTTGAAGTAATGAAAATCTTATTCCACTTTTGAACAGAGTGCTGGAGGTTAATGACTTAGTCTCCTGTGGGAGGTTGTTCCATTTCCTTACACCCATACTTCTCTGCGCATGGACAGTTCTACAGAATGGATTTATGAAATTATTATGTCTTCTTGTGTTAATATTATGAGACAATAATCCAAAACTTGTGTTATTGGGATATACGTGAATGGATATAAGCTACTATACAAGTTTGTAATGATATTATGTCCTGAACTTTTAACATTTTATTTTCACAATACAGAGGATTAATATGGTCGTATCGTGATTTATGAAACATGAGTCTCACCATCTTTTTCTGTACAATAAATAATCCATCTAAGAGAGTTTTGAATGCTCCACTCCACATTGCTGAACAAGGAGATGATAATAGAGAAGTAAGACATCAAGCAGGAAGGAATTAGAGAGAAAAGAGGGACAGTTGAAGAACTGAAAGGGAGTGGCTGGGGCCGTAGTGGCGTCAAAACCTTTAAAGTATTGCCCACATCACTACAGGCAATACTCCCCTATGGAGTTGAAAATCTTGAAGTAAATGAAGAGGAAGAGAGAAGACCACATTTGTCCTGGAAAACACTAATACCAGAAAGAAAGATGCAGAGGGGGAACAGCAAATATGGAGAAACTAAAAGGAATGAAAGGACAAAGAAGACAGGCGTGCTACTGCATCATCACATGATGTGGAGAGGAGCTGCTGGGATGGGCAGTTGCCAAACTGGATGGAGTAGTGTAGGGTGGAATCATCAGCATAGGAGTGGATAGGGGATGAAGTAAAGCTGAGAATGTCATTAATGAAAAGGAGAAAGAGAGTAGGTGATAGAACAAAACTCTGAAGAATACCACTATTGATAGACTTTGAAGAAGAACAGTTACCGTCTACAACAGCAGCTATAAACCAGCTATAAGGTAATCAGAACTAAAGGTGCAGAGGGAGGGATAGAAACCGAATGAGGGCAGTATGAAGATTGAAGCTTTGTGCCAGAATCTATCAAAAGCTTTCGATATGTCCAACGCAACAGTAAAAGTTTAACCGTAATTCCGAAAAGAGGATTATCACGAATCAGAAATGAGGGGTAAAAGATCGCCTGTAGAGCGTCCCTGACGGAAACCATACTGACGATCAGAAAGAAGGTTGTGACGAGTAAGGTGTTTTTAAATTTTGGAGTTAAGAATAGATTCAAAGCCTTTAGATAGACAAGAGATCAGAGCAATTGGGCGATAGTTTGAGGGTTGGGTGCAGTCTCCTTTCTTCGGAACATGTTGGATCAGAGCAAACTTCCAGCAAGGAGGAAAAGTGTTAAATGATAGATAAAGACGGAACAGTTTTCCTAGGCAGGGTGTCAGAAGGGAATCACCGTTCTTGAGAACAACAGGAGGAATTCCGTCAGGCATGGACGCCTTTCGAATGTCAAGGCCAAAGAGGGCAGATAAAAATTCCTTTGAAGAGATTCTGATGGCAGGCATAAGTAAGTCAGATGGGGTCGGAGATGGAGGAACAGAACCGGAAGTGTCCAGAGTGGAGTTGGAGTTGGAGGTAAAACTATGAGAGAAGAGTTCAGTTTTATCATGTGAAGAGATGACAACATTTCCATCAGGATGGATGAGAGGCGGGAAAGAGAAAAAGTTAAAGTTACTGGAGAGATATTTGGCTAGATTTCAGAAAGAACGAGAGGAGGGAGAGTTGGAAAGATCATTGCACTTGGCACAGATGAAGGATTTTTTGGCTAGTCGGAGAACAGATTTATCATAATTTCGGGCAGAATTATACAGAGCACGAGATTCATCAGTTTGTAGGTGGCAGTACCGTCTGAAAGCTTCCTCCATGTTGTGGACAGCAGTAGAACAAGAGTGATTAAACCAAGAGTTTCGTGAAATAGTAAGAGGGAAAAAATATTGAATGTATGCCTCCATGCCCGAGATCACCTCTGTGATGCGTGCAGAACACTCAGAGGGACCCCGGCCACAGGAGCAAAATTAATTCCATTGGAAATCTTGAAAATACTACCTCAGATCATCCCAGTTCCTGTGGCAAGGGTGGTGTGGCAGGGCGTGGTAGTGGTTGTGGCGCGAGGTCAGGGCTAACGGGACGAGGAAGTGCGGCTGGAACTGGGTGTGTGACGGGCAGTGGATCCTAAGGGAGACTAGAGAGGATTACAGGTGTCGAGAGAGAGTCTGGGGAAGGGTCAGGAAGGATATGCATAGAGTCATGCGGGGTGTGGTAGGCAGGAGGCGGGCGGTTGGGTGAATGGGGGGTGTGAGCGGAATAGGTAGGGGTATGGCAGGGGAAGGGGAGCGGGATAGGGGCGGGGGTGTAGGCGAGCGGGAAAGAGGTGGGGGAGTTGACGGTGGGCGCGTGGGTAAGGCAGGTTGTAGTTAAATAATACTGGGGGGAGGATGGGTACGAGGGGGTGAGGCCGGATGGGGTATGGGTAAGATGGGGGGTGGATGGGAATGAGGTGGTGATTGTGGGTGAGGATGGGTTAAGGTAAGTAGAGGCAGGGCAGGGGAAGGTGAACGAGGGTGTGGTGGGGGTGTAGGTTGGGTAGGGGTAGGAGAAGGTGAGCGAGGGTGTGGTAGGCAGAAAGTTGGGGTGGTGGTATTGGCGTGGTGGTAGGGTGATTGGGTACGTGAGATGAAGTGGATGGTGTAGGGTGTGTGTGTGTCTGCAGTGCAGGTGGCATGGGAAATAAGGGTATAGGGTGTGTGTTGAGGTTGTAGGGGGGGGAGTATAAGTGGTGAGCGGCAGAGAGAGGTTGATGAGGTTGAGTAAGGTGGAGTAGTGAGGATGGGTGGTGAAGGACGCACGGATGGGTGTGTGGTTAGAGATGAGTGTGAAGGTGTGTTGTCAGTGTATGTGGTGGTGTGGGCTGGCTTGACCCATTCCCAGGACATGACATATGGTTTACCCACTACCTGGATTGTAACGGTAGCGTCCGTCCTGGAGATAACGGGGTATGGGCCAGTGTAGGGTTCTTGAAGTGGTGAACTGTGGGCATCGTTGCGGAAGAAGAGTTGTGTGGCGGTGTGTAGCCAAGGGGGTGTGTAGGTGGGTCTGTCGGTGTTGTTGCGAGTAGGTGTAGGGCGGGTGCTAGAGATGGCTGCTTTGAGAGCTGGGAGGAACGAGAAATTGGAGGTGTCCAGGCTTATAGATGTGACTTGACTGGGTAGTCAGAGTTCTTCTCCAAACACTAGTTCTGCCGAGGAGTGGTGTAGGTTAGGAGGATGAGTAGTAGGGCGTCCGACCACTGGTCTGGCTGCAGTCGTTCCACCATACCGTTGCTGCTAGAGTGATACGCCGTTGTACGTTGTCTACGGGTACCAAGTAGTGTCAGCATCTCCTGCCATGCCTTGGACACAAACTGAATCCCCTGGTCTGTCACTATCAAGGCAGGAGGTCCGAAGTTAGCATCCCAGTTGGAGAGGAAGTGAGAAGCTGTCCCTTCGGAGGTGATGTCGGACATAGGAGTGACGGTACACCAGCGTGTCGTTCTGTCCACACAGGTAAGGATTTTTTTGATTGATATTTAGATGCAACTAAGCACCTGGCAGCGCAACAGCTAGGGTCATATACCGCCCAACAAAAAATGGTCATCTACATCATTCATAAAATATGTACACATAATAAATAGGCTTCACTACCCCGAAAGGGATAGGCTGCATGATTAAAAGGACACAAACTAAGCACATTTTTTCTAATAAACCCGCCAACTCAAGTAAAATATATAAGAGAATCAAAACTAAAAACATTAAACTATCTAAAAACCATAAATATCATAAAATCACAATTTGTGAAGGAGGCCAGCCTCCTCCACATAGGAGAGGGTGTTCCCTCCCACACTACAAGCCTCCTCCCCGAGCACCTGGGAGAGACTGTAAGAACCGTCACCCACCCGGTACTCGGAGAGGTGCCTACGACGAAGGTCTCCAAGGCTAGGACACTCAACAAGAAAATGCCTCACTATCAAAGGGACCAGACAATCATTACAGTAGGGAGGGGGAGCCCTCTCCATTAAAAAGCCATGAGTCAATAGTGTGTGGCCAATGCGGAGCGGGCAAAAGCCGTCTCCCACCAGCGGGACAGGCCACTGTAGCTCCACAAACCCAGGCGCTGGTGGATGCCGCAGAGCTAGTTAGCCTCGATGGCATCCCATCTGCCCCGCCAGCAGGAACGAACGACAGCATCTACGTAGGGTTGAAGGTCCACTGCAGGTATGGGATGACGCTTAACAGGCGGCCGAGAACTGGAAACCGCAGCCTTAGCCAGGGCGTCAGCCGGCTCATTCCCATCGACGCCCACATGAGCCAGGACCCAACAAAATGTGGCTCTGCGGCCACGACGACCCAGGGGGACAAGTCACTCGAGAATGGCCCACACCAGGGGATGGGAAGAGTTAGAATTGCACAAGGCCTGCAAGGCTCTACACTGCAGTGGTTCTCAAACCCATGGTCCCAAATGAAGGTCGCATGGGTGTTCCTGAGGGCCGCAGGATGGCTACAAAATTATTAAAATATAAAAATAAATAAATGAGAGAGAGAGAGAGAGAGAGAGAGAGAGAGAGAGAGAGAGAGAGAGAGAGAGAGAGAGAGAGAGAGAGAGAGAGAGAGAGATTAGAAGTAAAACTAATTCAAACGTAATTAGTAACATCATAATTGTGGAATATAAATCGATATTCAAACAGGGACAGGAAAATAGTTGTGAATAACAAAGTACGATAAATTAAGGTAGAACAAAACATATACGAGTATTTATTAATTAGTAGCTTGTGGTAAAATTTATCAACCTTTTTTCAAATTGATAAAACTAAAATAATACTGTAATAATATTTCATCCTTGAGGGTCGCCAGGCCAAAATAAATTTGTGTTCAGGGTCCCGACATAAAAAGTTTGGGAAACACTACTCTACAGGAATCGCTAAAAATAGTAAACGAAGGCTAAGGGAGAGTAAAAATCACTCGGAGGAAAGTCAGGAAAGACAACTCCAAAATCAACTCCAGCATCAGACTTTGACCCATCAGTGTACACAGAGAGGGGCTCCCTGTAAGAGGAGGCATGTTCTAAAAAGAGGGAACAAGCCATTGTAGGAGGCCTCAAACCTCGCTGAGACTCATCACAACACCCTTCAAATCATACAGAAAATAGCCCTAAAGACAATCACAGGCTGCACAGCTACCACACCTGCAGACCACCTACACTATGAAACCAAAGTCCTCAAAATCAAGGATCATCTTGACATGAGAGGCACACAAACACTTGCTGCAGCCTCCGCAAACTCACACCACCCACTACACTACATGGCACAATACCCACACATGCCAAGGAACATCAAAACAACACCCAGTACATGATGCCATACACAAATACTATCATCTCTTACACCCTGCACACCCCAAACCAATCTCCAGAAACATATCCATACTCAAATCACTCATCAGTCCATCGAAACACTAAAAAACAACACACAGCTGCATGCACGACCTCCTGATATCCACCCACCTGAATCATCTCTTCCCCGTGAGTACAGAGTCCACCTGGCCAGGCTGCGATGTGGCCACCACCCGGCCCTTCTGACATATCAGAAGAGGCTGGATGGAGCCATTACGGATGCCTGTCCGGGATGTAACACAGCACCCCATTCTATTAAACACATTATGAAAGACTGCAATACACACAACCACACTCGCCAACAACACAACATACACTCTCCGAGGGTTTTGTGGGAAAGCCCGGTTCAGGCCATGACCTTCCTCAGGAGCTCGGGGCTGCTCGGCCAGACAGCTTGAGGAACTTCAACAACAACAACAACAACAAACTTCTTTGTACACAAAGAGTTGTACTAAAGTTACAATTGACTACTCAAGGTATAAAATACTGTATAGTATTACAAATTTAAATATTTGCTTTTTTGGACACAATGATTTTTACTAAAGTTACAATTGACTACTCAAGGTATAAAATATAGGATTACAAAATTATATATATTATGTTCTTTTCACACACAGAGTTGCACTAAACATACAAGTGACTATGCGTGGTATAGAATATCACTTGTGGAAAATCTGTATATGAGTTCAACGCGGCAAATATTTACAATTTATGTATATTTAAGTATGGGACGATGTAGTGTGTTCATGTGTAATGAATATAATAGGCAATTGCACTTACTTTCGGCAGAATAGGCTTTCGATAAATCACGACCGCTTTTGAGACAAAGTTCAGCGTAGCGCTTCCGAGACAAAGTCCAACGTAGGAGTAAGTCTACGGTGTCTATACCCTAAGTTCAGAGTCCATCGTTCATTCTCTCCCAGGTCCTTCTTTAAAATAAGCCACTGAACACTGTAAGAAGTAGTGCACATAATCATGGGATGCTCATGTGCTACTTCAAGTTGCCATCTCGTAAATCATGTATTTTTTAAAATAAATGAAGCCTTCAATATTAATTTAATTGCACCACCATTTCTATACGGATAGTTTCATTATTTACTCACTTAATTTAATATTTTATTTTATCATCTCATAGTATTACAATCATTATTATTAATGCAATCTATCAACCTTCTGTATTCATCCGCAATTTCCCATACATTTTGCCGGCTACGTGACAAGTCGACACTATCAAGATGGCTTCCAGCGCAAGTAGTAGGTATCTCCAGTGTGACCTCGGGTATGGGCGTTTTTTTCATGATTATTTTGGTAACCCACAAGAACTTTTTAATTTATGTGTGGATCATAGGCTAATTTTGAAACATAAAATAAGTGAGCAGTGTGGACAGAAGGCTACTATGGATTATAATAACAAATTACGGCGATGTAAGAAATATGTCAGCCGGAATACAAAATCACGGCCCAGGTTTCTTCGAAAATTTAATCATCTGCAATATTTTCCTGCAAGTCTGGTAATAGTTAAATCCTTATTCTAATATATTTTATTAACAAATAGCAATAATAATTATGTACAATTATAATGGCCAGTCTGGAAGTCTGCTAAGGATAATAAAGGGGGGCAGTTAGGTCACGTGAGGTTATGTCCTGGTAGTCTGCCCTAGTTATGTCCCGGTAGTCTGCCCCGGTTAGGTTCCGGTAGTCTGCCCCGGTTAGGTCCCGGTAGTCTGCCCCAATTATGTCCCGGTAGTCCGCCCCGGTTATGTTCCGGTAGTCTGCCCCAGTTAGGTCCCGGTAGCCTGCCCTGGTAAGTCACGGTAGTCTGCCCCGGTTAGGTCCCGGTAGTGTGTCCCAGTCCAGATTAGGTTAGGTCAGGTCAGGTGAGGTCTGACTAGTTTCTACTGTATATTGTGCCGTGGTTTGCCCCGGTTAGGTCCCGGTAGTCTGCCCTGGTTATGTCCCGGTTAGGTCCCGGTAGTCTGCCCTGGTTATGTCCCAGTAGTCTGCCCCGGTTGTGTCCCGGTAGTCTGCCCTGGTTATGTCCCGGTAGTGTGCCCCGGTTAGGTCCCGGTAGTCTGCCCAGGTTAGATTAGGTTTGGTCAGGTTAGGTTTGGTTAATTATCTAAACTTGCCTCGGATTTCCAAAATCTTGACATTTATCCCTCAGGAAAATTGCAAAACCCGAGCCAACTTTTGTCGAAACTTGGCTCGGATTTCTAAAATCTTGACATTTATCCCTCATGAAAATTGCAAAACCCGAGCCAACTTTTGCCGAAACTTGGCTCAGATTTTCAATTTTTCAACATTTCTGCAGGTCAACCAGTATCCAGTATCCATTTACCAGTATCAAGGCAAAATAAGCTCATTTACGTGTTTTACCCCACCCATAACCCCCGATTCCCAGTGCTCTCCCCCAAGATTGAAGGGGTTAGGGAATATGTATAAACCAAGGGGTTTCCGATCAATATTATGGTCACTAATGAATAGAACAAGTAAAAATAAGCAGGAAAAACAAAACAAACACCAAAAATAAACCACGTGGAACTCTTATACAGAATTATCTCACATGTTGTTTAAATTAAAGAGCTTATCCTATGTAAAATATTTTTTCCTATGTAAAAAAAAAACAATGTATAGTAAAATAAATATATAAAGTAGCTTATCAGTGGTACATTAAATCACATGTATATTCTATCACAGAGGAACACTGTAAGGCACCATGTATGCCTACCTGTTGTAATTCATTCACAGAGTTTTTGCAACTTCAACATACAATCTTCTTCATTTTCTTACACGTTTTCTTGCTGTTCTCAATTTCGCGTGCACGATTTAATATTCTGATCCTAAAATATATTCTGCATCTAAAATAATATTCAATCACATCTACTGGAATATCAAAGATATCATCTGGACTACTGCTCTCAATTGTCGCACAATATGTAGAAATGCCTACCACAACACTGTTCTCCTCCAGCACATGACCATCTGAAAATTTATGTAAATCAGTGATAGAACTAGTAATTAAAGTGTATATGGTTGTTGGTGGTCTTGTTCCAAAACCTGTCTGGCTGAACACCAACACTCATCCACACATACAGTACAGTACACATTTGCTCATACACGATATACCGTGCACTCACATTTCAACATGTGAAAATTAACATTTACAGAACTGAATGCAAGTTAAATACAGTAAGAATGATGTTAAAAGGCATAATCATGTGTTAAAAACAAAACAAAACAATTACAACAGGATTAGCTAATGAACGTAATAGAGACATGGAAATAAAGAAGGGAAGATCTGCTGACTAATATCTTGTTCCATAAAACAATGCTTCAATGCAAATGGGTATAAATTATGTTAATTACCAGACGATAAAATTGAAGGGATCATCCTTTTCAGCTGTCTCCTTTCAGCTCTACTGTCTCGCCTGGAGTAAAAAAAGTAGAAACATCAATAGCTGTAATTACTGGTCATTCTCCACTGTACACGTAACAATTATAATTAATCTTCACACCAAAAACACCATAGATGAAAAGTGTCTAGGAATCGTTCAAAATAGTGGGTAATGATAGTAGAAACACCATACGGGGTATGAAAATCTATAAACAATGAGAAATATCCATGCTGAGCTCTTCTGTAGAAATACCGAATACAGGGCAACAGGGCATAAATTTACCAAAGTCTGACTATCGGAGTCAAAGTCCTATAAATAGTCTTTAGATATTCTAAAAAAAAAAAAAAAAAAAAAATAATAATAATAATAATGTCTTAGTAGGTTAGGCTATTACTTTTGGTACAATCCTATTCAACTTTGGCTCCTAACTGGGTGAAATTTATAAAATTTAGCCTGCTATTATCACTCACCCTGCATCTTTCAAGTGAGTGCAGGCTCAGCTTTTTAAATCTATCTTCGTATGGGACATTTCTTCTCTGTAGACTCTAACAAATTGATATCCATCCTGTAAAATGTAACCATAAGGAATGCTATATTGATGTTAGGCCTAGCTTACACCTCTCACATCAGTTTGAGCATAATATGTTAAATTTACACTTAAGCCTATTTGCAGCAAGATGCAAAAAATATCAAGTAAGTATACCAGAAAGTACTCTTACCTTTACATTCTGCATGAACACCAACATCCTGGTGTTCTGGTAGTGGCAGATGTTGATCATGCACTGCGTCTTCTTTTAAATTCCATACATTTCGTGGTATTTCACAACCCAAAAGTTCTACTTTTATATTGCATAATTTTTGGGCAGCACTGAAATGTCTTTGGCAAATGACGACAGTTGTAACATTGACCTTATCAAGCCAACGGCAGTTATGGAGCCATGCTTTCGCAAGGTTTGCATTTTTTTAAAATTTACGATATTTTAGATTGCTGTTCTTGGCAGGTGTGCAGCCATATACAGCACATACTCTTGGTTTCCCCATAAGAGATAAGTTAGAAGTACAAATGGGTCAATATATAAATAAATTAAGGCGAAAACGCAGAGCGATCACATCTACCACACCAGAACAACCGAGGATGTTTACTCGACTACGTGACGTCACAACATGGGCTGAGCAAGCCCGTGATTCCAATAATATCCGCCCTGCGCATACCTCTCGTAAGGTGAGGGGTGCCCAATTTTGGGCTATAAAATAGCCCATCAACGAAAAATGAAAAATATAGCCCAAAAACATCTCCCAAACGTTGGCAATCATTCCCCAAGTTTTTGTTTCTCTACGCGAATATTTTGCGTACAAAATACGCTGGCATTTAATTAAAGGTCCTGCTCAATCACGTGCGTCACGCTGACATGTAAACAAATCTGTGCACGTCCAATTTTCCTTGTTTTTTACCGATTATTTTCAATTTTTCTTACGTCTGGCAGCGATGTATGGTAACTCAACCTCACTGGCAATACTGGCTTTGGGCTATTCAACCGCCAAAACTCAGTTCCACTCAGTATTACAAAGAGGAAGTACGCGCCACCTGTTGCTCCTACAATAATGGGTAGAATCAGCAAGAAAGTGAAGATTCGGAGGGAAATCATGAAGAAACGACACCCAGAGTTATTACAGAAGAGGATTGAAGTCATGAAGAAGAGGAAAGAAGCAGGGAACAAGAAAGAAGAGAGTGATAAAGCCAGTGAGGCCTCCCACCACCAACGCCAGTCATCGCCACCAACGCCAGCCTCCTCCCAGCCTTCCACCTCCTCACAGCCTTCCACCTCCACCTCTTCGGGTTTGTCTAGTGCCAAAAAAAGGAAAATATTATTTGAAAACTTAGAAAATGATAATGGAGAAGGAATAGAGAGAAGAGAGAGAGTGGTATTATTGAACACAACAACGTTGAGTGATCTGTTTTCTGTTTGTTTATGTCCCGAGTGCCACCAACCTTGTCTTGTTGCTAAGGCCACAGGCAGTGCTATAGGCCCAAGCTTATCACTGTACTGTACTGAATGCAGAATGAATATGTACCAAAAGACAGCAGAGAGAGTAAAGAGTGGGCAACAAAAGTTTTGTGTACAAATTCTAAGGGCAGTGTACTCTTGTATGCTGTGAGGTCACGGATACAGGAGTTTGGAGGGTATGTACAGTTTCCTTGGCATAGCACCAATAACAAAGAGGTCATATAACAAATATAAAGCTCATATAATAAGGACAGCAAATGAAGAGGCGGAAAAACATTTTGAGAAGAGTGTGGAGGTTATTTTCCACTATTACAGGGATCACCTTGACAGGCTGCCTGGTGAGGATGGTATTTTGAACATTGATGTGTCATTTGATGGTACAAGAGGCCACACTTCATCTCTAGGCTGTGGTGTAGTTATAGAAGCCCATACAGGTGTTGTTGTAGACAGATATGTACTGTCAAGAATATGCCAGTCCTGTACAGCCATGCACACAATGTTCACCAAGGAGAAACTAAGTGAAACTAAGTACCAGTTATGGTCTAGGAAACATAAACCAAACTGTATGATCAATTTCCATCAGTCTTCAGGTGCCATGGAAACAGAAGAAGCAGTTGTAATGTGGAAAAGAAGCCAAGATAAGAAGGTACGGTACACAACATTCATTGGAGATGGTGACAGTAGTGCTTACAAGGGCATCACCAGTCTAAATGACAACCAAGGACCATATGGAAGAGAGCATCCAGTTGTGAAAGAAGAATGTAAAAATCATGTGAAGAAGAGGATAAAGACAGCATTGACAAAGTTGAGGAATGAGTACATAGTAATGGAGAAGACGAAAGCTGGCAAGCCAAAGAGAACCAAGCCTTTCAATAAAATTCTCAGTGATGATAACATCAACCACCTCCAGTTTTATTATGGAAGAGCAATATCAAGGAATGTAGAAGGGACAACTGAGGCAATGAGAAAGGATATAATGTCAACACTATTGCATCTAACATCTACAGATGCCCATCCAAAACATGACTGGTGCTCAGAGAGCTGGTGCTTTTGGAAGAAAGCAGTCAACGAGGACACCCTGAAGAAGGCTGGCAAGCAAAATGTATCTCCCATCAGGAAGCCAAGTCATTCTATTATGAAACTACAACTGACTGTAAATAAAGATCAGTACAAGGAGCTGCACTCAGTCTACAAACGGCTGTCGGATGACAACCTTCTGTCAAGGTGTCTGAAAGGGAAAACACAAAACCCAAACGAAAGCCTCCACAGCAGGATCTGGATTTTATGCCCCAAGGTAGTGAGTGTCAGCAAGGCAACTGTGGATTTTGCAGTAGCTCAGGCTTGTCTGATATATGATAAAGGATATGAGAAGGGTTGTCTATGTGATGCACTCAAGATTCCAAAGTCAAGTTCTATGATGGACATTCTGAAAAAATGGGATGTAAGGAGAGAGCAACTACAAAAATCCAAACCAAAAAGGAGGAGAGCCCAGCTGGCAGACCCCCTTTATGCATCAGATGCTTTCTAAATGCCCATAAGGCTAGAAATACTGCAGAGGTGAGGGAAGGGGTCCATCGCTGGTATATATAAAACCCGAGCCGATGAAGTAGTATTTTGATAATGCCCCAGCGGTGAGGTTGAGTAACAGGTAAAGACCCAAATTTAATGCTCCTGATTCAGGAATAGGTTCAGGTAAAAGGGAAGATCAATTATTACAATTTTTATTGGGTAATAATTGACATAGACTGTAGTGAAGATATGACAAACTTTAATGTGCGTTTTCTCAAAATTATGTTTTTCGGGTTGTAAATTGATATTTCTCCATTATTTCTCATCTGATTTCAGTGCACAAGGTCTCATTTTAAAGAGGACACTTTAGGGAAGGAAATGTGATATAGATAACTTCCTCTGATAATATGAACCCATATGCCAGATATGAATACAACAAAAAATGTGGTGAAAACATACTTTGTTTTAGAATATTCACAGAAAATTTATTTTCACTAGAATATTAATTTCTTTATCACAATATCTTGCTATCAGTCTGAATAACAATTCAATGAAATATGAACCACATCCTACTCAGGGTAGTTGCAAAATAACAAATCATATGTTGGCGTAAAACGACTATTAAAATCAATATAAAAATTAATTAAAAAATCAATTATCAACAGATCATCATAAAATTCACTGTGTACAGTGTATATGGTACCCCTCATAACCTGTAAAAGTTTTAAGCAGATATTCCAAAAAATAAATTGTTTGGCCTATTACGGGCACCCCTTTCCTGTGGATTTTCTCAGTCGCTCGGACCACCCGCCCGAGCCTCGTTTGCTAGCATCCGAGCGAGTTTTGGTTTTCTCAGTGGTGTTTCTGAGGCCGTCCGAGCCCTCTTCCGGACGACATTATTGGAACACTCGGGCGCCCGGGCTCGGGAACTATACCCACAGAGCTACAAACCTAGAGCGCTTAACCCTGTGTAAAAGCTGGTATTTTTGTCCCCTTACTTTACTCTGAGAGGAACACAAAAACCCACTGCCTTCAACAAAACAAAAAGCCACCAGTGTATGCTACTACTCTATCCTATAGCTGGATCAACCCGGTCTGGAAAAAAAAAGAACAAGAGACTGATGAGGAACAGGACAAGTCCAGTCCCTTCTCAGTACGAGGTATACGCTGCCACCACCAGACCAAAGTTGATCCGAGGAACCAAGTGAGCACACACCGGAAGGGTAGCGTAGAGTTAGCTTATTTAGGCTCGTGAGTAAACAACCCAGACTACAATTTTAACGGGGGTACGATCAGTTATATGAATTAGGAATCTATTATTTTCTATAAAGGAACACAGTCTATTTGTTATATCGGTGACGAAAATACTCAGACAATTAAAAAAACTCGTTTATTTTTATCAACCTATTTGGTACGAGTACAACATAATCACAATAACAATAATTTCTGTTCCCCCCTCCCTTGCTAATATTTCCTACTCCCCGTTCTGTCAACTAGGACCGGAACCCTTCCTGGTCTCGCAAGTTGACAGAGCTAACCCACATAAATCCAAGAATAAACAATTATTACTATTAAATATCCCCTCCCTTAATACAGTTCCTACTCCCTTTTCTGTCAACTAGGACCGGAACCATTCCTTGTCTCGCCAGTTGACAGAGCTAAGTACATATAAACAAAATATTACAACAAGGCCGAAATATAGTTAATACAATAAAAAAAATCACATCCTAATCTCAATACTATAATAATGAAAAGATAAAATTGCCAGCAAATGTTTTTAATTTTCTTTGGTACCACGTAGTTCACTAAACACCAAGGGAGAATGCTATTATGGCTGTCACCACAGTTGACCAGATCAGAATGAGCTTGAGAAAAAACAACATACTTTACTTACTATGTCTGAATGTGAACACACAATATTCTTTAGTTAGTTATATCCCATCACGGGACTAATAGATTCACCACACTATATTCACAATACAATATTTATGATGAGAGCGAGTTTAGCTCCTACCTGTCACCCAGCAAAAGACGAGATCAGAATGAGGAAGAAGCACGCATGTTACTGCCTCGTCATCTCCCTCACTCACTCCCCCCAAGCAAAGTAGTGACCAACTCATCTCAATTTCTGGCATTTCTATCAGTTCCACCCTCACTGGTGTATATAATTACATAACATGATTTAAACATATTATTGAGCTCAAATACATTGTATTCTCCCTTGTTTAAAGTTTTATATTACTGTAATTTACATATTCAAGGCATGTATTGTTCCGCCAACAAGAAAATGTACTGTCCCGACTTTAGTCCCTAACTAATCTAATTAATTTTCTAAGTAAGTTACAATTAAATGCCGGTAACAGTATAGGCATATTAGCTTCGTAATTATACATTATAATTATAAATGCCGGTTATTCCCTGTCTCCAATAAATTATTTTACATTCACCTCTTAAATCACCACGTATTTTTCTATCCCTATCAATCTACCTAAGTTTCAATTATTCCTCTCTTTAACCTATTTACCTAACTATAATCATTAATTCTATTTTCCTCATATTAACATTTTGTGTTGAAGAAGCCCACCACCGAGATTATTCGTTAGTGACAATCTCAGCCTGGCTACTCCCTACAATCTTACACTAAAAACCTATTCTAATACATATAAATATATAATACCCGTAAATATCCTAAATAACTATACATATAAAATAGTGGTGTTACACCTGTGTTATTAGATAGGGGAGGAGTGTCACAAGTCGGCGGCCATTTTGAGTAGCCCATTTTTATATTTAATTTATATTTAATCAGCCATTCACTGATATATCGGTTAAAGAAATACTTATTCATATATTGTGAGTCACTATAATGTAGTTAATATACCATATCATCAATAAAAGACCGAATAAATGAAATAATATCTTACCCTGGCATAAGCTACCAGCCTGCCAGGCTGGCGGGTTGAGGGGATGGGCTATCTGTCATGGCCGCCAACCCACTTCCGGTGGCGACACGCCAGGAGGGGGGGGGGGGTGGCGAGCTCTATGTTTTTAGCTCTGTGACTATACCCCTCCCAGTGCTCGCCCGAGTCGGGCAGCCTGCACTATAAATAATCTCTATTTCATAACATAGCATATTCTTTCCTCTTAAATCTGTCAGAGAAGTACCAATAAATTTTATTTCCATGATATAATGCCTGTAATTAGTATATTTTTGGATATAACTAAACATTTACAAGAAGTTTGTGGTACCCTCACTAATTATAGCCAACATCAACAACATTCATCAGCCACTGACAGCCAACACCAGCCAGGCCATGTCAACCAAATTCCAGTTGAATTCCGGCATCATCAGTTGAAAAACAATGGTAAATACTTACTAAAATCTATATATTCCATTCATGAGATGATGAGAGTACAATATTAAGTTAACAGTTAAGGATACATTAAGTGATTTATTTATTTATTATTATTGTGTAATGTAATCTTACTGTAACTTAAGGTATAATGCCCATTTTCAGGACGTCCTGCACGAAATCTTTGCTGGAATATTGGATGAGTTTGATGAGGAGGAGTTGCAGTCAAGAAGGTTACCCCCAATTGTGCCATGGCATACCTAACGTTAACTTAGCTGAACACGAATTTGTTCAGAGATTCAGATTGTCCAAGGATGCTGTGAGTTACTTTCTTTAGGAAATCAGACCTAGTTTGCCAAGAGTTGCTAATGGTAGAGGTAAGTTAAGGGTAAACATATAGTTTAGCCACAGAACAGGGAACTACAATTTCCCTTATAAGGAATAACAACAATCTATGAAAGAGCTGCAGATTTTCATACATATTTGTTGTTCTATTAATTTTTATTTATAATATTGACTGGAAATCACTTGTGTACATATCCCCTAGCCAATTATCTTATGGATGGGGAAAAACATATTATTTGGGATAATTGGCAATGAATAATTGCCAAATTATTGTAAATATTCCAACCTGACCTGACCTAACCTAAACTGAAAATATGAGTAGAACAAAAAACAAATATGTATGAAAATCTCTCTCTATATATATATAACAAAAAAAAGAGCAAGAAATACATACCGGTACAGAGAATTCTCAGATATTTTGCTAACTACAGCATACATTTACCAAGTTAAGATACTGTTTACTTTTTAATTTTCAGTACATTTTATCTGCAGTGCTACTCAGTTTATGATACTGTATATTTATTGTGCGTCCTTTTCATAATCAACATTTAAGTAACTAATTTTTTCTTCCATTGTCATATAGGATGTAGTGTACCACAGTATCTTCTGCTTCTTGCTGCACTGAGATACATGGCAACTGGAAACTTCCATATATCAATGGGGGATTGTCTGGAGATGTCCACAGCATCGGTATGTCGGTCAGTAAAGAGGATAGCAACTGCTATTGCTCATTTGACTCCCAAGATATATTAAATTTCCTGGACAGAATGAAACACAGATAACTGTGGATGCGTTTCATATGTGCCTGGAGTGATTGGATCCATAGACTGTAGCCATATTAAAATCCAGAGTCCAGGAGGTAATAATGCCGAGCTATATCATTGCAGAAAAGGATCTATGTCTCTTAATGTTCAAGCCGTGTGTGATGCCTCTCTAAAATTTTACGTGTAAATCTCCATAACATCATTCACATACTCTTTAAATTATAATTTACATATAAGTCTTATAATATACATGTAAGTCTGCATAATATCATTCATACTCTTAAAATTATAATTTATATGTAAGTCTCTATAATATCATTCATACTCTTTAAATTATAATTTACATGTAAGTCTGCATAATAGACTGTTTTCTTATAGATTTCAAAGCACAAAGAAAAGTAAATGAAGAATCCGTGATTACAAGTATAAATTTTATTAAGGTATGTAATTTATATATGACATAATTCAGGATATTATTAAATTATACTATATATATGAATTCAAATTTCACTAAATAAAATGTTATAGAAATAAATGTTTGAGTTTTCTAATTAACCAATAAACAAACTATAGTCACGACAGCTGACTCTGACCTTAAAATGATCATACTCTGGGACACTTCAATGGTAAAGTAAGGTACATTGTTGTGTTGCCAACGTACCATGATTTATGGGTCAGAGTTGGCTGCCACGACTATAACTGTACACCAGGATTAGAAGAGATTTATTCTCAAGAAATATATGTACTCAAATATATGCTGAGGAGATGAGGCTGCAAGCTGAGTAGATGGCTTGTGCACTCGAATACACTGCAGTCTTATGGATGATGGTTTGTACACAGGAAGATCCACCTTGCTCCATGAAAATAGCTCCAGAATGCTGCAGTCATCTTGTTTCTTCCAGGGAACCATAAACTCTACCTGTTAATTCATTAAGCTACATAAGTATCAAGATTGTTCCAGCCGAACCAGAAATTGGCACTGTCTTGCCCTGCTTGTGAACTATATTTGGGCAGTGCAGTAAATATAAGAATGAAATTCCTAGAGATTATACAGTATTCCAAATACACAGAACTGACGAATACAGGACCTATTAATTTTTCACAGTATGATTTGATGTCCGTGGTGAAACATGTAATAAAACTTACATTATGCTTTAATGTAATACAACTATTAAAATTTGTATCCTTACTACAGTCTGTATTATTCTGTTGAGGGTCATCTTCATCGTCTTCCAGGAACCGAGACAAGCAAGAGTTCTCATAAATTTTGTGTGGTAAGAGCAGTAAATCTGGGATGATATCCTGGACAATTTTCTGCAACTCGTCAAACTTGGCTGGTGTTGGAGGAGGTCCACCGCCAGTTTGGTTAATTTTCTTGACATTCTGCATGATCTTTTTTCATTCTGTGAAAAAGAAGATAATCCATTTAGAGAAATGACAAGGAATTTAGGAGGAGTAAAACTATGGAATCACATATCCATCCATTTGTGTTATTATTGGGAAGGAATCATCATGGAATGTACGGTAATTATTTTTTTTTTTTTAAGAAGTACATGTAGGAAATTATATATTATGATCCTTCTGCCACCCTTCTCCTACTCCTACAATCTTGTGGTAGAGCCTGGGAATTTATGGGTTTGGGTGTGCGAAAATACACAAATTAGGGATAAACTGACCTTACCTAATCTGGATCTAACTTTGGCATTCTTCGGTACAGACCAAATGATATCTGCTGATCAAGAGATACATTTATGACCCGTTTTATTGTTAAGTGAGCAAGAACAACAACTAAAACCTTCATGATAATATAGTGCATAATGTAAAGTACAAGTTTGCTGATTCTCATTTAAATACATGAGGTGGCATGATTCCTGAGATTATCCTATAAATTTAGTAAATTTATATCGGCAAGTAAGATCATGCATGAAAAATTATAAATTTTGGAACATATTCATGCATTGTTAATCAGAAATGCCATTTGGGCCACTTGTGAAAGTCCATCTGAGACCTAATATTATGTGCCAGCTATAAAAAATATCACATGTATCTAGTATTTCTTGCAAAAATAGAATAGGTACATTCTCAAAAATAAAATAAAAATATATTTCTACATAATAACTCTTACAACCAACAAAACAAGCAGAGGTTGGTCCAATATTACCCTAGGCTGCATGAATTAACTTACAATTACAATTGGGACAAAGTATAGGGTTACATTCGGTACCTGTAGGCCAGTGGGTATGTTAACTCACCTGGTTGGTTACCTTACTCCATCATCAGTCCTAAGGCAAGGACAATTATATAGGACAACATACTTTGGCATAAAAGTAACACAACAACTATAATTATAACTACGCTCTTATGATAAATTAGACTTACTTTCTTCGAATCCAGTCCCAGGATCGTTTCAGTTGCTTGTCTGTCTTCCTTTCAAACATGGAGAAGTGGATGTTGTATTGTTTCTCCACTTCCTTCCATGCTTTCTTCCACTGAAGAATAGCATTATACTCTCCTTTCTTTGAATCTATTATAGGATGCTGTTTAATTAAGGTCGCTAGGAACAACTTCTGCTCCAAGTTCAGTGGTGTACCTCTGGTTGCCATAGTGATGAAGGTGGTTTGTTTACATTTGGCCTGTAAGTATTACCAACCACGCAGGCTGCCCGAGCAATGTTGCCAACCCTCACCAGTCCACTCGGGCGCTGGGATACGAGGCTCAGAGGGCTCTCGGACTGACTGAGAAATCGAATACCCACTCTCGGGTGCTGGCGTCCGAGGCTCGGGCTCGGGCGCCCGAGCGCGCAGTTCGAGCGACTGAGAAAACGGCTGATAGTGTAAGATCTTAACTACCCAATAACCACTCCACATATTCACCCCCACCCTGTCCTCCCTTATTCCATTCGCTGTTTCCTTTCCCTCCTTCTCAGCATTCCTTTACTCTCCATCTTACCACCACCACCACCATCATTCTGTGTGTTGCTGCATAATCTGTTAATGCGCAAACAAGACCAGAATAGAACCAAAAGTGATATTTGGTATGCAAATACAATCCGTTATATATGACGAATATATTTATTACCCTTATTTATTCATCTGAGGTGAACATCTAGGCCAGCCATTCAGACGCCAGTGTTAGTGAACCAATCACAAGATTTAGAGGATATTGTGTCAGTACTAATTAAAACAGGGAAAAATTGAAATCAGACATTTATTGGTTATTATTTACATGACTTGTCAGTTTATGTGAAAGCTCCACAAGTCCTAGTCACGAAGCTTTCCACACCCATAACCCAACTGGGACTGTAGTCACCACACTGTAAATGATGAACACGTTATATGTATAGTTGTTGTTATTAATTGGTGTCATACAATTATAATAACTGTTAACTTAATATAACCTGAAGTTTTTACTTCGACCTCACATTTGCATTAAGCATGTGTAATGTTTTTTTTCTATTATTATAATCACCTAGATATGTATTGCGTTAGACCCTTTAGCCACGATGAGATACAGTGTATACACTATTTATATATATACGGTACACTTCTATGAACACATTAAGGCTTGAAATACTGTAGATTACATATTTCATTTTCTTACACATCAATTTGTTGCTAGTATCGTGTCCAGCCACCCTCCTTCTCAATGACAGCCTGCAGTCGCTCTGGCATTGAGGCACCATGCCTCCTCACTATATCGGGTTTACCTCGAAAAATCTCCCACTGTGCTCTGGTGTGCCGTAACAACGCTGCTGTGGTTCTCTCTCGTTCCGGCTTCCACGTGTTAACGATAGAACCCCATAGATTTTCTATGGGGTTCATATCGCAGTCCTAACTAGACCAATCTATCACCTGCAAATTATCATGAGCAGCAAACCATTCTTGAACTATCCTGGCCATATTGATAGGGCATCGGTCGTGTATAAGACAGATGAGCGTGAGTAGTTGAAAAGAAATGAAAAACAATTAGAATATCTACTTCATTATATTGCATTTGATCTATTAAATAAAGACACTGTCTATGGTTCACCCCCATAGAGAGATACTGATTATTATCCTTTGGATATTAAGCAATAAATAACGGAGCCGAGACAATCCCTTTACTGTCTTCAGCTCTCCCTGTATTCTTTTCACCCCTCATGCTGGCAATCCCCCTCTTTATCACCTTTTCTCGCCGTAAAATAAATAAACTTATACCTATGTCTTTCAAGTAACTGGCAACCTCACACAACCTCTTCTCCCCTGTCCTCTCTCTCTCACTCCCCTTTCCTTCCTTGCCTTCTGTAGTATTCTTTATCTTTTCTTTCTCATGTTTTTAACCTTCTTATTCGTTCTTTCAAAGTTTTAATGACTTAGACCTTTCTCCCTTATCACCTATAGTCCTTCAAATTTATGCAAGCGAAATGCTGCGGCTGGGATAATATGGTTAATACCGTTTTAGTTCTTTGTATTCTGTGGGTTTACAAAAACTAGAAATTCATAGCGAAGGATATGATAATGTAGAACAAAAGTGTTGGCAGGTACGCATCTTGATGGGATAATTTCTCCTCCAGCACTGGCGCCTTCCGTGACACGAAGATGAGAAGGTTTTCTCATCCGTCCAGATCACTCTCTTCCAAAACTACTCTTTTTCTTGTCAACATATTGTTAGGCAAACCGTAGCCTTCTCTCGCGATGTTGGTCAGTCAAAAAATTCCTTGTTTGCTGGGGTCCGGTGATGCACCCCCGCTTCGTGCAACACTCTCCTGAAGGTCCTCTCGCTGACAGCAAGGTCTGTGCATCGGCTTCTGTGGTGTGTAGTATAACGTGGTGGTCTTCCGTATGGTAGGTTGCCATACTAGTCAGTGTCATCTGCTTTGCCAAACAAATTTAAATTTAGATTTCGTAGTGCTGATCATGAAAATTAATAAAAGTGCCATATACACAAAGACGTAGATAAACAAACATATATATATATATATATATATATATATATATATATATATATATATATATATATATATATATATATATATATATATATATATATATATATATATATATATATTGTATTTTCAGGGATTAATAATTGATCAGTGCTTACTTTAACTATATCTTGGTTGTGTGTGTGATTAATTAATTATTGCTTATATTGGGATAACGTATTTTTGGGTGAGTTTGTTTAGATTGAATTGTTGTAGCATATCAAATCAGGCATTATTATTTTGTTCTTAATAGTAACTTGTGTGTATTAAATATTTTCAGTGTAATTATTGTAACTTAAATTTTCTTTGAGTTTAATCTCTACTCCTCCTAAGTAGAACCTGGGTTACGAAACTCGATGTGTTTTTATACCTTTTATATTCAACTAGAGGCTCAAACTTGCCCATAGTTTCTTCATTTAATTCCACAGTCAGATCAAAGTCTGTTGTTCTCATATCTAGCGTCGTGTCCGTAACATAAATGGCGACCTCACCAGGATTTGATATGCTAACAGTGGTGTAATTTATTGTGTATTAACCCAGTTTCTTACAGTTAATAGTGAAGTGAATTTTATTTTGGGGTGGCTTGTGATTTTGTGATTTGTCTTATTACACGCTTACCCACACATTTATTACAACATGTCTACTGTAACTTTGTACCAGTTCTGAAGGCTTGAACTCTGGGCAGAAACTGGTAACTTACTTGTGTGTAATTGTTGGAGTTGTAGTTGTAGTTGTTGTTGTATTAGGTAACGTGGAAGACGAGGTGCTTTCTTAGGTTTTCTTAGGTAATTGACTTCACAAGTTTCTTAAGGCTTAATTTATTAATATATACTTATCTATACAGGGAATTATAATGATGTGCCTTGTCTTATTTGTATGGTCTCTCTTTGTGGAGACAAGTGTATAGCCCTGGGAGTCAGTGTTAAGTATCCTGAATCCTAGTGTACCTTCACTGCTTATTGTTACGCACAACGTACTTGTTATTCCAATCTCTATTGGCCATGCCCGGAGACTGGGCCAACACTAGATTTAAGATTGAAGAGTGAACGCTTTATAGTTCTGACTGCAACATCAGTATAACTTAAGGGCATGGAGAAAGATAAAGTAATTTTAACAGTATAATTATATTATTAACAACACATAAATTAATATAAACAGGGGAAAACATACATTGCAAAATATTAAATACCACGAATACAAGTAACACCACCTATAGAATTTACAGACCTAAACTGATGTCCTATTTGTCTAGGCTACACTTATACGCAAGGAGAGGGCAGAGGTAAAAGTAATATATATGTATACTCAACACAATGAAGTAAGAGGTGGGCAGAGCTAAAAGATACCCTAAGAAGATCCTGGTGGAAGACTGATGCACAACACAAGATATGTACACAATATGAAAGCTCTCTGTGGAGTCCTACCTTAAACCACCTGCCCTCGCTATTTATACAGTTCTAGTTCCCGCCAAAACGTGACGTTAACTAAATCCTCCTCTCCCATTGGCAGAGGGGTAAAGATCTGATTGGTTGAAGCTTAAACTAGGGGATAATCTGCCTGATCATCTTGATTCCTGGCTGGGTAGTTCGCTGCAAATGACCCAACGGGTCTAGTTTTGAGGGGTCGTAACATTATATACATTTCAAACTCAATAGTTTACAGAATGGCAAGAGAGTGACTGTTGCCTATGAATGGTCATCTTGATTCTGTCCCTACTTCTCTCTTCTCGTGTGAAAGGGAAAGTGGGCCAAACCTTTCCTATCTCTCTCTCTCTTACTCTCATTTACTCTCTTTCCTACTCTCCTATGAAGGGGAGGTAGGAAAGGTTAATGTCTTTTATATGACCTGAACGCACCTGTGTGTATGGGAGTGTGTGTGTGTGTCCAACCTGACCAGGTGGCCTGTTTCTGATTGTAAACAGATTAGAAGTATTTTTAGAGTGACCCTTGTCCATTTGACTCTCTTAATGGTTTTATGGTGTGTGTACCGTACATCGCTCAGTCCGCTACCAGCCTGGCCTCCAGGCTTTAATCATTTATGCTTTATTTAATAGAAGGCCAGTTCACAATGTTGGTAGGGTACATGATAACTAAGATATTAATTAACAATGAATACATGTATAGTAACATAAAAAATAGACATTAAGACATTGGCACACCATATGCTTAAAATTAACATTACCGGTAATACATGAATATGAATACATGAACATGAATACATTGTTACATAAAATTTCATCTTAATATTAATGTGTTTAGCTAGGTGCATGTTATTGTGTATATATAAGCTAACCTATGCTAAAGATTCACACATTAATGAGGGGGGAGCCGTGTTGCTATGTTGTGGCTGTGAAATAACAGTCTTATTCTTTTCAATACAAGATAATTCTGTATACCTCGATAGTTCTTTCTTATACAATACAAAAATAGTATTTTAGACTGCCTTATACAATACATAAATATTATGGTACATGCCAGAGAGATAAGACATGGGATAATAAACATTGGTACCAAGTTTTATTTTGATCAATATATGGAGGAATCAAATGATGTAATAAGGATGTTTGAATCCTATTCTCATTGAGTAACTTAATAGTGTCATTTTTTCTGAAACAACTGATAATTAATTAGGAGATGTTAAACAAGTCAACTTTAAACGAAATATGTTGAAAGGTAGAAGAGATTGTGCCATGTTTTCAAGCAAATTATGTTTACTAGGCAAGGTAACGATTCCCTTGGATCGTATTTAGTATGAAGACGTCTGCTTCTTTATAGTAGCCTTGAACCATACCATGTGTAGGGTGATTAGGGCAAATTAATGTTAATCGTGTATCAGCAGGTAAGTATAGATAGTGGAAATTAAATTGATGATGAAAGAGAGTTTGATTAGTAATAGATATGAATGTACATGCATATAGTGCTTGATTAGTATTACTTTGATTCCAAGCAAGTGGAGATTTTGCATCCTTTGGAGACTTAAATGCAACTTAAATGCAAAGAATTATGCAAGACAAACATATATGAAGATATGCAACATGGCACTTGAAGTGTTGTGTGTCACTGATGACATCATCACTAAGTATAATACTTATTGGATGAAAATCGAATATTAGAGGATTACTTCCATTTTCAAAGGGAATTGTTGAAGTGCGTAGCTTGTGAATAACATTTTACCTTTTATGGGAATAATAATGAGTATATGATCTTGTATTAAAATACTACGCATGACTGTATAATAATATTCAATGAAAGATAATAAGTAAGATGGGATTTCATCATTGATTGTGCCATTGCATCTCGTAGCTGGTGGGTTGGTAAAAATTGTGAGTTGATCTTACCTTACTCGCAGTAAATACTTTCTTAATTAATAAATGGTTGTCATTCCTCTCTAAGTTCCTCACCTGCAATTCATTTTCCTGCCAACTCACAGAAATAAATAGAAGCCTAAAAATATGATGTGATTATTTCATATATGTAGTTCTTTTCATTAGTTGATCATGTAAAGCTATATTAATCGTATGTAATTTCTGTGCAATAATTTACACTCTAATATATATCTGTTACTCTATCCTACCTTGATTTGCAACGGCTTGTCCCGCAACTTTTTATTTATGGGATAATGCTTGTATACCACTATCTAAGCAGTACCAAATAGTGCTAATGAAATTTCACTTAAAAATGATCTAAATCACGCTCTGGGCTGTGATGATGGCTCCAAGCCATTATATTGTTGTATAATAAGCGAGCAATATTACCTGAGTCGCTAAATTCATTCCTAGGGCGCCTAATAGTGAAAGGACATTACAGAATATAATGCATTTAAATAGGTAAATTCATTCGAGTGATACCTGTCAAACAAATCTAGTGTATCATTAAGTACCTTATCTGTACCCACTACTCAATGGCAGAAAATTTACGTAATAATTCAGATGTATCCTGTAAAGAGTAAGAAATAGTGATCATATCGTTCGTCACTAATATTTTATTTTCTTTTCCTTTTCCTTTTAACTGTTTGATAAAATTGTAAACGAGAGCTCTCGGATTTTAAGACGTCATCTTTTGCGTTGTGTACTTCGTCGGAGCTTGTAGCCACCGCGAGTATAGACATGAAAACCGTTATATAGGTTGATTTGGGCCACATCTGTAAGAAAAAATATTATATTTCTTTGGAAACCGATCGGAGTTTTTGTTTGTAATTGTTTATATTATTATCATCAATAGTAGGGATAATATTATTAGGAAGAGGAAATTGTTGATGTTCCAGAGATATTGATTGGTTTTATTTTGGATGTTGGGTTTTTGCGAACTTTTTACCAATTACTTTATTCTGTTTACATAAACAATATCATCCGCCTGGTAAAATTATTCTTTATTATAAGGTTATGCCTACTAAAGATATGACTGTGTAAAGTTTCGATCGGGTACCCATATTATTATGTTATCACCTGGAGTGAACATTTGAGTTATTTACTTTATTATGTCGGCGATTACGCATTTTATTCCTGCAAGCCTATAATTTGTTTTGTACATCATGATGAAATTGTTGAAATGCAACTCACTGTCGTTCAGCGTAGTTGTCCATGTTGTAGCATGGCTTCTTGTGGCATTTGTTATATCATATGAAAGACGTATCCATATGCCATATAGTATGACATGTGGAGTTTTTCCTTATATTTCCATTTTTTTTTTTTTTTTGTAGTGTTTATTGACTGTCATATCGATGCAGTCTTCCCATATGGAGGGATTTTCATTGTTTCTGTGCCACGAAGTACTTCTAGTATTTTACGGTTTTGCCGTTATGTTAACCCATGAGCTGCTGGGAGATATGTTAATACAAACATTTGCTTAATGTCGTAGAAATCAGATACCTTTCATAATATCGGGACATGTATATGGGCATATGAATTTGGTTTTAAATATATGTGCATTTACCCTTGCGGTATTTATCGTAGTGGTGCCGCCACCAAATATCTAGAAAATGGTTAACCATAGGTAATAACTTATTTGCGCCCTGATTCGAAATTGGTAAGGAAAGTAGATCAATTCCTACTATGCCCCATGGTTCGTCCAGGATTAGGGATTCCCGTCATGGAGCAGAGGTCCAAATGTATGGCCTTTATTTCATTGCATGTTTCGCACTGAGCGATATATGTTTCATCATATACCATTAGTTTATGCTAATAGTATATTGTATGGAGAGTGGTCAGGTACCTATCTCTCCCAGGATGTCCTGCTGCATTATGATATAAGGGTAATTAATACTGAGGGAATCATTATTTGTTGTATCACTATGTGATTGGTTTGTACGTCACGTTTTTCTTAGTTTTCTGTAAATAATATCACCATGAAGGGAAAATTTATTTACGTGACTGGGTAAGTCTGGTCCATTATTTTCATCCTCAGTTTTTAATGAATATTTTATTACATTTATCATAGAATTTTTTGCTAATGTTTACGAACCGCATTAAGGTCAAAGTCCATGGGTGTCCTCGGAACTAAAAGGACAAGATGACTGTTTAAGGGATCTGCTACTCTATTTAATTGTCCTGGAAGGTAGTTAATATCAATATGCTGGAGAAATTCCTGAATGGTTAGATATTATCTGGCTAATTGTCCCGTTAGGGTTTGAGGTTATAGTAAGCCAAGGATCGTTTGATAATTCGCGAAAACTTGTAAAGGATAGCCTACGATTTCTCTAAAGCACGAAGTGCCCATAATATTGCTTAAGTTTCCTGTTTTGTTACAGAGTAACGAGTTCCCTGTGCACTTAATATTCTCGAAGCATTAGCACATACCTGACATAGACCCATAGCTATCTTTTACATAAGTACAGCGCCTAAGCCTACTGAAGAAGCATCTGTACACTTGATAAAAGGCAATGAATATTTGGGAACGCAAAAATTGGAGCTGACATTACTTAACCTTTAATAATTCAAAGCTCAGCTGTTTTTTCTGGCATCCATACAAAATCTCGAGTTGATTATTTAGGGGTTTAGCTACTTGGGAAAAAATTCTTTACAAAGATTCTATAATAAGAACATAAACCCAAGAATGATTTTATGTTAGTAACATTTATTTAGAATAGTGAATACTCTCATTGCTCGTATTTTATCCGATTGTGTATGGAGGACAGTGGCGGTTAATGTATAACCTAAAATTATAATTTCCTGGTAAGAAAATGAGACATAGACATTTAAAGTTTGAGGCCTACCTAATGTAATCTCTGTATAACCTTTTTTTTTTTTTTTATAGTTACTTATTATGAATGTACGTCTTTAGAAAATAATCAAATCGTTGAGATTAGCGATGACTACGTTATTAATAACGCCAACACGAAAATTGACCATATGCTGAAATGTGGATGAAGCATTGCATAACCCAAATGGTCTACGAATGTATTCATAATAACCATGGGAAGTACTAAATGTCGTAATGGGTTGACTTTTATCATCTAATGCTACTTGCCAGTTTCCACTGACCAAGGTTTTAAGGTGGAGAATATAATATGTTTTGTTTGACTAATGTTAGACAAAACATCTTAAAGGAGGGAGGGGATATTTATCTTTAATTGTAGCATTATTTAATTTTTTGTAATCAATGACTGGCCTAAATTCACCATTATTTTTTTAAACCAAAAACATTGGGCTGTTAAAAGGGGAGTTAGAATTCTTAATAATGCCTTCATCCATCATTTTATTAATAATTTTCTTTACAACTTTCTGCCTACTATGAGGTACGGTAGTCTATATGCTCAAATAAATGGGTTGAGGGGATGTTAGTGTAATGGTATGCTTTATAATGTTGGTTCATCCTAAGGATTCACCAGGTAGGGCAATCGCATTTCGATATGTGGCTAGTATGGTGATGAGATTATCACGATAAAGTGGAAAATCGCGTCCACTGACAAAAATTTCTAAGTTGCTCCCTTACGTGACTATCACTTTATACCCTTCGGTAAGAACCGATACAATATTAGTCTAACTTCCATCTGTACAGATCACATAGATATGTTCCTTTCTTTACATGAATATTGGTAGATGTTTTATTAATATCAGTGATATTTTCACTGTTTACATTGGTTAAAGTAAATTAATCCCTGGTTATATATTATTTTACTGGTTCTATTAAGAATAGAACGGTAGTTTGTGGCTGTACATGAGATGGAAGCTTTACCTTCAATTTATGGACGAATTTTGGAGGTAATATAGTATTATATGCAGCAATGGCCTTTATGATAATAGGGTTGTTTCCCTCATTTTCAATATGTATAGAGTTAACATTACATGGACTTATATATTGGCCTGGACAATCCTGTATTGGAATACATTAATTCCTAAAATGTATTATTTTATGTTTAGGGTTTATTATTATGGTTTGCTTGATAAGGTATGATAAACCTAGTTTATAATTTCGTATTATATAAAATTCAATATGTATATGGTTAGTTCCCTTGTCTAACCGTACAGGAAGGGTTAGTGTCCCTAATACCTGTAATTTATTGCCTGTCATGGCTGACAATTCTATGTCACCTGCTCAATCTTGGTTTATATATGCCGCTCGGGACCTACTTTGCATAATATGTTAAAGGAATTATCCGATAACAAGGAAACTGCCGCGCCTGTGTCTAATTATTATTGGAGTGTTACACTGTGATACTAGGTCTGGGAATTATAGTACATTATCGGTAAATGCGACGACAGGGCCTACAGTTTTATTTTCGGGACTTTTTAATATTGTGGCGGTCTCGTTTCATACATCATGTTTCGATTGTGCCAGTCCCGTTTCATTCTGTTAAGGATCATGCATTCATCTAAGGAATGCAACTTTGATTCATGTAAATGACTGTATGTATGATTACTTTTCCCTTGAGAATTTCCCTTAGTATTATGTAAGTTATAACATTCACTGGTAATATGATTATTTTCGTTACAGTGTTTGCAATGTTTTCCCTGTGATTCTCCTTGAGTAGGTGTGGCATCAAAATTAAAAATCTTCGTCCCCATTGATTGGGTAATCTGTAATTCACGATGTATGATACGAGATTCCTTCGAATTTAAAGCTAGAGACCCTGATAGTGCAAGTGCTTTTGCTGGTTCACTTGTATCTATGTTGTCTGGCTTTGTTTTAATCATTCTCTGAACCCATGATAATGAATTATGTATGAATTAATGTATAAGTGACTGTCTGAATGTAGCATATGACGTCAAATTCTTTGGATCAGAAAAAGCACTTGTAGTTAACATATAACTGGCTGGACTATCTAGTGCAATATGCTCTCTCACGAATCTTATCTTATGTGCGTCCTGCTCTATATTCGCTTGGTAAAACACATCCTCCAAATGACGCAAGAAGAGATGAATCCCATATCTTGGATTATTTCCCGTATAATGCTTTGAATAATTGTGGGCGGGTAAGATTATCACCGTATGCATAGAAGAGGTAGTGGGGCCAGAAGAAGTTGTATGATGAGCAGAGACAGTAGGAGATTGTGGAGGAGTAGCCATTGCTGGAGAAAATACAGGTTGATATAGTATGACAGATAGAGTCTTTAATGTGGGTAAGGTTGGAAAAGCAGAAGAATGTACTCGAACGTGTTGGCACCACAAACGAGATTTAGGGAGGCAGAGAATCTAGCTTGGAGGCTAATGATTCATTATCATGGATATTCGAAGTTAGTTGTGATTCCTTTGGATTATTGGGGGAGAATATCTTTACTTTTGTTTTAATTTGGCACTTCTTTTCTTTCTTTCTGGGCTGTTAATGAGGAACCTAATTCTTTTCTAACATGCTCGTGGACAAGTGAAAAATAATGTAATGTAACATGTAATGTGTACCTACTTTTAGTTGACTGTAGTTGCAACGACAATGACGACGAGTTGAAGTCTAGTTGGGGTGTTGTCTGACGAGGCGACGATGTGGTGAAGAGGCGACGACGGTGAAGTGACGAATCGATGATTAGTTAGCTCTCACACTAACACACTAACAGTCGTTATTGGAGTGAAGATGATGAACGTTGACTTGCCTTTACGAGAGAATTTACGTAACGATGTGTCAGCGTGGTGGTGATGGATGTCGTGGCGTTGTCCTGACGAGAGAATTTACGCAGGGACGCCGATATGGTAGTGATGAAGTGATGATTGTTTGTTGTGAAGTAGATGAGGTCCCCTTGTAGGTCGAGTTGCAGTTATGGTGAAGCAGGTGCCTCTTGTAGGTGAAGAATTTGTGGTTTATCTCCCTCGTTAGAGGTCGTAAGATTATACCCACTGAAGAAATTACTTGAGAGAATTTACAAGTAGATTCCTTCAACTTGTCCTTGAACTATGTTAGTCACTGTACTCCCGTAAAGTCTTTACCTTGCAATTTGCATTTGTTGCAAAAACACCGCTGCCATCAAATGTACCAGTTCTGAAGGCTTGAACTCTGGGCAGAAACTGGTAACTTACTTGTGTTTAATTCTTGGAGTTGTAGTTGTAGTAGTTGTTGTTGTTGTATTAGGTATCGTGGAAGACGGGGTGCTTTCTTAGGTAATTGACTTCACAAGTTTCTTAAGGCTTAATTTATTAATATATACTTATCCATACAGGGAATTATAATGATGTGCCTTGCCTTATTTGTATGGTCTCTCTTTGTGGAGACAAGTGTATAGCCCTGGGAGTCAGTGTTAAGTATCCTGAATCCTAGTGTACCTTCACTGCTTATATGCATTTCAAACTCAATAGTTTACAGAATGGCTAGAGAGTGACTGTTGCCTATGAATGGTCATCTTGATTCTGTCCCTACTTCTCTCTTCTCGTGTGAAAGGGAAAGTGGGCCAACCCTTTCCAATCTCTCTCTCTCTCTCTCTCTCTCTCTCTCTCTCTCTCTCTCTTACTCTCATTTACTCTCTTTCCTACTCTCCTATGAAGGGGAGGTAGGAAAGGTTAATGTCTTTTGTATGACCTGAACGCACCTGTGTGTATGGGAGTGTGTGTGTGTGTCCAACCTGACCAGGTGGCCTGTTTCTGATTGTAAACAGATTAGAGGTATTTTTAGAGTGACCCTTGTCCATTTGACCCTCTTAATGGTTTTATGGTGTGTGTACCGTACAACTTTCCCTTTACACATTATCTCGCAGCAAGATGCGGGTCATTTTGTAATGTCTAAACCCTCGAGAAACCAAGTTCATAATTTAACTAAGCAAGAATTGTTGCTAGTAGCCCAACATATTAACGTAGATTGTGTGTCAGGCAATGTCTTCCCCCTGATTAACCTAATATGTGATCAACTCTATGGTACCAAGACTTTTGAAACCTGTGAACCTGTAGGTGTAAATGAACCCAGTGATAGTAATAGAAGCTCCTCCAGGTTGAGTCAGTGTAGCAACCAGTCCCAGGCCCAACTAGATCATGAGTACCGTATGGCAGAGTTGGGAATGAGGATGGAAATTGAGAAAATTAAGGTATCTAATGGCCAGAGGGGAGACCATGCGAATGGATTTCGAGGGCTGGACCCCCTTAAATTAGTTCCTCGTTTTGATGAAGGATCAGTGTCTCAGTTTTTCACTAGGTTTGAGAAGATTGCTATGGGTAATCAGTGGCCTAGAAAGAAGTGGTTGACGTATGTTCAGACCGTATTCGATGGCAAGGCTCTTAAAGCTTGTGATACCCTTAGTTTTGAGGAGATCCAGGATTATGAAACTCTTAAAATAGCTGTATTGCGAGCCTATGAACTGAGACCTGAGGCCTATCGTCAAAGATATAGAAACCGTCGCAGGCACCAGAACGAGTCTTATTGTGATTTTAATGCTAGTTTGTTAAGCCAAATTGATTCATGGATGAGGAGTGAGAATGCTACAGACAACTATGATACGCTACGGAATCTGATTATGTTGGAGGATTTCCTGAATAAAGTAGAGCCAGATGTGCGTACTTACCTAGTTGACAAGAATGTCGGAACTTCTACTCAAGTTGCCGATTTGGCTCAAGACTATTACTTAGCTAGAAAGTTTGATAAGACTAGAAAGAAGGAAACCTCTCAATCAGCTCCCGAGCAAAAGAGTAATCCCTCTCAAAAGAATTACACCACACCTAGGTTTAATTCCTCTGCTACAAGGTTAAGTGATTTTAGCTCTGTAGAAAGTGTAGACACAAATGCTTGATGGTGATGAGTAGGTAAGTTAAGGAAATGTTCATTCCTAATCTCACAATGGTCCGGTGCCATATAATAACCATCCACCCAAATGTGTTGGACTTTACCATTGCAAATTAATGTCACGCTTGTTCTCTTTTGAAAATAGTAGTAGTGGTTAGTACCGAAGTGCTCATGGTAGGAAGTATTATTACTTACAGTTTTGAAAGTACAGTAAGATGTTGGGAGAGTTGATTCAGGGGCTGCTTTTTTAAACGAGTGGCCCCGTGGGGGACAAGGTGGAATCAGAGGCTTTTCGTCTCATCAACTCTCGTCCTCTTACTGATTCACTACAACCTCTCTCTCTTCGCCGCAATGTTGCATTACTTTCTCTCTTCTATCGCTACTACACTGGACATTGCTCTTCTGAACTCTCTCAATGTATGCTTCCTCCCCTCAGGAGAGCATGCAACACTCGTCAAGCCTTTTGTTCTCACCCCTTTTCTGTCCAACTCCCTAATGCAAGAGTTAACCGGTACTCTCAGTCTTTCATATACACAACTGGTCAACTCTGGAACACTCTACCTTCATCCATCTTTCCACCTTACTACGACTCATGTTCCTTCAAACGCAATGTATCTAGGCATCTCGAACGAATTTGAACATGATTTTGGACACTTCCACTAACGACTATGCAGATGGGGACAGAGAGCGGGCCCGTGGCCTTTAGTCCCCATCTTTTTTTTAATATAGAAAAAAAAAAACGAGTCCCTGAAGCATCTGATATGTTAGAAGAAGATGAAGGTATATGAGCTGGGATATTCTTTGAAACAATTACATTGGTATTGTCCTGTACAGCAGTGGTATCACTGACACAGGCAGATACATCAACATCCATAATACAGGTGGTAGAATCACTCCGCTGCTCAAGCGGAAGAGAAAGTGAATCTTTTGAAGTCACAACATCCGTGGCATCCACATTAACTTCACGCCCCTCTGATGATCCCGAAGGAAGCTTGCGAGGAGGAACTTCTGTTGAATCAAGAGATTCATCAGAGCCACGAGAACGCTTCTGGTGAAATTGAGAGGAAACTATGGATGAGTCCACAGAGATGGTTGCCTTACAAGGAAGAACATATATAGAGTCAAGTGCCTCAGAGGAACCACGAAGGCGTCTCTGTGGCAGTTTAGGTGACTTAAGTTTCATTTTTGGAGAGCGTGTGGCAGCGTGAACCTCTACCACATGAACACCTTTAGCTAATGTCTGAGAATTGTCATCAGTTGAAGGGTCACCAGAATGAGTGTCTGATAGTTTCCAAGACAGAGAAACTATTATGTAGAGTAACCTTTGAAACGCTCTCACTAGAGCAAAAAGCAGCTGCCTCTTGAGAGGGTGCTGCAACCGATTTGGGGCGAAGGGAGGAGGCGTATGTCTTCACACCACCATCCTTCTGTCGCCTGAAGTTGAGTTGCCGTCTGGCACTACCTATGCTAATGAATTCGGTATTAGCCAAGTGGAGGATATCGTGCTCAAGGAGGTACATCATACATTGGCAAGAACGCAAGGGGTGAGCATCTCTGCAGACACTCAGAAGTAAGATGTGATTCAAGAGCAGAACAATTACGACACCGGGAACGGTTGTTGCAGTTCCTCCTCCCATGACCAAACTCATAACAACAGAAACACTGTAGGGGACGCTCAACAAAAGGCTTCACCTCAAAAGAGGTGGGGTTAATGTTATTGCGATCTGGCATATGCGAGCCATAGAAGGTGAGGATGATCATCTTTTTACTGCCTTTCATCTTTGTTACTCGTTGGAAACTGTCTGGGCACATAGCGAGAATGTCCTCTTCAGAGAATTCATACAGGTCCTCATTATATATACGCCCCTTGCTATAATTAAATGTTCGATGTGGTTTAATAGATTTAAACGTGCTTTTAGAAGGACAGGGGAGATTGAGGAGCATCATGGCCTGTGTAAGATCTTTGGCTCTGATTAAAATGCCCTTACCATATTTCTTTATGTGGCCCATTGGTAATAATCCAATTTCTTTCTCCAGATACCGGGAAGTATGGATAAGGTTACCACGTCCCTCCCTGTAGTAAGCTACAAACCAAAAGGGTGTAGGAACCCGACGTTCCTTTGGGACATGCTCTACAGAGTCATCAAATATGTTAGGGCAGTAGTCATTGTCACTGTCAACTTCATTGGTGGACCGCATCATCTGAACTTTACAACGAGTATCCGCCACCGTCAGAGAATCTTTTACCTCAAATGCTGCTTTGGCAGCAGCATTTGTATTGAAAGTAATATAGTACAGATTAGACCTACAATCACTGTCATATGTGATTCAGATTCGAAGAACTACTCCAAAACACTTAAAAATGGAGTGGATAGCGCCATAGGAAAAGGATGCAAGTACATTCGTTAACATTAACGTGTCCAAATCGCTAAAAGGGTTCTTCGACACAACACCCGACCTGTTAGGTCTAGTCTTATTTGCAGCTTTCTGTTTACTACCACGACCAGAGAGTGACGTCTCGAGGGCCTGGTCGACCACCGCTCGAGGAAGAGATTGGGGCTTTTCTATATCCATATATCATTGGTTTAGTGTTGTTGGCCCCAGGAGCCAAGAGCTACTACCTACCGGGCAGATGAGGGGACCGAGCGCTGGTCGCCGTGGGCGGGGTACCTCTTCCCCCACGGGGCCACTCGTTTCAAAAAGCAGCCCCAATGGTTCGAAAGTTTGCCCACGACGGTGCTGAGACCCCCTTCCCCAACATCTCCCGGCCAAGACACCCAATCATCCAACATAGGACGGCCCCTAGAGGGCAGTCCCTCTGGAGTACAGCACTGTTGGCCCGTACTGGCAGCCTAATGCATGGGAACCATTTAGTCTTGTCTCTCACTGGCGACCTTACTAGCATGGGAAGCCCTCTCTCCCCGAAATCGGGGCAGAGCAGGGGCCGGAGCCCCCTCTAGTCTAGCTCGCCAGGTCTCTGAGACACACAAGTACCCCCACCACGTCAAGGCGGTTCCCGTTGGGGGGGAAGATAGTTTTGATCAATTAAAACTTAAACTCACAACTGCTCCAATTTTAAGTTATCCAAACTATAACCTCTCATTTTCTCTCTGTACGGATGCATCACAGGAAGGTCTAGGCGCAGTGCTCATGCAGCATTCCACTGAGGGTCGTTGTAAGGTTTGTGCATATGCCAGTCGTGTTGTGAACGATGCAGAGAAGAAATATAGCGTCACGAACCTAGAGGCTATGGCGGTAGTTTGGGCCTTAAAGACCTTCAGGGAAATAATTCTGGGGTATCCTATCACCATATATACAGATCATCAACCTGTGTGTGGTCTCTTCAATGGTAAAAATTTGACAGGTCAGTTAGCCAGATGGTACTTAACAATCTCAGAATTTCAACTTACAATTAAGTACCTTCCTGGGCGTTTCAATAGAGTTGCAGACTGAACAAAAGAAAGACAAATTTTGGTCACGGGTCATTTATGCTTTGGTTTCAGGTGACGAGACTAACCTACCAGAGTTACCAATCCCACTAACACAGTTTGAGGTAATAGATGACACTTTGTTCAGGAAGTTTGAGAAACAAACTAAAATTTTTTCACAGGTGGTAGTCCCTGATACACTAATTAAGGCTGTACTAACGCTTATGCATAATCATCCACAAGCCGGACATCCGGGAAGAGATCGCTGTATAGCAGAAACTAGACAAAAATATTATTGGTTCACTCTCCGCGCCGACGTGGAGAAACATATCAAGAATTGTGAATCATGTCATGCTCATAAAGGTAATACAATGGGCCCAGCCCCTATGTTAAATTACCCAATACCTGAAAAACCATGGGATGTTGTTGGTAGAGATATACTAAGCTTACCAATGAGTCATCAAGGCTCCAAATATTGCCTTGTATGTGTAGACCATTTCTCACGTTATGTGGTCATTACTCCTTTGCAGACAAAAGCAGCAGAAGAGGTTGCACATAAACTTGTAACAAATTTACTTTGCCAGTACACCACTCCTAAGGTGAATCTAACAGACAATGGTAAAGAATTTACTAATAATTTGTTACATAACATATGTGATCAATATCATATAAAACAAACTTTTATTACAGCATATCATCCAGCCAGCAACGGTCTCACAGAAAGAGCAAATCGTAAAATACTTGAAGTTTTGCGACATGTGGCTCATGTGGCTCATGGGAAGACTGGATATCCTTTACAGCTGCCTCCATTAACGGTTCCATAAATTCATCAGTAGGCAAGTCCCCGCATTATATCTTATATGGAACAGACAAAAGACTTCCATATGACATAATAACTGGAAATTCTTCTCCAGCATATAATATGGTTGACTATTCCATTAGACAACTACAAGTGTTTAATAACATCCATAAAGAAGTCAGGAAACACCTAGAAGGTAGCAGGCAGGAGATGATGACCAAACAACATACTCAAGCTGTGAAGATAGATGTTGCTGTAGGGGAGAATGTCATGGTAAAATCCCCAGAAAGAGTATCAAAGTTAACTCCAAAGTTTGTTGGTCCATATGAAATAATTGACATTGCCCATGGAAATAAAATAAAAATACAGGATATAAAAACGGGGAAGGTAGAAATAGTACATGTGGATAGGTGTAAAAAGATAAACTTAAATGAACCACCTATAACACACACAACACAATCACAAGAAATAATAAACTCCACTCCCACATCAAGTAAAAGAAATACATACAGACAAAAACTTAGGTCTGCAAAACAAACTAAATAATGACATTTATTTCAGATGGGGAACAAGACTCTATTACTGTTTTTGCTGAGCACAGCGCTTGTTACACTTGCCCAACAAACAGCAGTTCCAGCCCAAGTACTGACGACAGGTGCTTTTGTTGAACATAGAGGAAAAGTCTTGATAGTGGAAGATATAGTTACTGTACAACTGGAAGTTCACGGATTGCTTGATATGCCAGAGATAATCTATAACCTTGGACAGCATGTATCAGAATTACACAGACATGTAGAAGCTGTCACAACACAAGTAAATAATTTTTACAATAACCAGGATATGAATGCTAGTTCTGATGTTAAAACTAACCCACTTCTAGCCTACTTCTATAATAATACTAGACCTGTAAAAATGACTCTACAGTTACAAACTAACAGGGTAGATAGGCTAGTAACAATAATACATAATATGAAGTTATAATTTCCTGAAGAACCACATAAAGTGAGGCAATCTGCCCACGCTCGTCGTCAGAGACGTGGCCTTTTCAATTTCATGGGACTGTTACGTAAACAATTGTTTGGCACAGCAATGGCCGACGATGTAACTGCATTAGGAAAGAAATTAGGAGAACTAACCATTGCCCTGGGACAACAGAATAGAATAGTTATTCAAACCTACGAGGCTCTCCAACACCTAAAACAGAAAACTCATGAAATAATAGAAACAACTAACCAATTGACTTCTGTGGTAAACAAATTAATTGGAATAATACCCAACATTGAACAAATCCAATTAATTAGTGAGTACATAGCAGCCATTGAGATAGCTGTTAGGGAACTAAATGATTTAAATGAATTAGTAATAAGTGACCTAGTAGATGCTGGATTGGGTAGAGTGAACTCTAAGTTGTTACCTCTACGGCAGTTGCAAGCAGCAGTGGAAATAGCTATAAATACTTATAAGCTAACCCCTATATTTACCATATCTGACGTGGAATATTATTACCCCATCATTGGATCAATTCTAACAGAGTCAAGTATCTTACTAAATATTCCTTTTAAGTAAAAAACGTCATTTAATATTTGGGAATTACGACCTTTTCCAATTAGAGTAAATAATACCATGCTGGTTGTTGACAAGTCACGTCAATACATAGTCACATCTGAGGATTATACTGCCATACACACCTTAGAAAAACATTCATTGGATGACTGTCTCACCTCGTACTTACACTTGTATGTATGTCCTGCGTATATGTTTACCTTCAGTTTAACAAACAAGGCACAGTGTGAACTTTCATTCATAATTCATGAATCAACTCTCCCAACATCTTACTGTACTTTCAAAACTGTAAGTAATAATACTTCCTACCATGAGCACTTCGGTACTAACCACTACTACTATTTCCAAAAGAGAACAAGCGTGACATTAATTTGCAATGGTAAAGTCCAACACATTTGGGTGGATGGTTATTATATGGCACCGGACCATTGTGAGATTAGGAATGAACATTTCCTTAACTTACCTACTCATCACCATAAAGCATTTGTGTCTACACTTTCGACAGAGTTACAATCACTTAACCTTGTAGCAAACATCTCTTTAGATAAAATCACTATTGTTTCAGAAAAAATCAAGTTCCTTCAGTATTTAAATGACTCAGAGTTTACCTCAACATTGGATAATTTGTTACCTGTACATCTCTCAAGAGAAGTTATATTCCCTCTACACATCATACCTGCACTAACGTTGATTGTTTGTACTATTGTGTTTAGCTGGTGTATACGGAAGGTGTACGCTCGGTACCGACAATTATCGGCTCGCGAACGACAGAGACAAGTGTCAGAAGGTAATGAGGATACAAATGTATAGGTTAGTTACACACTCCTACACATTTAGATAGGATGTATTTTACCATAATATATATTGTACATGTTATAATCATTATTATCTGTAGAAATAATAAAATAAAACTATCTACAGATTGCATGTATAAAATAAGAATATAATATATATATTATGTATATGTGTAATATTCCTTCGAGGGCGAAGGATGGTAGTGGCCGAGCATTGTTCCGGTTGAACCTACATTTAAGAGGCTACTTATAATCACTTATACTCACTTACAAGAGTGAGTCACACATCGCATGATGCCGTGAAACTGCTAGCGTAGGCTTGGATACAAGACCCTAGCTCACTGTGGGAACCATTAACACGTTAGCATATAGTGACGACATAAGTCAAGTGACCTACCAAGCGACGCCTTGTTCCCGCTCCTTCAGCCTCAGTTAGCTATTGATAACCAAACACTCAACAGGTTACCTTAGTATATAATCTCTCTAAAGTTAGCTCAAGTCTAACCTAACCCCAAACATATTTGTGAAACTGTACTCACTCGGGTTATCAATAAATTGTGCAAACTACATATGCTTGCTACCTCTCCTACACCATATAATTAATGAAAACCATATAATTAATATCAAACTCCGAAGAGACGCCAAAGACAAAGACTAATAAAATGTCTAAGACCACGAACCAGTCGCCAGCTACACATCATCACTCACCATCAATCATCACGTGTCTGGAGTAAGTAAGGTCTTTCTTGCCCCAGAACATTTGGTGAACAGCGGTGTGGATACGAAATAAATGGTGTAAAACAAAGGAGAAATACAACAGTTAAAAAAAAAGCAAGTGATAACCGAGAAAGAAACACAAAATAATAAAAGGGTTAAAACAGAGAAACGATAGAGAAGTGAAGAGTGAAGAGAGAAGCAGCGAGAGAGAGAGAGAGAGGAGAGGAAAGTGTCTGAACACATAACTCAGCATTTTCACAACTCAAAACAAAACTCTAGCCTCTCCCGAGCTCACTGTGGCAGACAGTGGTGACGTCATCGAACTTACCACCTCACACACGGAGGGGTTATTACGTCACCGCTCTACTCATCACTCACCAGCCACACTCCATTCACAAGGAAGGACGTTGGCTTGGTAATGGTACCACGTCGGACACACGGAAGTACTGGAATACAATCCAATTAATTATCAATGTCACAACAACGATCCATGGTACAGTAGCTAGGTACATATAATTATATATTACAAATATATAACACAATCCTAACATCATCACATTAGGATATAATATTATATGTAAACGTATTAACAATATATTTCCTCATTACACATTCTATGTATTCATAATTGTGGGTATTATATGCGTACGCCTTCACGTATATAAACAGAAGAGTGTCCTTTGTTATTCTTCAAGCAGAGTGACAGGTAATGAATGAGAGAAAATACGGTACTGCACTGGATTCACTTCGTAAACTTAAACACAGTTTATCAATATTTAAAAGTGGTGAAAGCTTAGTCGTTGCAACAGAAATCACTAATTTCAGCGTAAGTACTATAGAAAGTGTAAGTTCTCCCTTGAGTAAAAATATACTTGTACTAGATTTAGACATAAAAGAAGACAGAGTGACAACTAATACTCCTTCTCTTACTAGATCTACCTCACTAACTGACTTGTTTACTGTTACTACTAACATTTCACCCAGTAAAACTCGCTCAGGACGTATTTACTCTACAGCTTTCCCTACTAACACTTCATCATACACAATGGCAACTAACACTAACACTACCACTTCACCTACCATTAATGTCTTGCCTCAAGCACATACTGTGAAAGAATTCACTGGGGAAGATGTTAACTATAATATCAATACTTTTCTAAGGGTTTGTGAAGATAATATGCTTACTGCAGGAATTACAGATGACAAAGGAAAGATAAGGTTCGTACGTGGACATATTAAACCAGATTCTCAAGCTAGTACATTGCTGAGTGCAACTGCCTTCACCGATTCAGATAATCTCAATAACTTTAAGCAGTTTAGTGAAGATCTGATAGATGTTTTCGGTGGGGGGCAGTTTGGCGGTCCACTAGCCTGGATACATAGAATGGTTAGAAGGACAGTGAGTAACTGTGGAACAGCTAATTCAAGTAGGGCTCTAGCGTTAGCAGGTTCGACCATTAGCGATGCTACAACTCTGAACATGGTCAGAGTGGTTGAACGCACAGGGTAACATGACAGGGGACAATGTGTACAAGCTAATTGAGTACATACAGTATACTTTACTTTTAACAGAGGAATCCAGACTTGAAGCTGCTAAAATAGAATATAAACCAAGTGACAGATTGGTCAAATGTGCAGCTAGGGTTAGTCAAAAAGAACCTCTAAACGTACCTAGAGCCCTACCTGTCGCTGTGTCCACTGACGCAAACACTCACCCAAGCACTTCACAAACACAACACACCACAAACTTCACACCACAGAGTGCGAAGAAGAAGCCTTATTGTAAAATCTGTAGAAAATATGGACACAGCCCAGATAAGTGTTACTTTAATAAGAATAATCGCTCAAATGCCAAAAGTAAGGATTGTAGTAAGGGAGTAAGTGAAAGTGACAACAAGCCAAGTAATAAGTTCTGCATTATTCATAACAGTGTAACACATAACACAGATGAATGTAGGGTAACATTAAATGCCAGAAATGAAGTAAATAACAGACGTGCAAATACAGGTGACGATTTTAACAAAAAAACAAAAAAAATCAAATTAATCGCACCTAATCAAATAAATATACTTGTTGCTACTTTAGGTAAAGTGGATGTACTTTCACTTCCTTGTAACATTGGGAATACAAATATCTCATTAGCTGTGGATACAGGAGCTTGTGTCTCCTTACTTTCTGAAGTAACACTTAAACGGCTGATAGAAGGAAACCCGCAGGAACGATGGACTATCCAACCATCAGATTTAAATTTAACTGCCTTGTCTGGTAGTAAATTAATCATTAAAGGAATGATACAATTTCCTATTACACTTTCACAAAATAGTCGAAGACTAAAATGCATTTTTATATATGTGAAAATTTCAGTTTAAAAGAATTGACAGAGCATAACCTTGACATTGCAATCTCACTCTAGTCAATTATCTTTCAGGGTCAAGTGTACCCATGTCAACCGCGGAGTCAGCAGCGGTGCACAGCTGTAGGCTTGGGGACAAGGGTCAGTGACTCACAGACTAGACTGGCAGGCACTGTCAAAAATACGGTACATTTACCAAGTAAGGGGTTTGCTATCATACAGGTGCAACTGAAAGGTGGTAATAACTATGAAGGAAATCAAATCATATCCTTAAGTGAAACATGTAAAATAAATAATGTCGGTATGGAATCCATATTCTCTCTGATACAAAAAGACAACTTCATCGAAGCTCTACTTTTTAACAAGGTTGATCTGGCAGTGAACATTAAACCAAGTACTTACATAGGTGACTTTCTTGTGTTTCTTAAACCCATACAAGTGGAAAAAGAATCTCCTCCCTTAGCCAACATACACACTGTTGATGAATTACAACTTAGGCAAACTACTAATGAATTATGTGAGCATGTAAAAGTAAATATTTTCCTTCACATCGCACATAGCTTTTACACACATTAGCAAATCACAGGTCGGCTATTGCTATACCTGGTGAGCGTTTGGGGAAAACAACACTAGTTAAACATCACATAAAATTAACTGACACAGATCCAGTATATGTGAAAGCTTACAGATTACCTCATAGTCAGAGACAAATAATGAATAAAATGGTGGATGATATGTCAGCAGAAGGAATCATTGAATCTTCAAACAGTCCTTATAATAGCCCATTATTCTTAGTGACTAAGAAAACAGGTGATTTCCGTCCTGTTATTGATTTTAGGAAGAAAAATGAGAAAACTGTCAAGGATAGATAGCCATTACCTGTACTTAAAGATATCCTCATGGAGATTGGGGAAAATAACGGAGTCTTTACTAGTCTTGACCTAATTAGTGGTTATTGGCAAGTAGAATTAGATGACCAATCCAAACCTATTACAGCTTTTAGCACCCCAAATGGTCATTGGCAATTAATAAGAATGCCCTTTGGATTATCCAATGCCCCCTTAACATTCCAAAGGATGATAAATACTATCTTCAGCGACATGACTCAAGACGTTGTTGCTTACTTAGATGACTTAATTATTATCAGCCCTGATGTCAATTCACACCTACAAAAACTAGACAGAGTCTTACAACGACTGCAGGATGTTGGATTAAAGTTTAAACTGTCAAAGTGTACATTCCTTAAGGCTGAAATAGAATTTTTGGGTCATAATGTAAATAGTAAAGGAATTCACACTTTGGATACCAAGATAAAAGCAGTAAAGGAATTCCCTCAACCTACTACGGTAAAGCAAATAAGGAGTTTCCTTGGATTATGTTCATACTACAGGTCATTCATAATGAATTTTGCTGAAATCGCCAGCCCACTAACAAGACTCCTAAAGAAAAATATCGAATTTAAGTGGTCACAAGCAGAGCAAAACAGTTTTGATCAATTAAAACTTAAGCTCACAACTGCTCCAATTTTAAGTTATTCAAACTATAACCTCCCATTTTCTCTCTGTACTGACGTAACACAGGATGGTCTAGGTGCAGTGCTTATGCAGCATTCCACTCAGGGTCGTTGCAAGGTTTGTGCATATGCCAGTCGTGTTGTGAACGATGCAGAGAAGAAATATAGCGTCACGAACCTAGAGGCTATGGCGGTAGTTTGGGCCTTAAAGACCTTCAGGGAAATAATTCTGGGGTATCCTATCACCATATATACAGATCATCAACCTGTGTGTGGTCTCTTCAATGGTAAAAATTTGACAGGTTAGTTAGCCAGATGGTACTTAACAATCTCAGAATTTCAACTTACAATTAAGTATCTTCCTGGGCGTTTCAATAGAGTTGCAGACTGAACAAAAGAAAGACAAATTTTGGTCACGGGTCATTTATGCTTTGGTTTCAGGTGACGAGACTAACCTACCAGAGTTACCAATCCCACTAACACAGTTTGAGGTAATAGATGACACTTTGTTCAGGAAGTTTGAGAAACAAACTAAAAAATTTTCACAGGTGGTAGTCCCTGATACACTAATTAAGGCTGTACTAACGCTTATGCATAATCATCCACAAGCCGGACATCCGGGAAGAGATCGCTGTATAGCAGAAACTAGACAAAAATATTATTGGTTCACTCTCCGCGCCGACGTGGAGAAACATATCAAGAATTGTGAATCATGTCATGCTCATAAAGGTAATACAATGGGCCCAGCCCCTATGTTAAATTACCCAATACCTGAAAAACCATAGGATGTCGTTGGTATAGATATTCTAAGCTTACCAATGAGTCATCAAGGCTCCAAATATTGCCTTGTATGTGTAGACCATTTCTCACGTTATGTGGTCATTACTCCTTTGCAGACAAAAACAGCAGAAGAGGTTGCACACAAACTTGTAACAAATTTACTTTGCCAGTACACCACTCCTAAGGTAATACTAACAGACAATGGTAAAGAATTTACTAATAATTTGTTACGAAACATATGTGATCAATATCATATAAAACAAACTTTTATTACAGCATATCATCCAGCCAGCAACGGTCTCACAGAAAGAGCAAATTGTAAAATACTTGAAGTTTTGCGACATGTGGCTAATCCTATGCAAGGATCATGGGAAGACTGGATATCCTTTATAGCTGCCTCCATTAACGGTTCCATAAATTCATCAGTGGGCAAGTCCCCGCATTATATCTTATATGGAACAGACAAAAGACTTCCATATGACATAATAACTGGAAATTCTTCTCCAGCATATAATATGGATGACTATTCCATTAGACAACTACAAGTGTTTAATAACATCCATAAGGAAGCCAGGAAACACCTAGAAGGTAGCAGGCAGGAGATGATGATCAAACAACATACTCAAGCTGTGAAGATAGATGTTGCTGTAGGGGAGAATGTCATGGTAAAATCCCCAGAAAGAGTATCAAAGTTAACTCCAAAATTTGTTGGTCCATATGAAATAATTGACATGGCCCATGGAAATAAAATAAAAATACAGGATATAAAAACGGGGAAGGTTGAAATAGTACATGTGGATAGGTGTAAAAAGATAAACTTAAATGAACCACCTATAACACACACAACTCAATCACAAGAAATAATAAACTCCACTCCCACATCAAGTAAAAGAAATACATACAGACAAAAACTTAGGTCTGCAAAACAAACTAAATAATGACATTTATTTCAGATGGGGAACAAGACTCTATCACTGTTTTTGCTGGGCACAGCACTTGTTACACTTGCCCAACAAACAGCAGTTCCAGCCCAAGTACTGAAGACAGGTGCTTTGGTTGAACATAGAGGAAAAGTCTTGATAGTGGAATATTTAGTTACTGTACAACTGGAAGTTCACGGATTACTTTAAATGCCCGAGAGTAATCTATAACCTTGGACAGCATGTATCAGAATTACACAGGCATGTAGAAGCTGTCACAACAGAAGTCAATAATTTTTACAATAACCAGGATATGAATGCTAGTTCTGATGTTAAAACTAACCGACTTCTAGCCTACTTCTATAATAATACTAGACCTGTAACAATAATACATGATATGAAGTTATCATTTCCTGAAGAACCACATAAAGTGAGGCAATCTGCCCACGCTCGTCGTCAGAGACGTGGCCTTTTCAATTTCATGGGACTGTTAAGTAAACAATTGTTTGGCACAGCAATGGCACGATGTAACTGCATTAGGAAAGAAATTACGAGAAGTAACCATTTACCTGGGACAACATAATAGAATAGTTATTCAAACCTACGAGGCTCTCCAACACCTAAAACAGAAAACTCATGAAATAATAGAAACAACGAACCAATTGACTTCTGTGGTAAACAAATTAATTGGAATAATACCCAACATTGAACAAATCCAATTAATTAGTGAGTACATAGCAGCCATTGAGATAGCTGTTACGGAACTAAATGATTTAAATGAATTGGTTTCGATTTACTCCTGCCAAGACAATTGCTATGCACTTCTGCCACATCCAAGGCGTCCACCCCGATCCGGACTTATTCATGTATCGTCATCTGATACGTTGTGTTGAGGAGACTCGCTTTTTGGGTCTCCTTTTTGACAAACCTTTGACTTGGGATCCCCACTTATGTTCACTTAAAGTCTCTTGCCTCCTGGCTCTTATCCTGTTGAGGGTCCTGGGCCATACATCCTGGGGGGCTGATCGGGCCACCCTCCTCCGCTTATACCATAATCTTTTTGGTCAAAACTCGACTATGGGTGTGAGGTGTACTCCTCTGCCACAGATGCCCGGGCAACTCAGAGTCTTAGACCCTGTTCATCATGCTGTGGTACGTCTGGCGACCGGAGCCTTCAGGTCATTCCCAATCCCCAGTCTCCTCGTGGATACTGATGAGCCACCTCTTGATCTCCGTCGCCAGTCCTTGATGGTTCATTGTTGGCATCGATTACATCGACTTCCTGACTCCCTTCCCTGCTTGGCGGTGTCATCTGATATCATGTCTCAGTACTACCTTTCTCATCTTCGCACACCATGGCTCTTTGGCTTTCGGATCAGGAAGGCTATGGAGGAGATGGGCATTGACGACTAACAGATTTGTCCTGTGCGGGTCCCCAGGGTGGCTCCATGAATTCTTCCAGAAGTTTTCCTCTGCACCTGCTTTACAGACAAGAAGGGATCTCTTCCTCCTCCAGTGGCTCCTTCCCTCTTTTTAGAACATGCCTCCTCTCACATGGAGTCTCTCCCTTTGTACACTGATGGGTCAAAGTCTGATGCTGGAGTTGGTTTTGGAGTTGTCTTTTTTTTTAGTTTGTAGAGGCGGCAGGCTCCCTTCTGTTATGTCAATTTTTACTGCCAAGCATTCGGCCATTTTGTATGCCCTCCAAGTGATTTTTACTCTCCTTCAGCCTTCTTTTACTATTTTTAGTGATTCCCTAGTGCCTTGCAGGCCTTGTGCAGTTTTAACTCTTCCCATCCCCTGGTGTTGGCCATTCTCGAGTGGCTTGTCCTTCTGGTATGTCATGGCCGCAAAGTCAAACATAATTCGGTCCTTGTCCATGTGAGTGTCGATGGGAATGAGCAGGCTGCGGTCTCCAGTTCTCGGCCTCCTGCCAGGCATCATCCCGTTTCTGCAGTGGACCTTCGACCCTACATAGATTCTTCCGTTCGTTCCTGCTGGCAAGACAGATGGGACACCGTTGGGGCTAACAAGCTCCACAGCATCTGCCAGCGCCTTGGTTTGTGGAGCTACAGTTGCCTGCCTCGCCGGTGGGAGACGGCTCTTGTCCGTCTCCGTATTGGCCACACACTATTGACCTATGGATTTTTAATGGAGAGGGCTCCCCCTCCCAATTGTGATGATTGTCTGGTCCCTCTGACAGTGCGGCATCTTATTGCCGAGTGTCCCAACCTTGTGGACCTTCGCCGTAGGCACCTCTCCGAGTACCGGGTGGGTGACAGTACTTACAGTCTCTCCCAGGTGCTCGGGAGGAGGCTTGTAGAGTGGGAGGGAACATCCTCCATTATATGGAGGAGGCTGGCCTCCTCTACAAATTGTGAATTTTATGATATTTATGATTTTTATATAGTTCATTGTTTTTTAATTTTGATTTATTTATATATTTTATTTGAGTTGACAGTTCTCTTAGTAATAATGTGCTTTTTAGTTTGTGTGTCCTTTTAATCATGCTGCCTATCCTTTTCGGAGTGGTGAAGCCTGTTTGGTGTGTGTACATATTTTATTAATGATGTAGATTACCATTTTATGTTGGGCGGTATATGACCCTAGGTGTTGAACCTTTTGCCTAGTATCGAATCCAATATTGCTTCAGTTTTCTCCACTCCTTTTGCACCATTTTGCCCCTTTATGGTCTTTTATAAGTGCTGCAAGGTCTTATCAGGTATGATGCTAGTCCTTTTCATAATATAATAATAATTATGATGATAATGATTATAATGATGATGATGATGATTGATGAACACCACATGAGGAGGAGCCTTTTATTGACGACGTTTAGCTACTGTTTCTTCAGGTCAAAGGTACGTTCCTACGGTGTCCGGAATCTATGTCGCCGGGACTCTATGTCGCGGACCCGGCGTCGACATGTACTCATTCGATTTAGAGACCGGGCGACACAGAGTCCGCGTCGTTCGTTCCTTTGTGAAAGTTAGGTTAGGTTAGGTTAGGTTAGGTTAGGTTAGGTTAGGTTAGGTTAGGTTGGGTTAGGTTAGGTTAGGTTAGGTTAGGTTAGGTTGGGTTAGGTTAGGTTAGGTTGGGTTGGGTTGGGTTGGGTTAGGAACGAACGACGCGGACTCTGTGTCGCCCGGTCTCTAAATCGAATGAGTACATGTCGACGCCGGGTCCGCGACATAGAGTCCCGGCGACGTTCAGTCCTAGAACCGTTCCTACAGCATTGCGATCCTTAATTAAATGTGCACTATATGGGGAAGGGCCTATAGAGACGGGATGTGGCAAGGGGTGTTACGGGTGATGGGGTACAGGCCGGGGTGAGTGATGAAAGTGAGTGTGCGGGGAGGTAGAGAGGAGGCAGACTCCGAAACTCAAAGTTCCACTTCTATATCGGGGACGAACATCCCACCTTTTTTCAGGCCGATAATTCTACATTTCAGAGTTAATTAGTCTCGAAGTCTGTCCATTTGGAATGCTGATATAGTTACTGCTGCTGCTGACTGTTTGGAGCCCCGGTTACTTTGCCGCCAAGCCATGAAGGTCATACTTTCATACCTCGGTTTCGAAGTTGGTATGGACAACACTGTTTCAACTATGATTTGAAACCGAAGCGAAAACCCTCGATGTGGGAAGAGTTTGAGTTAGCAGTCAGGGCATACAAGTGAGTTTGCATATAACAATTAGAAAAGTTTTTATGGGTGATAAGGCCGTTCCTATTACCTTATTTACGTAGATATCAGTGAGTACTGCAGATATAATTAGCACTGATATTTAGTACTGTGGAGATGATAATTGGTTTTATTAACCAGGTTATCGTTTTACAAAATTATCTGGTCTGGTCTGATACCATAGTTACTTACTCAATCAGAACCCATCAGTTAATTGTATTATGTTCTGAATACAGCTCCATTCAACCGTTTCCGTGTTTCTCTCCGCCTTATATATCTTTTGGTCTCTCTCCTTCACTCCCCGTAGGGCTGCGGACAAAATGATAAGGGATCCTTCGGTCACCAGCCATCGTCTTTTTTTTTTTTCTGTCCCTCTGTTCCACCAAGCTATTCCCTTCGTGCTTGCTGTTTCACCTCTCTTTCACTTTTCCACCTATAGCGTCTTACAGACAAAGGTCGATTTTTCTTTCAATATCTTTCATCAATCCCTCCCTCATTTGTAACAGCAACCAGTAATAAACTCACTATGGAATTATTTTGTGTTAAACTAACCTTTCTTCAGGTATATTGTTAACCTCGCATACACAGCGTCTCATACTGTGCAGTGTTACCAACTTATAGAGGCCTCTGCAAACTTATTCTGCTGGTTGTACAATGTCGGTATTATGATAATTTTTTGGGCAATTTCCTTGTGGAGGGAACAGTGAAGGTGTCCATCAATAGACACCCTCATTGTACAACCCTTGAGGGCGCACAGGACATGGGAGGCCTGTGGAAGAAATGGAAGTGAAACAGGAAAAGTACACTAATTATGAATACATAGAATTTGTAATGAGGAGATAAATATATTATGATTATAGAGTTACCCTTGTGTGGTGGGTTTTAATGTATGTGTTACTAGCAAAGGTACTCAGCGTTGCCCGGGAAAGATGCCTATATGAATAAGGAATAAGGAGACATTTTATAGTTTAACGAGTAACTTTATTCAATTATTATCTTAGTGAGAGGTGTTTTCATTCATATACAGTCAGGACCATTATAACAGTTAGACGTTTGCTTTTATTAAAAGTTTTTACTGAGACACGTCATGACCATGTCATGGTGCCATGCATATGGGTGTCATGTCAACTGTAACCGGCGTTCTGCAGTGTGAAACACAGGCCAGCGGGTGTGTGCACGAATATGTCAGCCGTAGCTTGCAGCTGTCCGCACTAAAAGGATCGCCACACTCTGGAGTTTAGAAATAGTCAATATAAACTTTTTAATATGTGAAAGCATTTCAGTCGTGTTGCGTTAGTTAAAAAAATTCCGCAATCTCAGGCCGCTTGCCAGTTGCCATACGTACAGTCGCGGTCAAATATAATCATCCATATAGGGGTAACTCATTTAGAGTTTGTTAGCTTCCCTCTGTTCCTTAGATGATAAACTTTCCAATAAATAGGTTAACTGCCATCTTTTAATTTAATACAATTGATTGATTAATTGATTTTTACATTCCATTAGGCATATGGTGGCGCGACAGCTAGGGTCATATACCGCCCAACATAAAATGGTCATTTAAATCATGAATAAAATATGTACCAGTTATTCTACATATACAGGACAGGAACTAAGTCACATGTAACACACACAAGTAACCAGGATATATGCTATACAGTACAACCAAACACAAAGGGGTACATGTTCAGAGCTCGTGATGCTGCCCTACATTGCCTAAGAGATGTAAGTCAGACTCAACAGCTAGTCAGCATTATTGCATTATTGCATCTCAACTTTTCATATGTGGTGACGTCATTTAACATATTTAACATCTTTTCTTCGTAATTAAATTTATCCAGTATCACAACTGAGTAGCTTTTGTCAGCTTTAGTTATGAAAATGGAGTTGTTTTTCCTTAAACTCTCCAGGGCCAAACGAAACCTCCTAGGAATGGAATCATAGAAGTTAAAATGATCCAAAAAGCCATTGTTTATGAAACCATTAAGACACGGGAAATTATACCTTCCACTACACAGAGACGCAACAAAATCTAGGGTAATATCTCTACCAGGTTTTAGGGCAAATGAAAACCCCAGTTGCAACACATAGGAAGACAAGTTCAACACTGAGCCCATAACACCACAGTTGATCCACTCACTAGCACTGCACAACTCGATGATGACTCTGTTGTGTCTAATCCTGGTCTTATTCACTTCATGGTTACACTTGTTATACCCGGTTCACATTAGCCCGTTTGTACGGATCCGACATCCATTAATAACGTTACGAACCGCATGGCGGTAGGGCTACGGAGGAGATAAGCTCCGTCTGTTATGATTTGCGTCACGGAGTCGTTTGTTTACAACAAAAAGCAAGCATGACTTCTGTTTTTCATACGAAACTGCTCAACAAAAGTGCCATTTGCTCCAAGGTTGAATATGACTTAAATCCACCTATCATAATAGGTATCATAAACTAAAACATTGTCAATGACGCCCAGTTGGTTATTATGGAAGAGCTAGATGTCAGCTATCCCCCCTCAAGCTTCTTGCTAATTCATGAATACTCCCAGAATGAAGTTGTAAATTATGGCATAAATCAATATACTGTAGGCTTAGAAAGGTATGATATCCTAGTTGACTTTTGCATTGTTATCTATTAGAAGTTAGAACATAAACTCATAGAATCCAGTGTGGGTTGGTGAATCGTATAAACCAAAAATAACTAAACAAATCTAACCTGGGTATCGAACTACTAATATTAATTAAGGTGTTCAGGTATTGTTATTCTCTGTTTTTATATGTTGAAATGATATTTGAAAGGCTGCCAGTATCCAATATTTTGACGTTGTTTTACCCCCAAAATGCTCCACACAAACAGAGCAATGCTTGTATCAATGTCAAATGTAGATGAATGTAAAAGGAGTTGTCCATGAACAGGAAAAAAAGTGAAATTAATCCATAACTACTGTGGCTTGTGTGCTTCAAGTACACACGTGTTTGTTTTGTTTAGCTCTAGGCTATGCGGCGGTGCCGTGCTTTCAGTACTCCTGAACATTTTTTTTTATCCACACATAAATTGACGTATTTTTAACAAATACAATTTAAAAATCATAATATTTGAATCAATTTACACCTTTATTTGTGCACAAATACTTCAATTTCATATTTTTATGATATGATGAAAGGTCAACAACATTATACACGGACAACACCGCCGCCGTGCTTCCGTAAAAGATGACTTGAGTTCATCTTTGCTGGATCCATTCCATGTCTTGCCCGGGATGGTAGACGAGACCCCGGTTCACATATACACGGCCGTTCGTGACGTCATTGACGGATGTCGGATCCATACAAACGGCTAATGTGAACCGGGCATAACAGGCTTTCCGAAGTACGGATTCCAACAATTCATCATGAAGGTATTCTTTGAGAAGTCATAGGTTACGTCAAAGAAGCCAATACGATTAATCAATTTCTCGTTTTATGAATGCAAAAGGCGCAAGTAGAGTGGTACGGTGAACATCAGGAAACGGTGTAGTAGGAAACGGATGGAAACAAGGGCTCACTCATCTTGGGGTCGTTTCTACCTGACGAGTTATGGAGGAGAGAGAGAGAGAGAGAGAGAGGAAGAGATGGGGGGAGGTTGTGGAGGGGCTGGTGGAGTGTTGCCACTTCTGACTGATATAGAACTATCGCACCATCCACTGAAAGTTTCATTCGAAACATTCACTGGTGGGAGGGAGAGACGGGAAGGAAACATGATAGTGGTTGGGGATGACTGTGGGTCGATTCCACAGTGGTATTGGTTTGTTAGCTTCACAACCAACCACAATTATAAGGCTTCATTATTTTCCAAAAACTGAGTATCAACATTCACAAAATCTATCCAACAGTTAGATAATGATGATCACTGTATAGTTTACTCACCAAATAATTCAGCCATAAGTCATTTTTGTTTCCGTGTTTACAAACCACTACCAACCACTGTGGAATCAACCCTGTATGAGAGTCTCGCCCCAACCTTGTTAGTGTGAAGACGTTCTCTTGGCGCTCTGCCTACATTGTTGTTTGTGTTCTTGTTTGTGTGTTGTTTCTGTGGTGTTGCTGGTGTTGTTTGTTTGTTGTGGTTGTGTGTATTGTTTTGTTGTGATTGTTTGTGTGTGTGTGTGTGTGTGTTCCTGGCTGATTGAGTGTTCAGTTGTTGTTGTTGTTGAAGTTCCTCAAGCTGTCTGGCTGAACAGCCCCGAGCTCTTGAGGAAGGCTATGGCTTGAACCGGGCTTTCCCACAGTGCCCTCAGTGAGTGTATGTTGTGTTGTTGGCGAGTGTCGTTGTGTGCATTGCAGTCATCCATAATATGTTTAATAGAATGGGGTGCGGTGTTGCATCCTGGGCAGGTATCTGTGATGGCTCCATCTAGTTTCTTTTGATATGTCAGAAGGGCCGGGTGGTGCCCGCTTCTCAACCTGGCCAGGTGGACTCTGTCCTCGCGGGGAAGGGAGGATTCTGATGGGTGGATGTCAGGGGTCGTGCATGCAGCAGGGTGTTGTTTTTAAGTTTTTTGATGGATTGGTGGGTGATTTGAGTGTGGATGTGTGTTTGGAGACTGGTTTGGGGTGGGCAGGGTGTAAGGGATGATAGTATTTGTGTATGGTATCGTGTACTGGGAGTTGTTTTGATGTTTCTTGGCATCTTTGTTGAGTGTTCAGTTGTTCGTGTTGTTGTTTGCTTGCCATCTAGGCCTTGCCTGGCCTGTTGGAGAGTGCAGATTCCTGCCTGGAGGCCGACTTGGCAATGTCGGAGGAAGACGAGTCTCCTATTGAGAATCACTGACCTGAGCTGCCTTCTCGCATCCCTCCCCCCCTCTCCTCGGTCACTCTGAAGCTCAGGTTGCAGCCTTCCACCTCCCCAACCTCTACCAAGCAACCCGTTGATGCCTCGTCCAACTCCTCGCAGGATTCTGATGGTGTGGACTGTTTGCCTCCAGCTGCAAAGACTGCCAAGGGTGCTTCAGCTGTGCATGACATACCTTCTCTGACTCACCCTGGTGCTTCTTCTTTGTATACCAACTCCTTGCCCTCGTCCAACTTTCCTGCTTTTGCACCGAGAAATGCCTATGCCAAGCTCTCCTTCTCTGGAAACCCATCTACGGACACAAAGCTGCGTTGGTTGCCTGATGTCAACAGGGCCTTCCAGCTGCAGTGTGAACTGGCTGAAGTCAAGATGGCTGCTGTCACTTCCCGGTTTGTCTACATCTCTAGGAAGCGTCAGGACACCATTGATAGAGTCAAGGCTGGTGAATTTTTGTCTCTGCCTCTCATTCTTGAAGACTCAACCGACGGGCCTCGTAAGTTCCCCAGCTACATCCTCACCCGTTTTCCTATTGATGTTGATCCGAAACTTACCAAAGGATACCCTGGTGTGTACTCTGCCCGTCATTTTTTCCAAGATGGTTCCCCCATTAGCTGTATTGTTGTTGTCTGGAGTCAATCCGATCCAACTCCAAATGAGATTTCCTTTGATTTCCTCCCCTGTCTTCCACCGTGTGAGGTGAGGAAACTTCATAATGACCAGCCTTGGTGCTACAGGTGCTGGGGAGTTGGGCATATCTCCCGGTACTGTTCTGCCAGGCCGAAGTGTGCATGGTGTGCCGCCGACCATGATTCCAAGATGTGTCCTGTCAGGGGTGAACCATCACATTCTGCTGCCTCCACCTCTGAGCCTTCACATCCTGTGGATATGTCTCGATGGAAGTGTCCACGATGCCTTCAGCCAGGGGTTAACGTGTGGCATGGATGTACTTGACGTCAGGTCCAGGCTCGTGTCTCTACTATTGCTCCGCCTCCACCACCGCCACCACCACCTCCCCAGACTGCTCCACTAACCAGCCCTGCCTCAGCTCAAGACCAGTACCTCCGCAAGACTGTTGCTACATTCATGGCACAATGTACGGCTCTTGAGAACTGCTTTTCTGCCCTTGAAGCCGGGATTCATGGGCTGGTTGCCGCTCAGGCTGCCAATGACTCCAAACTCTCCACCTTGGTCGAGGCTCAGCAGGCCATCATCTCAACTGTCACTACTCTTACCAAAAAGATGGATACTGTTGCATCTCGCCTTGAAAAGCTTTTCGAGTCAGTCCCTTCTCCTGGTCCATCTTCTTCTCCAGGTCACTCATCTGCCCCCACTCACCGGACTTCTACCTCCAAATACAGAGTTCGCTAGTGATTGCCGGCTGGATGTCATCTCCTGGAATGTATGTGGTATCACCAATTATGCTAAGCTCATTCAACTCAAGGCCTATGTTTTTCGTCATCATCCCAGTGTTATTTTTCTCCAGAAAGCATTTCCAGGACGGCCGCTTGCTACTGGGCAAGCTCTTTCTCCCTCAGGTTATGTGCCATATGTTCATCTGGTAAGGAATGGTCTCCTGACTTACATACATAGCTCATTGCCACATCGCCTTCTCCGTACCTCCACTGATCCTGACAAGACCTTTCAGCTATTTGAGGTTCTACCTGGGAATGGAGTACTCCAATTATGCAATGTCTATTCTGCCCCAGCTAGACTCTTGAGGCTCTTCCTTCTCCAACAGGGCGTGGTATGGTGTATATGGGAGATTTTAATGCTCGGCATTCTGATTTGGGTGATGGTTCTGGCTCTATTAATTGTAATGGTGTTCGTCTCTTTTCATACATCCGCAAGCATCATCTGACACACTGGGTCAGTGGCGGTGCCACTCATTGCCAGGGAGGTACTCTGGATTGCATCCTCTCGTCTGGCATGATAGCGTCTCAGGTCCAGTGCTCCTCAGTGTCAGACTTATTCTCTGATCACATCGCTCTTCAGTTTCAGTTTGGGTATTGCTGTGCTTCCTAAATATTGCCCGACTTACATCTTATTTATGACCCATGTATTCCCTACATTTGACATATCATCAGCTGAACAGTTGTACTCTGATCTTGTATCTGCTACTTATGACTTTTATAGGCTATACGTCTCCCGGCCACATCTCCAGCATCGCCATACTGCCCACTCCTGGACACTGGATGCACTTATACAGGAGGCAAAGGAGGAGGCTGAACGTGATGGCCTATTGTTTCAAGCCAACCCAACCCCTGACCTGCTCCATCGTTACCAGATGTCTAGAGACGCTTTAGTCGCCCTGCAGGAGTGTGCTCACACTGAGTATTGGCAGCGGTTCACGGACAGCATCAACCAGCAAACAAGTGTGGCTTCTATGTGACACCTCAACGTTCATGTTGTTATAAAGACACCGGCAACTGCTCGTCATCACACTCCCGCCGACTATGCCAACAACTTGTCGATGCCTGGTCAGAACAATCTACCCCAGCCAGTCTACCCATCCACATACAAGATGCACTCGCTTCCCGTGCTGCTGTCCATCGGCTTCGTCTAATGTCTGCTCTGTTGCAAGATAAAGACGATGATGCAGAGGAGATAACTGAGGAGGAGTTGCGCCATGCTCTCTCTCGGGGTAGGGCTTCTTCCCCTGGTGATGATGGTGTTACTTATGCTGTGCTGCGCCTACTTCAACAAGTTCCTGGCAACCCTCTACTTCGACTGTACAATCTTTGTCTTCGTGACTGTTGTGTACCACGAGCCTGGACCAGCAGCACAATAATACCCACCCCTAATCCCGGCACTGCAAAGTTCAGGCCTATTTCCCTCACTTCCTGTTTTTGTAAAGTTATGGAGAGAATCTTACTCAATCGTCTCATGTACAGACTGCAAGATTGCCTTTCTCCATGGCTATTTGGTTTCCTTCCCCAGCAGAGCACACACTACTGCCTAGTCGACCTGTACTCTCGCCTTTCCAGGGACAGTGTGGTGGCCTTCATTGACCTTCGAAGTGCTTTCGATGTTGCTAATAGAGATGTCATTTTGGGTCAACTGGTTGACTTTAAGATAAAGGGTAATCTACTACGGTGGATTCAGTCTATACCTTCCTCCCAGTGTTACAGTTGAGAGGGGTGATCTCAACCGTCTTGTACGGGACCTTCCCTCTCCCTTTATTTTATTGGATGATTTTAATGGTCGTCATCCTCTGTGGGGTGACAGTTCGGTGAACCCCAGGGGTGTTTTATTGGCTTCTTTTATTGAGGATGAGGGATTAGGGGTTTTAAATACGGGAGATGTGACACATTTTAATAGCCCTACTGGGACTTTTACCGCCATTGACATTTCCCTTTGCTCACCCAGTGCTCTGTTGGATTTTACTTGGAGAGTGTTGCCTGACTTATATGGCAGTGACCATTTCCCTATACTTTTAGAAGGTAACAGGTACGAACCACAGTCTCGTATTCCTAGGTGGAAATTAGAGAAGGCTGACTGGCAGTTTATTAGAGAGCTAACTTCTTCAGTCTCTTCTGTAGCCGATTTCGGTAGCTCTGACGATGCTGTAACATATTTCACTGATATGCTCCACTCTGCTGCTCTCAACTCTATCCCTAGAACTTCTGGCTACTTTCCCAAACGTCCTGTCCCTTGGTGGTCACCAGTCTGCACCACTGCTGTGCGGGAGAAGCGCGCTGCTTTCTCTCGCCTTCGTCACAATTTTGGGGATCCAACTCTTTTAGAGGACTTCCGACGGGCAAGGGCTCGGGCTAGACGAGTTTTAAAAGAGGCCCGACGTGCATCTTGGAAGGCCTATGTGTCTTCAATTAATATTAAAACTCCACTCACCCAAGTGTTCAGGAGAGTCCGTAAGATGGCGGGGAAGTTTTCTCCTAGTTCTCCACCTGTACTTAAGGTCAATGGAATTAAGATCATGGATGGTTTGACAGTGGCCAATACCATGGCGGAGGCTTTTGCAAAGGTCTCCAGCCGTGACTCTCGACCTCTGGCTGCCAGGCATGAGTTAAGAGCCAAGGAGTGTACTGTACTGGATTTCTCAGGGAACGAGAATGAAAGTTATAACCATATATTTACCCTGAGAGACCTGCATTCTGCTCTCTCTCTCTGCGGCGACACTTCTCCTGGGCCAGACAACATCCCATATGCAATGTTACGACACTTGGATGAGGAGGCGATCTCATTTCTTTTAGCTTTATATAACAAAATCTGGCTGGAGGGTGTCTTCTCTTCTGGGTGGAGGGTTGCTACCATCCTTCCTTTTCTAAAGCCGGGCAAGGACTCTGGTGTTGCCCTCAATTATCGACCAATTGCCTTGACCTCCTGTCTCTGTAAACTATTTGAAAAGATGGTGAATGTCAGACTGGTATACTTCTTGGAACGGGGTGATTTTCTGTCTCCGTCCCAGTCTGGATTTCGTAAACACCGTTCCACTACAGATGCTCTGGTCAGGTTGGAAGCTGCTGCATGTGAGGCCTTTGCACGACATCAACACCTTGTCTGTGTATTCTTTTATTTAGAGAGAGCCTATGACACTACATGGCAATATGGCATCCTGCAGCAACTCTATTTATATGGCCTGCGGGGTCGCCTTCCACGCTTTCTTAAGGAGTTTCTCAGTGGTCGCAGTTTTTCTGTGAGGGTTGGTACAACCCACTCAGCATCTGTTGCACAGGAGGAGGGCGTCCCCCTGGGAAGTGTCCTCAGTGTCACATTGTTTGCAGTAGCAATTAATGCCATTGCCTCATCCCTTCCAGACGGTATAGCTAACTCGATGTACGTTGACGACCAAGCAGTCTGGTTTGCTGCTTCCCGTATGTCAGTGGCGGAGCGGCGCATGCAGCTTGCCCTTGACAGGGTGTCACGTTAGACTGGTTCTCATGGGTTTCGATTTTCTCCTTCCAAGACAGTTGCTATGCACTTCTGCCGCATCCGAGGCGTCCACCCGGATCCGGACTTATTCATGTATGGTCATCGGATACGATGTGTCGAGGAGACTCGCTTTTTGGGTCTCCTTTTTGACAAACGTTTGACTTGGGTTCCCCACTTACGTACACTTAAGGTCTCTTGCCTCAAGGCTCTTAACCTGTTGAGGGCCCTGGGCCATACATCCTGGGGGGCTGATCGGGCCACCCTCCTCCGCCTATACCATGTTCTTATTAGGTCAAAACTCGACTATGGGTGTGAGGTGTACTCTTCTTCCACCGATACCCGTCTCAGAGTTTTAGACCCTGTTCATCATGCTGAAGTACGTCTGGCGACCGGAGCCTTTAGGTCGTCCCCAATCCCCAGTCTCCTGGTGGATGCTAATGAGCCACCTCTTGATCTCCGTCATCAGTCCTTGATGGTTCGTTGTTGGCATCAATTACATCGACTTCCTGACTCCCTACCTTGCTTGGCGGTGTCATCTGATATCATGTCTCAGTACTACCTTTTACATTCTCGTGCACCATGGCCCTTTGGCTTCCGGGTCAGGAAGGCTATGGAGGAGATGGGCATAGATGACTACCAGATTTGTCCTGTGAGGGTCCCCAGGGTGGCTCCATGGCTTCTTCCAGACGTTTTCCCCTGCACCTGCTTTACAGACAAGAAGGAATCTCTTCCTCCTCCAGTGGCTCGTTCCCTCATTTTAGAACATGCCTTCACTCACAGGGAGTCCCTCCCTGTGTACACTGATGGGTCAAAGTCTGATGCTGGAGTTGGCTTTGGAGTTGTCTTTCCTGACTTTTGCCGTGGAGGCAGACTCCCTTCTGTCATGTCCATTTTTACTGCTGAGCTCTCGGCCATTTTATATGCCCTCCAAGTGATTTTTACTCTCCCTCAGCCTTCGTTTACTATTTTTAACGATTCCTGTAGTGCCTTGCAGGCCTTGTGCAATTTTAACTCTTCCCATCCCCTGGTGTTGGCCATTCTTGAGTGGCTTGTCCTCCTGGGTCGTCGTGGCCGGAAAGTCACTTTTTGTTGGGTCCCGGCCCATGTGGGTGTTGATGGGAATGAGCGGGCTGACGCCCTGGCTAAGGCTGTGGTCTCCAATTCCCGGCCTCCTTCCAGGCGTCATCCTGTTCCTGCAGTGGACCTTCGACCCTACATAGATGCTACCGTTCGTTCCTGCTGGCAGGACAGATGGGACGCCGTTGGGGCTAACAAGCTCTGCAACATCCGCCAGCGTCTTGGTTTGTGGAGCTACAGTGGCCTGTCCCGCCGGTGGGAGACAGCTCTTGTCCGTCTCCGCATTGGCCACACATTATTGACTCATGGCTTTTTAATGGAGAGGGCTCACCCTCCCTACTGTGATGATTGTCTTGTCCCTTTGACAGTACGGCATCTTATTGTCGAGTGTCCCAGCCTTGGGGACCTTCGCCGTAGGCACCTCTCCGAGTACCGGAAGGGTGACGGTTCTTACAGTCTCTCCCAGGTGCTCGGGGAGGAGGCTTGCATTGTGGGAGGGAACACCCTCTCCTATGTGGAGGAGGCTGGCCTCCTCCAAAAGTTGTGAATTTTATTATATTTATGGCTTTTTAGATAGTTCAACGCTTTCTTATCTTTTATATATTTTACTTGAATTAGTCAGGTTTTTTTTTTTTTAGTATAAATGTGCCTTTTAGTTTGTATGTTCTTTTATTCATGCTGCCTATCCCTTTCGGGGTGGAGAAGTCTGTTTAGTTTGTGTAAATATTTTATTAATGATGTAGATGACTACTTTGTGTTGGGCGGTATATGACCATAGCTGTTGCACCGCCAAATGCCTCATGGCATTTCTAAATCAATCAATCAATCAATCGCCAGTCCTTGATGGTTCGTTGTTGGCATCGATTACATCGACTTCCTGAATCCCTACCCTGCTTGGCGGTGTCATCTGATATCATGTCTCAGTACTACCTTTTACATTCTCGTGCACCATGGCCCTTTGGCTTCCGGGTCAGGAAGGCTATGGAGGAGATGGGCATAGATGACTTTCAGATTTGTCCTGTGAGGGTCCCCAGGGTGGCTCCATGGCTTCTTCCAGAAGTTTTCCCCTGCACCTGCTTTACAGACAAGAAGGAATCTCTTCCTCCTCCAGTGGCTCGTTCTCTCTTTTTTGAACATGCCTTCACTCACAGGGAGTCTCTCCCTGTGTACACTGATGGGTCAAAGTCTGATGCTGGAGTTGGCTTTGGAGTTGTCTTTCCTGACTTTTGCCGTGGAGGCAGGCTCCCTTCTGTCATGTCCATTTTTACTGCTGAGCTCTCGGCCATTTTTTATGCCCTCCAAGTGATTTTACTCTCCCTTAGCCTTTGTTTACTATTTTTAGCGATTCCTGTAGTGCCTTGCAGGCCTTGTGCAATTTTAACTCTTCCCATCCCCTGGTGTTGGCCATTCTTGAGTGGCTTGTCCTCCTGGGTCATCGTGGCCGGAAAGTCACTTTTTGTTGGGTCCCGGCCCATGTGGGTGTCGATGGGAATGAGCGGGCTGACGCCCTGGCTAAGGCTGTGGTCTCCAATTCCCGGCCTCCTTCCAGGCGCCATCCTGTTCCTGCAGTGGACCTTCGACCCTACATAGATGCTACCGTTCGTTCCTGCTGGCAGGACAGATGGGACGCCGTCGGGGCTAACAAGCTCCGCTACATCCGCCAGCGCCTTGGTTTGTGGAGCTACAGTGGCCTGTCCCGCAGTTGGGGTCTCCGCATTGGCAACACATTATTGACTCATAGCTTTTTAATGGAGAGGGCTCACCCTCCCTACTGTGATGATTGTCTGGTCCCTTTGACAGTACGGCATCTTATTGTCGAGTGTCCCAGCCTTGGGGACCTGCGTCGTGGGCACCTCTCCGAGTACCGGAAGGGTGATGGTTCTTACAGTCTCTCCCAGGTGCTCGGGGAGGAGGCTTGTAGTGTGGGAGGGAACACCCTCTCCTATGTGGAGGAGGCTGGCCTTCTCCACAAAATATGATTTTATAATATTTATGGTTTTTAGATGTTTTTTTTTGTTTTGTTTTTTATGTTGACGGGTTCTTTTATTAATAATGTGCTTTTTAGTTTGTGTGTCTTTTAATCATGGTGCCTATCCCTTTCGGGTATTCATGTTTTATTAATTATGTAGATGACAATTTTATTTTGGGCGGCATATGACCTTAGCTGTTGCGGTGCCTGATGCTTAGTTGCATCAAAATCAATCAATCAATCAATATGGCTCCAGCAGGAATCACAGATGATAAAGACAATTTCATCATGCTGGGGTACGTCTGGCGACCAGAGCCTTCAGGTCATCCCAAATCCCCAGTCTCCTGGTAGACGCTGATAAGCCACCTCTTGATCTCCGTTGCCAGTCGTTAATGGTTCGTTGTTGGCATCACTTACATCGACTTCCTGACTCCCTTCCCTGCTTGGTGGTGTCATCTGATATCATGTCTCAGTACTACCTTTCACATCCTCGCACACCATGGCCCTTTGGCTTCTGGGTCAGGAAGGCTATGGAGGAGATGACTTCCAGATTTGTCCTGTGCAGGTCCCTAGGATGGCTCCATGGCTTCTTCCAGAAGTTTACAACTGCACTTGCTTTTTTAGACAAGAAGCAATCTCTTCCTCCTCAAGCGGGTCGTTCCCTCTTATTAGAACATGCCTCCTCTCACAGGGAGTCCCTCCCTGTGTTCACTGATGGGTCAAAATCTGATGCTGGAGTTGGTTTTGGGGCTGTCATACCTGACTTTTGTCGTGGCGTCAGGCTTCTGTCATGAGCTTCTGCCGAGCTCTTTGCCATATTATATGCCCTCCAAGTGATGTTTACTCTCCCGCAGTCTTCTTTTACTATTTTTAGCGATTCGTATAGTGTCTTGCAGGCCTCAGACAATTTTAATTCTCCCCATCCTCAAGTGTTGTCATTCCTTGAGTGGCTTGTCCTCCTGGGACGTCGTGGCCGTAGAGTTAGTTAAATAACAACGTGCAACACAATTTCACCTCTGAAGGGCACGTTTCACAATGCAAACAGAAATATGATCAAAATATATCAGGTGTATTTATATAAGGTCTTACGTTTTTCTCTCTGCAGTATATCATACCATATCATGACATGACATTTACGTGTAATTATTTAATTACATGCCAAGATGCAAACCTAATATGAAAACACAACACCAATAAATAATTGAGCACTCTTTTGCCAACAATATCCCCATACTTGTTTCGATCTACCAGACGAGTAAACCCCATGATATAAAAATCTATAGATGAACAACAGAGTTACCAAGTGCGGAAGGCATCCTACCACCATGTTTCTGAGCTGCTTGTCCTCGATCCATTCGTCGGCAACTGTACATATTTTATTAATGATGTAGATGGCCATATTTAAAAATCCTTAGAAGTTAATATTATGTTGGGCGGAAAATGAAACTAGCTGTTGCGTCTCCAGATGCCTAGTGGCATCTATTAATCAATCAATCAATTATAATATGAATTTCAGGTGTGGACGGAAGAGGACGTGGAGCTCGTCGACCGCCTGGTCAGAAATTATGTATCACGAGTGAACACCCTCAATCCTTAACCTCGGACCTACCTCAGTAACAGGGAGTATGGAATCAGGTTTTTTTCTATATGACCTTTTAAGAGAGGCAACATACAGAGGAACACAAAGCGCTCTGAGCCGAAAAAGGTCGAACACCCTTGATTCAATGGGTGGGTAATATAACAGTTATTGTCTGATATTTATATGATATTTTTTTATAATAGAATGCATATATTTAGTTCTCTATAACTTGACTATTACAAGAAAGACTATATATCATTTTCATAACAACTATATAAATTTGAAAATGACAGAAGCACTGATAGCATTAGTGTTATCTGATTCAGTCCATAGTAGTTAGTGGTCGAAGTTATTGTTTATTATTTATTTACGGTACCTTATATGATTTTGTCGTTGGGCCCGCCGAGCAAGAAAAAGGCTCAAGCAGAGGAAGCCAACCTCTGCAATCTTAAATATATATATATATATATATATATATATATATATATATATATATATATATATATATATATATATATATATATATATATATATATATATATATATATATATATATATATATATATATATATATTAATTGTCAGTAGAATGTCGCTTACTTACCTCTACTAATTTTGCTGGTATTATCTTTTATCAAACTAAATTGGTCCCTAGCAATGTAATAAAGATGGATTTTAAAGTTAAACATATCAGCAACGTTGATCCACTTATCAGTAGCCTTAATGGAGCGTGGGGGAGGGAGGGAGGCGGTAAGAAAAGAAGGCAGGGATGTGAGCGAAATAATTCAGAATAGCATTAAACTTTATGATATAGTTACCGCTTATTTCATTTACAAAGTAAATTTTAGATGAAAACTTATTGTGAACAGTCAAAATAACTCGGTAACTGAGAAAACCGAAGTATTTCTTACTTATCATTATTGAAAAAATACAAAGATATTATAATGAACACATTAGAAATTATTTAAAAATGCAGTACGGCAATATAGGTGTGACTTATCAGTTACATAACTATAAATAAATGTATAGCTAACATAAATAGGTTGATGTAATGTTACTATAAACAAAAATAAAAATCAGCCGGCAGACAAGATTAAAACTATCGGTATCTCTTGGTAGGCAGGCTGGTAGACAGATGGCCACAGATGTCCTTGTGTTCACAAGAAATTGTTTCTTGCACTACATAATATTATGATTTGTGCACAATGGCATATGAAAAAGTACCCATTACACATTAACATTGGAAAAATTTGGCCAGATAACTGGAATGAGTATTATACTTCCGTTCACAAAAGATCAGTGCAACTCAAGTCAGGTGGCATCTTCGAGTTTTGAAATCAACTTCGTTTCCATCTCTGTATTTTCTGTATCATGAATTCGTTTGAATCCGTGTTAAGAATAACCGAGGTTAACTGATTGCAGTCTTATTTGATGTCTATATTCAGTAAACTGTGAGTGCATACATCAAAGTATTCTCTCAAATATGTCTTCTATACTTCTCTCAGTTGATATACTGTTTATATGAGTATGGGCAGCATAAGTGGCATCACTCTCAACTGGTGACAGAGGGAAGGTTATTTCAATAATTTACAATTTTACATAGTACAGAGTATTGCATTAATTACTCTAACAGTAATGTTATGGAGGATCTAATATTGTGTATTTTGGTAAAATTCATTCTACAGTACTTATGATAAAATATAACTGAAAGACAGCTAGACAATTATATCATGTTTGTTCGAATCGCTCCTGCTCAGAGCTTACGTTTGTACTGTACGTTGTCTCTCTTGACACGTTATCTAGATAGACCCCTAAATCCATCCTCCCTGCTACTGAGAAGGGTCAGAGATTAGGGATTGAGAGTGTACCAAATGTATACTATCCTATTAATAATGTGCTTTTTTAACCTTTTCTGTCGATTCATGAGCTACTTTTTCATTTATATTTTCGTTAAATAGGATCATATAGAGTCTTGAAAAAAGTCATCACTTCTTGTTAAATTAGAGGGCTACATATTCCTCCAAACTATACCAGGATGCAGTTAAGTAGTACCTAAGTGTACGAGTGGAAGATCTGTTTTGAAATATAGCTTGTATAGAATAATTATAAAATAATTATAAGTATCCCCTAAAAACAGTGTATTCATTTTCGTTTGTCGAAGAGATTACGAATATCAATGAAGGGGATTGTGTAATGGCTAGATAGAACAGAGAGAGAGAGAGAGAGAGAGAGAGAGAGAGAGAGAGAGAGAGAGAGTATATAATGGCTATTGTGTACAAAGTGTGCGCATGAAGGAGACTATTGAATAGTGTGTGTGTGTGTGTGTGCGTGAAATCATTTACATTTACTTCCTTAATTTCAATTCAATGAAAAATATGATTCATGGGTTTAAAAGGATAATTTAGTATGAGTGAATTGAAGGGCTACTAATTCTCCCAAACAATGCAACAAACTGTACACCAATTTATATAATAAAGGGATGTTTTACTGGCATAGTTTGAAGGAGTTAATAGCCCTATAATTTTACAATATAAAACACACCCATTTAATGAATGGAAAATTGATTGAGGAATAATATTATGCGACTGCTAATTTTATGTTATCTCAGAAGTTCCCAAACTTTATCTGGCTGTAACCCTTTTTTCATATATGATCTTTATCCATGGCCCCTCATCCATAACCCGTGACTACAGTCACTATCTACAGTTCTACCCTTTTTAGGTCCAAATAAAAACCACGCTGGCAGCATCTATAACTTAATTGATTCCAATTGTTATTTATTTTATTGTTGAGTAATAATAATGAAATTTGTATTTGTTCTATGTTGAATCTCAATGATCTCATGGACCCCTACATTGCTATATAGCAATGGCCTTTCAGTTTGGGAACCACTGTGATATGTTTTATTTCTTTATAATATGTTCCGAGACTGGACACAGGCTTAATCAAGCCCGGTCTCACCCCAACCTTCCTGGAGTGAAGACGTGTTCCTGGCGCTCTGCCTGTGTTGTTGTTTGTGTTGTTGTTTGTCTTGTTTCAACGTTCTTGTTTGTATGTTGTTGTGTCTGTGGTGTTATAGGGGTTGTTTATATTTTCTATCTCGTTTTTTTTGTGGTTTTGATGTTTGTGGTATTGTTGTTTGTGGTTTATTTGTTTTATTGTGGTTCTGTGTGTGTATGTTCGTGTGTTCGTGTGTGTTCAGTTGTTCGCTTCCCATCTAGGCCTTGCCTGGCCTGATGGAGAGCGCGGATTCAGATGTGGCTTCCTGCCTGGAGGCCGACTTGGCCATGTCGAAGGAGGATGAGTCTCCTATCGAGGATCACTGGCCTGAGCTGCCTTCTCGCAACCCTCCCCCCCTCTCCTCGGTCACTCCGCAGCTCAGGTTGCAGCCTTCCACCTCCTCAACCTCTACCAAGCGACCCGTTGATGCCTCGTCAGACTCCTTGCAGGGTTCCGATGGTGTGGACTGTTTGCCTCCGGCTACCAAGACTGCCAAGGGTGCTTCAGCTGTGCATGACGTACCTTCTCTGCCTCAACGTGGTGTTTCTTCCTTGTATACCAACTCCTTGCCCTCGTCCAACCTTCCTGCTTTTGCCCCAAGAAATGCCTATGTCAAGCTCTCCTTCTCTGGGAACCCATCTACGGACACAAAGTTGCGTTGGTTGTCTGATGTCAACAGGGCCTTCCAGCTGCAGCGTGAACTGGCTGAAGTGAAGATGGCTGCTGTCACCTCCCGGTTTGTCTACATCTCTAGGAAGCGTCAGGATATCATTGATAGAGTGAAGGCTGGTGAATTTTTGTCTCTGCCTCTCATTCTTGAAGACTCACCCGAGAGGCCTCGTAAGTTCCCCAGCTACATCCTTACCCGTTTTCCTATTGATGTTGACCCGAAACTTGCTAAGGGATACCCTGGTGTGTACTTTGCCCGTCGTTTTTTCCAAGATGGTTCCCCCATTAGCCGTATTGTTGTTGTCTGGAGTCAACCTGATCCACCTCCAAATGAGATTTCCTTTGATTTCCTCCCTTGTCTTCCACCGTGTGAGGTGAGGAAACTTCATAATGACCAGCCTTGGTGCTACAGGTGCTGGGGTGTGGGGCATATCTCCCGGTACTGTTCTGTGCATGGTGTGCTGCCGACCATGATTCCAAGACGTGTCCTGTCAGGGGCGAACCATCACGTCCTGCTGCCTCCACCTCTGAGCCTTCACCTCCTGAGGATATGTCTCGATGGAAGTGTCCACGATGCCTTCAGCCAGGGGTTAACGTGTGGCATGGATGTACTCGACGTCAGGCCCAGGCTCGTGTCACTACTATTGCTCCGCCTCCACCACTGCCACCACCACCACCTCCCCAGTCTGCTCTTCCTACCAGCCCTGCCTCACCTCCAGACCTGGCCCTCCGCAAGTCTGTTGCTACCCTCATGGCACGATGTACGGCTCTCGAGAACCGCTTTTCTGCTCTTGAAACCAGGATTGATGGGCTAGTTGCCGCGCAAACTGCCAATGACTCCAAACTCTCCACCTTGGTCGAGGCTCAGCAGGCCATCATCTCAACTTACCGAAAAGATGGATACTGTTGCATCTCGCCTTGTAAAGCTTTTCGATTCAGTCCCTTCTCCTGGTCCATCTTCTTCTCCAGGTCGCTCATCTGCCCCCACTCACCGGACTTCTACCTCCAAATACAGAGTTCGCTAGTGATTGCCGGCTGAATGTCATCTATTGGAATATATGTGGTATCACCAGTTATGCTAAGCTCATTAAACTCAAGGCCTATGTTTTTCGTCATCATCCCAGTGTTATTTTTCTCCAGGAAGCATTTCCAGGACGGCCGCTCGCTGCTGGGCAAGCTCCTCCTCTCTCAGGTTATGTGCCATATGTTCATCTGGTAAGGAATGGTCTCCTGACCTACATACATAGCTCCTTGCCACATCGCCTTCTCCGTACCTCCACTGATCCTGACATGACCTTTCAGCTATTTGAGGTTCAACCTGGGAATGGAGTACTACAACTATGTAATGTCTATTCTGCCCCAGCTAGATTCACTCTTGAGGCTCTTCCTTCTCCAACAGTGCGTGGTATGGTTTTTATGGGAGATTTTAATGCTCGGCATTCTGATTTGGGTGATGGTTCTGGCTCTATTAATCGTAATGGTGTTCGTCTCCTTTCATACATCCGCAAGCATCATCTGACACGCAGGGACACTGGCGGTGCCACTCATTGCCGGGGAGGTACTCTGGATTACATCCTCTCGTCTGGCCTGATAGCATCTCGGGTCCTGTGCTCCTCCGTGCCAGACTTATTCTCTGATCACATCGCTCTTCAGTTTCATTATTCTCTAACTGCTGGGTCAAGTGCTTCAGCCACTCGCTTGCGTATTGCTGTGCCCCCTAAATATTGCCCGACTTACATCTTATTTATGGCCCATGTATTCCCTACATTTGACATATCATCAGCTGAACAGTTGTACTCTGATATTGTATCTGCTACTCATGACTTTTATAGGCTATACGTCTCCCTGCCACACCTCCAGCATCGCCATACTGCCCACTCCTGGACGCTGGATGCACGTATACAGGAGGCAAAGGAGGAGGCTGAACGTGATGGCCTATTATTTCAAGCCAACCCAACCCCTGACCTGCTCCATCGTTACCAGATGTCTAGGGACGCTTTAGTTGCCCTGCAGGAGTGTGCTCACACTGAGTCTTGGCAGCGGTTCACGGACAGCATCAACCAGCAAACAAGTGTGGCTTCTATGTGGCACCTCATCCGTCGGGTTGTTAAAAAGACACCGATCACTGCTCGTCATCACACTCCCACCGACTATGCCCAACAACTTGTCGATGCCTGGTCAGAACAATCTACATCAGCCAGTCTACCCATCCACATACAAGATGCACTCACTTCTCATGCTGCTGTCCATCAGCTACGTCTAATGTCTGCTCGGTTGCAAGATGATGACAATGATGCAGAGGAGATAACTGAGGAGGAGTTGCGACGTGCTCTCTCTCGGGGTAGAGCTTCTTCCACTGGTGATGATGGTATTACTTATGCTGTGCTGCGCCTACTTCAACAAGTTCCTGGGAACCCTCTACTTCTACTGTACAATCTTTGTCTTCGTGATGGTTGTGTACCACGAGCCTGGACCAGCAGCACAATAATACCCATCCCTAAGCCTGGCACTGCGAAGTTCAGGCCTATTTCTGTGACTTCCTGTTTTTGTAAAGTTATGGAGAGAATCTTACTCAATCGTCTCATGTACAGACTGGAAGATCGCCATTCTCCATGGCGGTTTGGTTTCCTTCCCCAGCGGAGCACACACCACTGCCTTGTCGACAAGTACACTCGCCTTAACAGGGACAGTGTGGTGGCCTTCATTGACCTTCGAAGTGCCTTCGATGTTGCTAATAAAGACGTCATTTTGGATGAACTGGTTGACTTTGGGATAAAGGGTAATCTATTACGGTGGATTCGGGGCTACCTGAGTAACAGGACCTCCCATGTGTTTTTCAGTGGTGCGGTCAGTCCTTTGCGCAGTTTTCATCTTGGTACGCCTCAAGGGGGTATTCTCAGCCCATTGTTAATTTAATATTCTGATGCATTAGCTGCTCACTTCTCTCCCTGATATACCTGGAACTACAATTACGTGATATGCTGATGATATCTGTGTTCATTCTACCTCACCAAGGGATCTCCAGCGGTTTCTTGACTCCTTCTCTGTGTCCTCCTCTCACTGTGGCATTATTGTCTCCCCAGATAAGAGCAGAATATTCACCTGCTGCCTTCCTCAAGCTCGGCCTGTGTTCACCATTGGAGGGACTGTCATTCCCATGTGTTCCCAGTATCGCTATCTGGGCGCACCAGTCAATATTTGGCCAATTGTCCCTGCCAGACCTCAAGACCATCCCATTGTCCAGGACTTGTTGGGTCGTCTCCAGCGCCGACTTACGCCACCTCAATGGTTCACTAACAACTCCTCGGGCATCTCCATCCCAGTAGCCAGGACTATCTATATTGCTTTTATCCGTTCAGTTGTTGATTACCTCTCACCTGCTCTGATTCAACTTACCAGGGCTACTCTTGAAACTTTAGAAAAATTTCAGAATAGAGCAATGAGAATAATTCTCGGTTGTCCAATGTCGACCAGGATAGTGAACATGCAGCGTGAGTTGCGTCTTCCCCCGTTAGTGGAGAGAATTTATTCTAATGTTACTTGCTTCACTGTCAAGTGCCTCCATTTCCCACATCTTTCACCCCATTACTCTCAGTTCGTCAGGACTTCTCTTAGACCAAACTACCCGGTCCCTCCCATACTGCCTGCTGGACGTACTCTTATAAGGTCTGTTTCCTCTATGCTCCGTAGTCTTAATATAGATATAATGGTGGCCTACGTCCCCCCAGGACCCCCTCCGTGGATGCTACCAACACCTGATGTGAGCTTCACACCTACTTCCAAGTCGGAACTGCCTTCTCTACAGCGGCAGTTGGCTCTGGAACATATAGAAACAGTGACGTCCTCCATCACAGATCCATACTGCCTCTACACTGATGGCTCATTGCAAGTGGATGGTGCAGCAGGTTGTGCCGTTTTCTCACCTGACATGGAGTCACCTCCAGGGGGCTGGGTTGGCCGTCGTCTCTGTAACCACTCTAGCTCAACATTGTGTGAACTGTATGCCATTCTGGATGCTGTTAGTCTTGTTTGTCAACGTGGAGTGAATGCTGCCATTTTTTGTGACTCCAGACCTGCCCTTCATTCTCTCTCTAGTGTTCAGCCCACACACTCTACTGTTGTTCAGTAGATTTTATAGTTTTTGTCCTTATTGCGTCATCGTAATTGATTGTCAAATTTTTATGGGTGCCATCCCATGTAGGTTTACGTCACAATGGTACAGTTGACAGACTCGCAAAGGAAGCCTGCCATCTGCCTCCTCGTGGTGTTGGACGTCCTCTCTCCCTGACATGTTACCTCTCTAAAGTCCGCTCCGCCGCTCTCCTCCCTGTACGGCGACACAGCATCTCCATCACACATTATGAGTCTGTCTGCCATCACAAATATTCCTACCGTCGTCGAGGCCTCATGGTTCGGAGGCACAATGTAGTCTCTGCTCGTTTGAGGCTTGGCTACCGGCCACCGTGGCAGGTTGCTGGGATGCAGGGTGAGCCTCCCTTCACTGAGTGTCGCTTGTGTCGAGCACCTCGTGCTAACACTGTAGAGCACTATTGCCTGGCCTGCCCTACTGTCCGACACTTGCTGCCCCGGGGCCTGCCACTTGATGTGGTTTGTCGATACCTGCTGAACCACCAGGTTCTGGAGAAACTTCTGGTACGCCACCCTCGTTTTTGTGGATTTAAATAGGTCATAGTGTAAATATTTGTCTGTATGCTTGTGCTCCATTCTGTTATGTTTTCGTGATGTGTGTGTGATGTGTGTGTGCGTGTGTATGTGTGGTTGTAGTCATTGTATTCTCATGGGTCCCGCCTACCCGTATGTATTGTTGCCTGCCTGTTGATTGACGCTACGGCGCAATTAATAAAAAAAAAAAAAAAAAAAAAAAAAAAATCTCTCTCTTTATCCTTCGAGCAAAGTTTCTCTGTCGCACATTTCTTTGTAATCTTTTTCATGGCGTTTCTCTCTCTCACACCATTTTGGGTCGCGGTCATCAATTTTTTATTATTATTATTATTATTATTATTATTATTATTATTATTATTATTATCTGTTAAATGTGTGAGTGTGAAAGTCTGAGAGAGAGAGAGTAGAAATGGGTAGTGGTTTGTGTAGCGAGAGTGAATGTGTGTGGGTGAAAGTGAGAGAGAGTATAGTAGTAGTGTGTGTGTGTGAAATTCACCTATCTACCCACAGCACTTATGATACATTACCTATATCAACACACACACACACAGGGATAAAGGGAGGAACACACACACACACACACACAGAATCAGAATCTTTATTCCACCAATGGTGGTTATTAAGTACATTGAGTTGACATAATATTGACAGTATACAAATATTAAAAGTATTAAATGTATTAAATAATAGTAAAATAATAATAACAATAAAATATTGAATTGACATAATATTGATGGTATACAAATATTAAAAGTATTAAGAGTATTAAAATAGTAAAATAATAATAATTAAAAGTATTAAAAATAGTAGAATAATAATAATAAAATATTGAATTGACATAATATTGATAATATAAAAATATTAAAATAGTAAAATAGTAAAATAATAGTATAATATTGAATTGTACTTAACAGTGCAATGTCCACTTAAATTAAATAAATTCGTTAAAAAGTGTGCTTCTGCTAGTAATAATAAAATAATAAAAATAATAGAGTAAAATAGTAATAGTTTAATTTACATTATAATGCATCAAAATCACATCTCTCTGAAATAGTTATACATTATTTGCAGGTTAGAGAAATTTTTTGACGTTAGTTTTAAAACTGTTGAGATTTTGGGCTTGAGCGATGGTGGTTGGGAGTTCATTCCACAACTTAGGACCCAACACAGTGAGAGCCAATGCACCACTATCTGTTCTGGTTCGGGGAACATATAAACTATTTCTTTGTCTTGTGACACTGTTCGTCACATCGTTTACAGAACTATAAGATAAAAAACCATCAGTATAACACCTTCTTAAAACTTTATACACTGTTGTGCAAATATCAAATATATGTTTCTCTTTAACCCTGAGCCATTTCAGTTCTTTAAAGAAACGAGATACATGATCATATTTCCTGGCACCTCCCACAGCTACTTTAGCTGCAAAGTTTTGTAGTTTTTGTGCCTTACACATCAGAGTATCATTGGTTGAGTCCCATACTTGAATACAATAATATATTGAAATTAATTAATGCAAGTGACTGAATGATAAGAATTCGTGTACATTTATCAAAACAGTTACCAATTCTATTTATATACATTAATATACCTGTGACCTTTTTCTGTAACTCATTCAAATGTACATCAAATAACATATACCTATCGAAATACACTCCTAAGTTTTTTACCTGGCTACTTGGAAGTATATTCTCTCCATCAAAATGTATAGTGATAGGAGGAATATTACCTAAGAGTTGGCAACTGCCTAGGAAAATGCTTTGTGTTTTACTTGGATTTAAGAGTAGGCCATTGCTTAGAAAATAACGTTTACATTGTTTGAGAGTTGCTTCTGTGTCTTTAATAAGTTGATGGATATTATCGACAGTACCTGTGTGTAATAATTGAGTATCATCTGCATACTGCACTATGAAGTCGTTAACGTGCTCTGACAAATCATTCACGTAGATACCAAACAATATTGGGCCAAGAATTGAGCCTTGTGGGACTCCATAGTTGACATTACGGTCTTCAAACATTACCCCATTCAAGCGGACAGACATAGTTCTCTTGTTCAGATAGTTATCAAACCAGAAATTACTTATGTTAAAAGCTTATTACATTTTTTCAAAAGAATTTTATGACTGACGCTATCAAAAGCTTTGGATAGGTCACACAAGGTCAATAGTGATATACATTTGTGATCCATATTATAGTATATTTTGTTTGTAATGACAGTGAGAGCTGTTGCTCTCAATAACCTAGGCCTGAAACCGTGTTGAGAGTTTGAAAGGAGCTGTTTGCTTTCTAAATAACATGAAAGTTGATTAGCAACAATTTTCTCAAGTATTTTTGACATAATAGATAGCATAGATATAGGTCTGTAACTATTTACAACATTAGTATCACCAGATTTAAAGAGAGGGACAACTACTGCATGCTTCCATTGTGTAGGAAATATTCTGGTTACAAGGGAGGTGTTGATGATACAAGTCAGGTAAGAAGCAATGACATATAGAGCATCCTGCAGGAATCGTAGTGATATACTGTCTGATCCAACAGAACGGGTTTTGTTGAGGTGTTTAATTGTTAAAATAACCGTGTTAGTATCCACAGGCTCGGGTTTAAAGAGAAGGCTAGGATCAATATTCGATTCATTATGGTGAATGGTTGAACTAGTGTGAGCTCCAATTAGTTCCTGTGAACGATTATAGTTCGTCTCACCAACACCGGAGAAGAAATTATTGAATTCCGCGGCTTTATCTTTTAAGTTATCAAAGGCATAAGTGTTGGACTTATTCTTTTGACAAGGAATCATTTCCTTGATAACTTGCCATGTAGAATAAATTTTACCCTTACAGTTACTAATCTCCTTGTTATAGTATTCAGATTTTGTATTACTTATCATTGTTTTTACAAGATTTCTTTTTGTTTTATATTCTTGTTGTAGAAAACTGTTTTGCCTGTCATCTTTAAGTTTACTTTGTGTTTCATTCTGGTCTTTAATTGCATTTCGTAACTCATTCATCCAGGGTGTTGGTGGTCTTTTCACAACTTTTGTCTCCATCGGATCACACATGTCTAGACATTGAGTAAAAACTTCATTAAAAATATAAACCTGCTTGTCAACGTCATCTGTTAAAAATATATTATTTAACCGACATATATTATCGAGAAGGAGGGAGCAGAAGATGTCTTTACTGTAATTAGTCAGCTGTCTGAAAGTTTTGGTGACAGGAAAGCGCTTTGGTTTGCTGACTGTAACAGTTACAGAGATGAGGTCATGGTCTGCTATTATTTGAGGTACGACATTATGAGATATAACACATTGAGGTGTGTTTGTTATAATAAGGTCAAGTAGTGTGGAGGTCGAGGTAGTTATTCTTGTAGGTGTGCCGATAATTTGGATTAAACTGTTATTCTTAATAATCTTATCTATTTTGTTTCCTTTTACAAACAGGTCATCATTAAAGTCACCCAAAATGAAAACTTTTTTATAATGCAAACACACCTGTTTGAGAACATCTTGAATGGAGTCAAAAGACGTAACCCGTGAATTAGGATGACGGTACACACACCCAACTATGATTGAAGGAAATTTTTTACATTGAACCTTGATCCAGACATCCTCCACTCCTCCTTGCTTTGGTACAGTACAGTAGCCCAACAAAGTTCGCCGACAAAATATTAACTTACTGGCAACGTAGACTGCTGTCACTCTCGTCCCAAGCCTTTATCATCTCTCCATATGTATCAACTTTGTTGGGCTACTGTACATCAATATTCATCAAAATAGGGTTTAAAATATTTTTTCCATATATACAAGTTCCTGCTCCTCGTCCATTGTCACATTTAAAAATCTTATAGTTAAGAGAATTTATAAAAATATCTGGAGTATGAGAAGTTAACCAGGATTCACTAATGCATAATACGTCAATATATCTCTCAATGACTAGTAATTTCACCTCATCCAGACTAGATAGTAATGATTGAGTGTTGATATGTTCAATGGTCAAATTATCCTTTTTTGAGCAGAAATTGTGAGTGTTAGAGAGGTCCCTTACATCAGCATCACGTCTAGCGGCTATACCTTCTTCGCCTGTGTCCTATGCATTGTAGAATTGACATAACTTTTGTTTGTGTCCTAATTGATGACAAAGTCCATATGTCAGTTTGTAGTCAAATCTACAGGTGGCCTGATGATTGTTAAACTCGCCACAGTTGTAACATCCACGTTTATATTTGGTTTGCTTGCGAGTGTATGGCGTCGGTTCAAAGATGGTGTGGATCTCGTGGGTGTTCTGCCATGTAGATGGTGTTGTATGATCGACTCCACCTCTGACTGATATTCCTATTCATGTGATTCACATTTATTAGCGTACTTCTCTTTCTATTTCTCTCATTTTGATCATGATTAAAAACATCTGTGTATGGTTCTTGCACTTGAAACACTGGACTAGGTGACGGACTGTGTGCTGAAGAATTCCTATACCATTTCCTCGATCCTGATAGATGAGTGTGGGAATGGTTATGTGCAGTATGGTATGGTTCCTGGGTCGATTGTCTTCCCTGGGCGGTAGTATAAGTGGAGGTGCGCTCGCCGCCTCCACTGCCCAAACCTGCAGTTACCTATCCTCTTATCGTTGGCATAGTGGTAGCGAGGTGGGAGGGAAAACTAGGGACAGGTGCAGCACGGGGATGGGATGGAGCTCCTGATGAAGCAGTGTTGGAGTGGTGAGAGGCTTGTTGAGTAGGAATATCTCGGATGTAGTAATTACCCCGCCGCGTTGTGTTGTGGACGCGTGAGACAGTCTGGTGCGTGTCTGCTACTGGCCCAGACACACCATCGTTCGGGGCAAGGGCTTTGGATGCAATATTTTGTGGTATCATGATGTTTGAATTTCTTTTAACTTTCTCCCAGTTTGAACAGAGGTTAAATTTATGACACTGCTTGTTAATGATATCCATCAATTTAATAACACCCAGTCTATTTAACAAAGAATATGAATCCTGTTTCAAGTCAAAGCAAAGATCATCTAACTCACCTGTGCCAAGTTTGAATGATGGAGCAATCTTTATTATGCTTATACCGTTTGTTTCACCCCATTTTAATAAATGTTCATTATAGTCTTCAATTTTTGCATGGGTTTCTTGGCACATGGGTGATGGCACTATCTGGCAAACGTGAACATTCATGTTGTCATTTTTCTCCTTTAAGTCACTAATGAGAGCTCCTAAATGATCAAGTATTGTTGCTGGAGTTTTATCTTCGAGTAAATCATAACTACCGTTATATATCACACACTCAGAGGGAGTCTTGCTTAATTTTTCTGTTACCCAACTTCTCAGTAAGTTCATGTTTGCTTCGGGAATCGTATTTGACAGACGTAGCAACAGGATTTTTGCCACCAATTTTACTTAAAATGGTGTGGCTAGGGTAGAATCCTCCCCTTCTCATCCCTTCCCTTCTCATTCCTTCCTTCACCTCCTTCCATTTCTCTCACTTCTCCTCCTCCATGTTTGTCAAAGTATTGGTATTATCTTGCAGTACAGTAATTGTAAAGTAATAATTCATTTGTATTATGTATCATCCATAAATTAATTAGGTTGTATTTTGTTACAGATTTGTTGTGGAATGCAGTTGTACAAGAGACTTAACAACCTTCATTATTCACTGTGTTCATCCTTACATTAACTACTACTACTACTACAACCACTACTACTACCACTACAACTACTACTGCTACCACTACTACTACTACTACAACTACTACTGCTACTACTACCACTACTACTACTACTACCACTACCACTACTGCTACTACTACCACTACTACTACCACTACTACCACTACTACTACCACTACCACTACTACTACCACTACCACTACTATACAAGCAACACGAGTTAATGTGAGTGTTTTATGGAGTTATTGTGTGTGTGATATTTCTCTTCACACACACAATATGTTATTGTTATAAAATTATCACTGATGTTATAATAATACTTGTTTGTGTGTGTGAGTGATATATCTCTTTCTCTCTCTCACACACATACACACAGTATTATAACATCATCAATAATTTTCACTTGAAATTTTACTTACTTTTATGTATGTAATTATCACTGATGTTATAATAATATTTGTCTGTCTGTGTGTGTGAGAGATAGATAGATAGATATCTTACACACACAGACATACAGTATTATAAATAACGTCAATAATTTTTACTTGAACCTTGCACACTTTTAGGTATGTAATTATCACTGATGTTGTTATAATATTTGTCTGTGTGTGTGAGAGGGAGTGAGTGAGTGATATCTTTCTCTCTCTCACACACACAGACAGTATTATAACATCATCAATAATTTTTACTTAAACCCTACACTCTTTTAGGTATGTAATTATCACTGATGTTATTGTAATATTTGTCTGTGTGTGTGAGAGTGAGTGATATCTCTCTCTCACACACACACACACACACACACATGCAGTATTATAATAACATCAATAATTTTTACTTGAACCCTACACCCTTACAGGTATAATATAATTAATATATTCACCTGGTAGGATGATAATTATGTTTATATTATTTATAGAGGTTTTTAAATAAAGTATACTAATTAATAATATATATATATTTTTTTTTTTCTCCTGTTATTATACACTATAGTATATTAGTGTTCTCTTCTTCTCTCCTCTTTTCTTGTTCTTCTCCTCCTCTCTCTTCTGTTGTTGTTGTTCTCTTCTTCTTCTCCTCTCTTGTGTTGTTCTCTTCTTCTTCTCTCTTGTGTTATTCTTCTCTTCTCTCTCTTGTGTTGTTCTCTTCTTCTTCTCTCTTGTGTTGTTCTCTTCTCCTCTCTTGTGTTGTTCTCTTCTCCTCTCCTGTGTTGTTCTCTTCTTCTTCTTCTCTCTTGTGTTGTTCTCTTCTTCTCTCTTGTGTTGTTCTCTTCTTCTTCTCTCTTGTGTTGTTCTCTTCTTCTTCTCTCTTGTGTTGTTCTCCTCTTCTTCTTCTCTCTTGTGTTGTCCTCCTCCTCCTCTACTCTCTCTCTCTCTCCCACTACTCACCTGTAAAATAAACAAATTAATTAGTGTTAAGGTGATATATAAATAGAAAATATATAATAATAAATAAATAAATTGGAGTAAATGATTCCTCCAAACTATTTTTTTTTTTTCAAACAACAGGCAAACTTTGGAGGAATCAAGGAACTCCTAATGTAATTCTGGAGCAAATTATTCCTCCAAACTATTTTTTTTCCAAGCTACATACATACATATATACAAACTGTATAT